>VWPW01025273.1:553605-1115261 GCA_013389825.1 Crypturellus undulatus
CGGGGCCGGGGGAGCCAGGCGGACCCGGCGCCGCTCGGCTGCTCCGCTCCGCTCCGCGCGGGGAGCTAGTGCCCGGGCAGCCCGCGGGGGCTCCACAGCCTTGCTCGCCTCGGGCTGCCGCGGCGCGTCCGTGCTGCGAACGAGGCAGATTTCTGCCCGCACGTCGCTTTAATTGGTGTGATAGCTGCAAACGGGCGCGTGTTTCTCGTCCGAGAAATAAGCAATTAAAGAAAACTTAAGCAAGCAGGAGGGCAGGGAGAGGACGCCTTGTCCTGTTCTCACAGCTTATCTCGGCAGAGTTTAAACACGCTTATCGGGCAGCCGCCGCGCCGCGTCCATCTCGCGTCCCGTCCGCGGCGGATGCGGGGTGGCTGCTCTGCATCGCCGAGCGGTTCGCAGCGGCCGGCTTGGATAAAGAGGAGCCTCCGCGGGAGGAGAGCGTGGAAAACTGCCAATACCGTAATGAAAAGCCTGGTGCGGGAAAACCCGACCAGCTCCTTAAGTGATGGCACCCATGGAAAAGCGATGCCCCGTGTCCCCAACGCCACGCACGTGGCGTTGGGGACACGGGGCATCGCTTTTCCATGGGGCATCGCTTTTCCATCAGTGCCTGGACGCTTTTCCACTTGCCCTCGTGCAGCCACCGAGGGGCGGTGTTGGGGCTCGGAAAGGCCCCAAACCTGGGGGAAGGGGGAAACTCTGGGGATGGAGAGAGAAAATTCCCCTGCACCAGAGAAAAGCAAAACAAAAAAAACCCCAAATAACTCCTTGTTTTATGTGCAAGCCAATTCTGATTTTTTTTTGGGGGGGATCATTTCTCGGGCTTCCTGGCGGTTTCGGGTGTGATAGCTCAGGTTTTAGCAAACTCGGGGCCAATCTGTGGCTTTGCGGTGCAAACCCGCTCTCAGGTTTGCTGCTGGGAACACGTCAAAAAGTGGAGGGGAAAGGGGGGTTGTTTGGGGTTATATTGCACAGCTTATTCCCTTTGCATTTCAGGGTTAAATGAAACCAGACCTCAACATTAAATACAGCAGGGGAAGGGGATGTGTGGAGGTTGACCAAAAGAGGAGAAAGTAGTTGCTTAAAACCCGGGGTTGCGGGGCTATGGAGGCTCCAGCTTTTCAGCCTCTTGCAGCATCTATCTGAGCGAGTCCCTGGCCCTGCAGGAGCCTGGGGGCCGGCAGCCGAGGTGGCTGCGGTGCCGTGCGCCCCGGCAGCGGTCACCGTGCGCCAGCCCTGCCAGGAGCTGTGGCCTGCACCGCCGGCCCTCCCTGGCCACGTCCCACGCATCCTCCCGGCTGGCAGTGCAGGAGAAAGGGCAGAAATTAAACGTACTACGGTCTGCACCTAGTCTTGAAGGCAGGGCTCCCAAGCCGGTCTGAGAGTGCCTTTTGCTGAAATTTGATGGGTGTTGGTCTTTTTTTTTTTTTTTTTTCTCCCTTCTGTGGTATTATAGAAGTCTTCTTGGAAGTTCTATGGTTGTCCAGTTTCCAAGCGCTGTAATTGCTCAAATAAACAACCGTCATAGAGTCAGCATATGCAACAGAAACGCCAGCAACCACTCATTCAAACAAACTGCCCCGAATTCACCACCCTGCTCCAGGAGGACCCACCGAACGGAAAGGTCAGGAACAAGAAGTGTGCCACGTTGAAGCAGGCCTTACCACTGCCCTGCGTGGGGAAGGACTGCTAATATACCGCACGGCAGGGGCTGGGAAGAGTCCCTCATGACATAACAGAGCCTTCTCCTAAATAGCTGCCTATGCTAAAACTTTATGAGATATACCTGGTGCTGTTTCATATAATCTTACTCTGAAATGTTGTGTGCATTCAGCTTTGTAGGGCTTGTAAGCAACTATTTTCTTCATTAGTTTGTAGCTGAAATAAAACTGGGAGGAAAATGATTAAACATTCAGTTTAACAAATCCTCCACAAGGTATCAATCCCCTATTTTCATCACGCTGCCAGAAGAGTCAAAACAGAATTTTCTTCTCACCCTGCACATGCAGTTCTGCTCCTCTAGAACAGCTGTTAGTTAAAGCCAAGGGGTGGTCATGTTTATCTTAGGAAGAATTTTTGGCAGCATTCACTCTGAAAGCTTGGGTTGAAATATTTCTTTGTCTCCAAAAGAATATCTAGTTGTGAGAAAAGGCTGATTGCATGGATGTGAGCAGTGATGAAAAACAAGTGAGCTCATCTAAATGACCACAAGGTAAAACTCCAGGTAGCTGGGAAGTTAACATGTATTACAAACCGAGTGACATAACAGCCAGCCCAGGAGGCTGCTGAATAACAGGATTTTTGGAAAGGTGAGTGTCCTGCGTGCACTCAGGAAGACGGGACTTCTCTGCTGGGCAACCACTGGATGTGAGGAATATTCAAAGCTCAGAAGAGGCAAGGATGCACATTGAAGTCTTGCTCTCTAGGCCTGTCAGTGGGCCATGGATTTGATTCAAAGTACACAGAAATAGATGGAGAAGACACTTCTTCACATTACCCTTCACCGTGATCTTAGCTCAGAGAGTTTTGAGCAGTCCTCAGGCAGAAACCATTCCTAGTGACCAAAGTGAGAGGGTTGCCAACTTTTCTTTCCTTCTCAGTCCAGCATGGTTACCATTCTTTTTCTCAATAAAATAAAATAAGATTAAAAAAACGAAGCAAATCAGACATTGTTTTTTTTGCTTCACCTGGAAGACATAAGACAAAATGATGTTGTTGGGGATGCTAAATGGTGTGCGAAGCGGCATACCGAGACAGGCTGAGATGAATCTAAAGAGAGAAGGCATTCTGTAAATAAAATCCTGGATTATTTCGAGGGCTCTGCTCTTACAGACTGACCTGAAAGTAATAAACAATAATGGCAGGACCTGCAGACGAAAATGACCTGCGGGCTTGCTGGCCATCAGGAACGCATTCCCTGCTTCCTCAGCCGCCTGCAGGATGAGAACAGGATGTTTCCTGCAGAACAGCCCCAGACATTCCTGCAGAGTAATTTAAATACACCGTGTTCTCTGTGTGACACTGCACCGACCAGGAATCTGAACCAGAGGGAAAGGACTTTCTGACGGGCCAAACCTCTGTGCTTCGCTTTCAGTGCACTCAAAACCTTGATGAGGCTGGACAAGAAAATGCATTCTTTGATGATCATACAAAATAGAGGGATTATAGTATAAAGTGTCTAAATTCCAGGAATGTTCAGAAATGTAGGATGTCAGTGTATGTCAGAAATGATGCAGGCATATATGGATATAGAGAAGGGCTATCTTTTTTGGAGGTGGTATGATATTGTTTAGGGCTATTCTTTGTTCATAAATATAGTTTTGCCAAAGTACTCTGGCCATTGAATGCATTTCAAAGGTGGCTGCAAAAAATACTCCCTGAAGCTGATCTTCCCAGAGTGTGTGCCCCATGTGCCCCACGATGGCATGCAGTCTGATGCTGCGTGTCCCCACGCAGCTTGAATGTGCACCTCGCGACTGCCCACCGCGCACTAGGGGACGTTCTGAAGTGTCCCACCCGTGGGAACTCCTTGGCAGCAGTTTCTTGAGGTCTTTGTTTCAACAGTATCACACTCTTTTGTACTTTGCCCTCTTTAATCACAGTCAGTTTATCCCCTCTTAAAGTTGGATACATGTTGGCACCCTGCAAAAATAAGTCTAATATTGCTTTCCAAGTGACAGAAACTGTACGATGGCCTTGATTGCCTTCACTGGAAGCCACCTGCAGAAGTCAGTTCACTTTGGTCCAATGAATGTGGAAAATAAAAGCTTCCAATATTACAATCACATTTCATGTTCTGCAGCGAGCAACTGATTGCTAATCTGATGTTGGTATCAGAAGTGGGCTGGAAAGATGTTTTTAATGTCTTAAAGCCTATCTGTAAAGTCTATCTGTAATGCCTATCCGTCTTTAGTGGCATTTCAAAGAGCAGATTGCTTTCTTAAAGCTTTTCTCTCTGTTTCTGACTGATGTGAAATTTCCAATCACTTCAAGGAAATTTTTCTCTACCACAGAACACAGAATAACATCCATAGTTTCTCAAGAGAAAAGAAAAATGTCTGACTTCCCCAGTGGCAATTTTTGTTTACTGGATTCAGAGCAGTCTGGAAACTCTCGAGGAAACAAAATTCAGCCCAAGTGTCTTGTTGCTATTTATTTAGACATTACTGAAGGCCTAAACATTTCTCTGCAGCAGACGAGCTTTCCCTATCTGTACTTTTTAGCTCAGATTTCATTACTGAGCTGACAGTGAATGGAAATGAAGGCTTCCTCTAAGGTACCTGGTAAACTTCAAGCACGAGAAGGACGGAGCGCAGCCCTGGAAGCCCTCCTTGTTGGGTTTTGTCCAAATAGCTGTGTTTGTCCTGCTATACGCTGTGCTTCAGCAGGCTCCGATTTCCTGCTACACGATGTGGCCGGGGGGCCCCAGCGCTCGCACGTCAGCAGAGCACGAGGGGAGGAAGCAGGGGCTGGGGGCTGATCCTGCCTTTTCCCAGCACGTCGTCAGGACACCGTCTAGGCGAGCGCTGAGACCGTGAGCTTGGGAAGTGCTCGCTGGGCCTGCCAGGAGAGCTAACCACTGCCTGTCTGGGAAGGACTGCACACATTTTTAGGAAAGCACTGGTTTATTCTTATTCACCCATGTCTCCCATATGGGAGGCAGCATAATAGCACAGTGTGGCCTAATTGCTCACATCTGGAGTCCGCTGAAAATGTAGAGTAGTATATACGCAATTGCACTGGAAGACACATGACTTACTCAACTGTTCTTGGAAGCAGCAAGAAATAAGTACCAAACGGCTACGCTGCAAGCGCCTCGCTCCTCGCTTGCTCCCTGCACACTTGCACCCGTACACACACGCAAATCTAAAATAAAAGCACAAAAGAAGCCCACGTGCCGAAGTAGCCAGGTGTACTCTGTACCCGTCAAAGCCATGCAGTTCTGATTCTTGAAATTAAAGAAAAGGCAAATAAACCACTAAACAACTGCAACAGTGACAGCTACCTCCGGCACCTTATATTCTGCCAGGGAGCCACTGCAAAGCCAACGGCGTAGGGAAATGGGAGCTTCCCCCAAGGAGCTGTGGACGAATGGCCTGTTATTCTCCCTTGCAATAATTTTACAATGAAAGGAGGGAAGCAGTGCAAAGCAAGTGAAATATTCATCTTCTTTTTTTTTTCACAAATTCACAAATTAGAGACTCCATGCCCAGTAGAGCTGCCTTATTCAAATAAAGCTGCCTTTGGAGGGAAGAGGGACTTGTAAGGAAGAACATTTTGTGTAACCTGCGTGTGAAATTCTGATTTTTTTTTTTGACCCGTTGGCTGGCCTTAGTGGGTTGGGAGGATCTCGAACCTGTTTAAGTTTGTTGTTTAAGTTGCAAGTTCTGCAACTTAAGTTCTGCAAATTTCTTCTTTTGTGTGTCAGTGCCTTGAAGGAGTTGGGAGATTTTGCATTGAGGTAAGTTTATGAATGATTGTACTAATAACATATTAAATGTGTGCTAAGTTTAAGTTTATATCTGAAAACAGCAGAATCACCTCAACCACAGTTTCAGTTAAAGTATGAATGTCACTCTTCCCACCCCAAATCCCCTGTAATCTAATCTTGGGCTTATTATGGTAATTCCGAAGTGTGCATACTTAAATACCAGGTCCACTCTTAGATGAAGCTTTTACTTCAGGCTCACTTGTTTATGGAAAATGGGAAAGAGAACCAATTGTGAATCAGAGAAAGAAGACAGCAATTCAGAACAAGCATATACCAGTTCCAAAAAGGATCCTTAGATGAATTTATAAAAATACTCTTTTTTTTTCCTTTGCCATTTGGAGCAGTAGCCAATAAATTAGTTTAGATAGCATCCACTCATGCAATAATCCCCTTATTTCTGGAATCCAGTTTTGCTAAACAGTCAAAAAATGTTAAATTCTTTCCCACCCCTTGGCTTCTCTTAACTAATCTTTCTCCACCCATAATTGTCTCTCCTCACACATATTACTATTACTGATTGACTAAATGCCAGATTTACCTTCTGCCAGGTTAACATTTTTCCCTTCAAAAGCTTCTGGGAGGGAATTTTTGCATATAAATTCTATTCAAGATTATAATCACAGCAATCCATGCAGTTAGGCAGGTTATTTCTTCTCTTTGTTTCTTGCAGACAGTCCTGCCACAAATCCTTGAGCTCTACTGCATGCAAAGGGAGGCTTTTGTTTCATTTTATTTTGAATTATTTTTATAAAAAAATTCAACCTACCAGCTGAATGTTTGATATTTTTAATAACTCTCCTTGCAGCTTTTTGAATTTGTTTTCAATGATCTTGCTCTTTCTCCAGGAGACGCTAGCAGTAGCGGATAATAGACAGCTAGTTATTTTATTGTCAGGTCTTGTACCGAAAAAGAAGAAAACATTTATTTGGTTGTTACTGTATAGAGGACCCCTCCTTTTGCAGGGAATTCACATCTTAAAAAAAAAAAAAAGGAAATGCTCAAGTCACCATCTTTGGCAGTTAAAGTCTTTATGGAATTATACTGTAGCCAGAGATGAAAGAAGTGATGTTAGATGCTCTTTAATCTTCTCTTACCAGCTATACCTCCCATAGTCTTCCTGTGGGGACAGGGAAGGGAGGGAGGGTTGCTGGCCTGTTCTGCTTGGCTTTCTGTAGCCCTGCACTCACCCGACCAGTGTCCTGATGAAACCTCCAACCCAGATCATCTCTGGAGGCCATGGGGAGTGTGCAGTTGCACTTGCCTTGGTGCTGTTTCATGCTATTCCTCACTTGTTTGTGCACATAGGCACATCAGTCTCCTGGGTTACTTCTTCTCTGCTTCCTCCCTGGCTTCAGGATTTTGCTGCTTGCCACAGTAAGAAAGGTTGGCAAAACCAAAGCATGAAGAAATGCCGTATTTATGAATGCAAATATTTACGAGGATGTGTGTTGTCGAAGTAGCTGAAAAAGCCAAATTCATACATCAAGTGTTGCTAGAGACACTACAGAACTGGCCCAGCAAGTGACCAGTGGGAGCAAGGGACTAAACTCAATGACCATGGCAGATCCTCCCAGGCTTCTTCTGCTTGCCCTTGGACACTCAGTTTTAAGTACCTTGGGCCAAAGGAAGAGCTCATAAAGTGACAGCTGTAGCAGTGACGTGCAAGTAAATAATCAAATGCTATGAACAGTATTCCAAAAATAGTAGCTTTCAAACATTCACAGGGTGCCAAGGACCCTGGATCAGTTCCAGTGAGGTTAGTCTCCTCGTTTTGCGGCAATGTGTCAGTTTTCCCGACCAAGAAGCTTCCTTGGCTCCTTCCCAGCAGCTATCATCCAATGGAAGAAATTTGGCCTTGGACTGGCACAGTTGTTGTACCTGCTGGTCCCAGATGTTGTTCTCTTCAGATGTGGCCTCCTCATGAAAGTGCCCCATTTGGCAGGAGCTGCAGGAGCGAAGGTGAGTTCCTGCTACTCCCATCAAGTTGTTGCAACAGCAAGTACAGGATGCTTTGTAGCATAAACTGTAAGGAAAGCTCTAGCCAACTGTTTTTTATTACTATTTTTATTTTTTTAAATAACATCTTTGTATTTTTTTCAATATTTTGTACAGAAAATAAATACTGTAATATTGGCTTAGTTGTTAGCTGGAGTATTGCAGTAGGAGCTGGATACAACAGACAGTAACAGATTATCAAGACTGTGAGTAGAGAAACAGCCATGTCCCTTTCCTGGAGAGAAAAAAAAAAGAAGAGAAAAAAGTAAAAGGCCTGTAAACTTGACTCGCCAACAGGCATTGGGAGAAATTTTATATTATTCTCTCTAAATGCTACCCTTGGACTGGGAAACTGAGTGCTGATGAGCTCAGCATGTGATCAGCATATCTCAAAGAAACAATATATTTAAATCAGTGAGTTCATTTTCATGAGTTGCTCTTATCTGTTCTTGTCTCCCTATAGAAAAAACAAAGTAAAAAGAAAAACCTTCTTCCATCCAGTATTTTAAGACTGAAAGTATTTGTTTCTTGGAGGAAAATTATCTTCAGTTCTTATATCCTTCCAAATATCACATTCCACAAATTTGAGAACATCAAAATTGAATTACTTATATTTATTCAAGAAACCACAAAAATGCTCAGACCTTTCAACCACTACTATTGTGATTAGTGTGACTCCTATCTGAGTGCTGATGGTGAAAATAATGTCTTATTTTTAAAATAAAATAACATTCCAGACACTCCCATGTGGGTGAAAATAAAAAGAAAAACATAAGAAATATGGCTTCAGTAAAAGTTTCAGTTAAAAATAAACCTTCATTTTCTTACCATTAAAGGAGACTGAAGAAAGACTGAAGAACTCCTAAAGTCTCTATGGTTTTTTACATTATTCTTTAATTACCGTTATTATTTTTACAAGCATTGAGTGTTATTTTTTTTTTTTACTTCATTGGTAAAGCTTCTAACAAAGTCTCCTGGGAGACAGATTTATGTCTCCAAATGAAATATAGAGCCATATACTTCAACTGCACAGAAAAATAAATAAATAAATAAATAAAATAATATGAATGAAATTCATATTGCCTAAAATTGCCTGCACTTGCGGGCTGGAGGGAGTTATAGTATTCTGTAGGTATGTGGTAAAATAGGATTGCACAATCAGGCAGAGTAAGGTCTTGAACTATGGCTTTATACACCCATTTACATCACCCAGTCCTGGTTCTAGTTGCCTCATCCAGTTAACATTTGGTTCCTAATGCAAGGTAAAACTACTCTTAAAAAAAGAAAGGGTCTTATACCATATCTAAAGAGTAAATAACAATTCAGCTCTCTGTGCCAAAACATGCATGAACAGTGAATATATCCAACAGCAAAGAATCACTCCTTGACTCCTTTATGTTTGTGCCCATGCCTATGAAAAAGACTAAAAAAAAAAAAAAGATGGTGCTTGCATTAGCAGTAAGCACCTGCATGATGTGAGACAAAAAGTAAAAGGCAAATAATAAGAATCCTTGAAATAGCTTATACCTTGAATATTGCTGTTGAACCAGGGAGGATAATGAAAGAGCCTTGTTGGCAGTGCCTAAAACAGGTCTAAACATAGACAAGATAAAAGAACAGAGTGTTTGTGTAGAGCTATATATACTTGGGCTAGCTCTTTCTGATGAATTAAGGAGACAACAGCAGTGCTTCCACAGCTCAAACTACATTGCATTATTTCCAATTCATTACAAAGACATTCTTAATGTGATTTTCAAAAGAGAGCATTTAAGCACTTCCATGAGCCTTAGACTGGACCTGGTGAGTCCACACTAAAACAGAGCATCCTTTATTCCATGCACCTTTCTCTATCACATTTGGGTTGTCAACAGTTATATACACAGGAGTCTTACAGACCTGCAATTTGTGTTTCCAAAACAGATCATCCTGCTTTATCTTACGCCAAGATAAGCTACCAGATTCATAAATGTCTTCCATTCATTCTCATTCCTCAGTGCCCTGACAGAGAGGAAGCAATCAGACCGCCAGTGACAGAGGAGGAGACGCCTTCCAGCCAGACGTACCGGGCGGTTGTGGCGCTGAGAAGGAGCAGAGACTGTGCTGCACACCCTGCCCCAGCTCGCGCCCGGGCCTCAGTGCTCTCCTGCCCGCTGCCGTGGAAGGACAGAGAAACGAAGAAAACTAATATTTCTGCAACATGGTCTCCAGCTCTCAGCATTTCTCTAGGCTTACTTTGCCTAAATGTAGTATTAAGCATGACTCTACCTACTTTGTCCTTCCTGATACTTTCTGCTATCCCATGGGCCAAGCCTGGGGAGTCATCTCAGCACAGAACTCCCACACACCGTTAGTTCGTTTCTCAGATATTTAATGATTTGGATTAAACTTAGAGAGGAGAACAGAATGAGGACAAAACAAAATTGGTAAGGAAAAAAAAAAGCCACAATGACAGCATGCAGCATTTGTCCAAGTCCCTGAGGCTGCTGCACCAAAGCCTGGAGGAAAGGAGGATGTGGCCAACAAAGTCAGACTGGTTGTAGGAAGAGGAGGGATTTAAGTTATTTTCTTTCTGTTCTTTCTTTTTCTGAGTTTTCTTTGTTTCACATAGATAGTTCATATTTCAGTTCCAGTGAAACCTATCCTTTGAGTTTAAAAGTCCTCCTGGTAAGTCTGGAGGTCTCATTTCAAGTTAAAAAAGAAAAAGAAAAAAAAGCATCGAATACTATTTTTTTTTCCAAATATGAAGGAACCAAAGTTACTCATTTTGCATCGCCTGCATAGCTCAGTGTATTTGTGAAATGAGAACAAGAAAAAGCATCTGTACAAATAATGAATAGCTGAGAGTTAGTTTTCACATTATTTCTTTTTTCATGTCTCAGAAAACCACAAAAGGAATCTTTGATCCCAGTTGCTCTAAAGAAGAGATAAATAGGTCTTCACTACTTATTCCCCTAGCAGCTCTTTTGGCAAATGGAAAACACCTATAAAGCCAAATGTTTTGTTCTGTAACAGTAAAGGCTCTTATTACATCTAGGAATAAAAAAAAATATGGATAACACTATAAAAGGTTTGTCTTTTTTATTTGTTATTTTCTGAATAGCTTAATTTGAGACTACTTATTTTCTCAGCTCATATTTCTTTTTAGCTCTAAACACCCTTTGGCTACTTTATGATACGTTTTTCACTGCATAATATGCTGTCAAACAAATAATCCTACTGACCTACACAGGAATGACACACAACACTAGCTACTAGCCCGTGGTATTCAAGTAGTCATAGTATAAGAGTTCTGGAAGAACTTTATACTGCTTTGGCATCCCTAACACTGTTTGGAAGATACCTCAGTTATTTTTAGGATATTTTAATCTGATATTCTGTAAATACCTCTGGGTGAATGGCTTTGTAGAGAGGACACAGCACAGTGCTTAACATAGTAAAATATAACAAAACAAGTAGTATTTTTAACTATCTTAAGTACATATTTATGAGGATACTGCAGTGAATTAACATTATCTTTGTTTTCTTAGATCTTGTGGATTTGGGGATTTCAAGTAGAGGCATGAATGGATAAATGGTAACTTCAAAAGTATGGTCTTTAGGTAAGCATCTTAAAGGCTACTAGCTCTCTGAAGCTTATTCTTGACATATCTTTTAGGACCTCTATATTTCCTAAGATAAATCCACTTTCTTGTTCTTACTCTTCCACCATCACCTTTACGGTAATTCCTAATGATCCGTCTCTGTAAGCTCCAAACATTTGTGGGGCAGTTGCTGGCTCTATGGAAGTCAATGGGACATACTGTCTAGCCTATGTGTTTGGTGGAAAAAGTAAAGACAGAAAATATTTATCGAGAACTTCAGTAGTCTTCCTTTTAAAGTGATACAAGCTTGTTCATTGCTTTCTTTCATTTATGTATACGAAAACTCATTGGAGTTCCTGAAAAAGCTTTTCATGAGCTGCATTTTGAAGGCCAAAACTATTACTTGAATTATGATTGTTTCCATGTGAGCTACACATGGAAACATGGTAGCTTTCCTGGTAATGACCATCCTGATTGCAAACACAATCTCCTTATCCAAGTGCAGGTACCAACTACGGGGTGCAGAACTCGATTGGATAATGACCCAGCATTGACACAAGCTGCATATATTCATGATGCAAATTCAAACGTATGAACAGTAATATAAAGCCACGTTGCTGTCATAACCCTAACAGACTTTAAGCAGGCTACAAGAGCATACAGTCAAATATTTGAAGTGGATCGTTTTCTGGCAGCTTCACTTCATCCATCCTTTATAGGAGGAAAATTAAATCTATGTTTCCACAGAGTTCAGGCAAGGTTTCTGGAAGTATGTTCTTGTAAACAAAATTACAAGAATTCTTCCCACCTGCTCTGCTTTCACTCCTGATTAAACCCTGAGGTCAATTATTTGAAAGTCTGAGGAGACTTCTGAGTCAGAGGCTGATCACACTCCAGAAAGAGAAGAAATCCAAATGGGAAAAAGAGAATGGATGAGACAAAAACAGTCATATTGACAAATAGGTTTTAGTTTGGTCTGTCAAATTAGAAGAGGGAAATTGTGACATAACAGGAACAGAAAGTGTTGCTCATAATAAAATCTTGCATTTATTTCAAATAGGTGGAAAGTTTCAGAGTAAACATATTTTATCCACAGTGCAAGAATGGTAGGACTGTTTCATCTTCCTCTTGAGACAGAGGTCCTTGAGTTTTGTTCTTTTTTTTTTGTATTTTTATTTTTAATACAAAAGCCTTTTTAATCTTTCTGAAGGAGCCATTCTATCTAGATACTGAATACCTTTTGAGGTAAAATTCTGGATTAATAGTTTTGATCTTCTCTCTATGTAAAAAGATACATCAAGGCAAGGAGTTTATTAGACTACATCTCAGTGGAAATCTGTATTTAAAAATATAATGTTCTATTTAAAAATAAGCATATCCCAATTAAGCATTGGGTTTAAATTGTCAAAGGCAAAGTCTAATCTTTTTAATGCTGGCAAGATTCTCATCCACTTAGGCCATAAATGCATGTGTGCAAATGCATATTTGACAGCAGAGCTTGGCTTGGTAAAAGCCTTATTGGTCATAATAGTCACTCTTGTGATACCTATAATGCTACGAGTAGTAAACTAGAAGGTCATGCTCTTATTTAAACCACTGGCAAGTGCTTATTCCTTATGTTCATTCATCATTTTCTTGAACATGGTTTACAGCAAACTACATAGCACTTCTGCAGTGATGCCTGAGCACAGTCTGCAGCATAGCATGGAGTCAAACTGTTTGCAATAAGTGAAACTACAGTGCTAGGACAGTGGTGCCAGAGAGAGTTTAGCTGCACTAAACTGGCCTCAGTTGTACAAATGACCATGACATTTTCACAGTTCATCAAGTTTTGTGTTACCTCTTGTGGAAGCTAGCAACGTGGGCATGCAGAGCGAAAGAAAAATGTCTGAAAAACTACAGCTGGAAGCAGGACAGAATAATTTAACAGCAACACCAGACCTAACTGATCATCTGCAGAAATAGCTTGAGAACTGAGCGAGAAATAGATCAGCCCTGCTCTTCCTTCAGACACAGTTTTTAACCAGAAATTAGAGTAGAAAGGCACAGCTATTCTTGTTTGTGCCAACCAAGGCAGTGTGACTCTTTCTCCATAGCATTTGCAGGTAGCCAAGTGTGAACTGCTTCTTTACACTTTGATTTCTAGCTGCAGCAGGACCCAAGCTAGACACTTTGGGTGGGTGGGATCAGTTTGATTAATCTCACTTACCTAAAAGACAGACCTCTTGGAATCTGGGCTCTCTTCAAGGTCAGTGGAAGGTCACAGACACATCCAGAAACAGAATTTTCTTATTCTAGAATAAACATATAAGGTGGGATGAATCTCTATCCTTCTTTCTTTGCTGGTTATAGGAAAAAGAATAAATGACTTGACGTAGACTAGATGTCTGATTTTTACCCAGCTTCATTTGCATGGCATATCCACCTTGTCCTGAATGAAAATGTAGGGCATTGTGAAAATATAAGACACCTCAACAGAGGAGCGTAAATTACAGATAGGCAGAATCTTTTTCTCTGCTATCAGAACCCGATTCTCAGTCTCCTAAAGAGCCTGGGATACTGTTGACTTCAGTGGGAACGATTCTGCCACAGATGCTCAGTGGTCTGACTCTACCTCTGCACCTAGGTAAACCGAAGACTCAGTGACATCTTTTGTAACACTAACAGGACTTGGTATCTTGCAAAAGCTAACTAGAAATCTAATATTGTTCTGGCATCTGTAATGTTTCTGGTGTTTTTCATATGATATTTGTTTTATGGGTTTGAGGCCTTAAACTAAAAATGGAATAGTCACATTTTTGTTAGAGTATTTGCATGCAAATAACAGGCAGATGGGTGCTTCACCAAAGGTCCAGTATCAAATTTCCTTTAGAGACATATCTTTTCTTAAAGTGTTTTCCCTCTTTCTTTTTCTCTTGTTGATGTTTGCCTACTAACATAGATCCTAAACTCTGGAATGACCCTGATGGATCTTTCCTCAGCACTCTCTGGTGCAGGGAAGAGAAATGGTGCTCGCCTGCTCAGTGTTATAACACAAAAGAATTCATAATAATGATCACAACAAATCCGTAACAGATAATGGGAACATAGAAAACATTCAGTGAGTCAAAGAATATTCCAGAAATTGGAAATCCCATCAGATGAAGTCAGTGAAATGGAACATATGTCCTGAGACATAAAATGCCAGATGAAAATAAAGAGGATTTAAGAAAGTTATTGAAGATTCCAAACCAAAATATTTCAGTCTCAAAATCAGGAAGTCTGAGAGTGAATTGTTCTGTGTTTTAAAGCCTCCGGTGTCTGAGGCAAATAAGCGTTGAAGGAGGGGAACAATTTTATGACGAAGATAGGTGGGTTTTAACATCTGTTTTTACCCATGAGAATCTTGCTGAGACATTGCCTGAGACAGACATGCTTTTTAAGGGATTAAACATGAGATTCATGAAGTGTAAAGGAAGAAATTAATAAATTTAGGAGAAAAAAAGTGCAATATTCTTGAAAGTTTTGACAAGACTGAAGTACAACCTAAATATCAACTCCTACATTAGGAAACAGAATTATAGCAACTGTTTTATTTAGTATTCTTTTTAGGTCTTAAAGGATAATATTTAGAAAGACAATAAAAATATTCTTAACGGTGTACTAGGAAAACGAGATTGAAAAATAACTATTTAAATTATCTTTGTATTACAGCTGTATTTTTTTGCCTCTTTCATTTCTCACACAGTGCATACACATTAGCCAGTCTATGTTGAATTTGTAACTGACATTCCGAAGATTTTTTTTTGCACTAATTCTGTTCCACATAGTTTTCCTTCTTGCTTCTTTGCCATGTATCTGTAGTAACGTCAATACAAGAGCAAAGAGAAAAGCTAGAGGAATGGGCAGAGACCTTCGTTAAAGGCATCAAACCTTTATGTGGGCACATCTCTTAGAAATCTGGATTAGCTGTTAGCAAATGAGAGTGGAAACAAGCTTTACTTTAGTTCCAAGACTAATAAAAATGTTCTGGATGGAAATGTGTATCATTTACCAGCACAGCCTCCGTCTTACTCACATTGTCTGCCTATTGCATTTGCTCCCCAGGGAGCTCATTCCTTCACATATTTCTCCATCAAAGCCAGATTGCAGCTATGCCACGTAAATTGAGGCAGTGCTTGAAATGAGAGAGCTAATGGCTCGTCATGATATAAAAATCCTGCTCACAAGTTCAGAAGCGATGGAGTTACTGAGCCGCTCTGTCTGTCCTGTTCATCCCCATGCATTTCAGACCTGAACTGCACATACTATGAAGAGGAGAAGCAATGAAAACTCCTACTTTTCCATACCCTGCAATGGTGACTAGCTGTGGCACATCGTGAGCCCCAAGGCTGTGCTGTGTGCTCCAGGCTGCCAGATCTGCTGGTCAGGGCTCCTAAGGTTCCAGGAATGTCACGATTTGGTCCCTTGCATGATCTTTTACATCTTCACTAATGAAATGAGACAGTCAGGATCTTGGCAAGAAATAAGGAAACAGCCCCAAAACAGATGAAAAGGGGCCCCATAGCCACAGCTGCTTCTTTCCTTCAGTCTTCCTGTGGAATATGTAAAGGAGCTGGCAAGGATTCCTGACATACAAAGTGAGAAAACAAACACACACACGCAAAATTTAATAAAGAAAAATTATATTCTTGGGAGAACTTTGTAAATAAATAATAAGAAAACAGCAATTTTTTTTTTCCTCTCCATTTTGAAAATCTGATGAAAGGCAATGACATAACCTGATACATATTCACAGAACAATTTTTTATTCCACGACTCTGTAACATGCTTTGGTTTCTGCGTGATAGCTAACCATGCTGGAGTTTGGGGGCTTACTACTAAACTTGCACTGGAAATCCCAGTGCCAAGAAAATTAGCTCCAAATACATGATTTCAGTGCTGAAAGTGAATAGCACCTTTCTCCCAGCTATTTCACTGCTACTGCTTTTGGTGCCCAGAAACTGGTCTCCATCCATGAAATCTGATCTCCGTCCAACTCAACAGACAAAGGACATCAGACAGCCCTATTTCAGTTTAAAAGAAGAGAGGAAAAAAAAAGTCACAGCAGCTTTGAAAAGGACTTGACAGCAGTAGATAAGGAACAGCCAAGAGAGCATCTGGACAAACAGAGGACTGCTTAATGCAGTGACAATGAAGTGTTATTTGCCTCTGTTTGTTTTCCCCAACTCATTATTTGAAGTCAGTAATCTTCCTATTTTCTCCCAGTAGTTTTCTCTACCTTTTGATCCTAAGAAGCAAAGCAGTGCATTATGAACCTTTCAAGTACATGCTATAGCTCTGGTTTCTTACAACAGCTCTGTAGACTGGAGTTAAAAAGAAATGACTCAGCTGTTCCTGAAATATTGGTTAGATATCACATGGGCCTGTCCCAAGCCTAGTGGTCACATACTTTGTCATAAGTATTTTCTTGTACTGAGTAAGCAGCAGCAAATTACAATACGTGCTGTTCCGCTAAACTCTCCTTCATCTGGCTCTTCTCACGGGAGAGCATGATACAGGCAGGTTTCAGACAGAGCAATGACAGCAATACCTCTGAAATTTCCCTAGCAAAAGTAGATCCAGAACTATTGGAGATGAAGTCCACATACCCCTCGGCAAGAAATCTCAGGATGTCTCAGATGAACTGGTGGGAGCTGGAATAAGAAAGGTCATGAAGCTTTGTCAGTCACTGCTGCATCTGGCTGCATATAGATAGACATGCATAGATGCTCCTCCTTGGGTTGGCTTTTCCATCACTGTTGGGTTAGATACAGATAGCATTAAACGCAAAAAGGAACTGTGATGGGGAAAAAAAAAGTGTCAGGATGGAAAGACATTAGACTGAATAAGAAAAGTAAACCAGAGAACTGAACATGCTCTGCCTCAGATTTACTTGTCTTCAGATTTCGTCAATATTGTGAAATGCTCTGTGGTCTCTGTTATGAACAAAATGTACCCATTGTTAAAAATTCCTAGCTTTTGTGGTCAAGATTCATGACAGACCACAATAAGAAAAAAAAATTTAAAGCTACAAGTGTTAGGTTCATATTTATCTTCTGATTTCTGTGTCTTTGGAGTGATATTGAGTCATAAGTAAAGTCTTTTTTTCCTCAGCAAAAGTATCCAAAAATTAACTTAAGAAAAAGGATGGGATTCTTAGAAGTTCACCTCAGAGAACTGCAGCTTCACAAAGACCACGAAGTAGTGTATGTTTAGAGTAATATCATGAGAGTTGGCAATTCTTGAAATCTGTGATGATCACTTCAAGTCCTCCTTTTAGGGGTCCCAAAAGGAGATTTACTAAGGCAGGCAGGAGTGGAGCTGTTGGGGTGGGAGCTGAGAGCACTCCTAGTGGCACAGTCCAAAGAAACTGGAGAGGGGCATTAGATTGCTTTGTCCTAGCAGCACTGTCAGAAAAGCTTTCTGACAAACCAGTTTGGATATTTTTTCTTCAGAAAATATCAGTTTGTTGGCACTGAGTCTTTCCACAGGAATGTGCATTTTAAGCACATCTATTAAGAAAGCTATGTCTAGATTCATAATAAAATTGCTGATCAGCTATGACAAGAGGGAGAAGCAAGGGGAGATCATACAACCCAGTTGCCTAGTGGTTAAGGCACCCAGTATAACGGAAAAGCTTCATGCTAATCCTAGATCAGAATTAACTGAATCTTCAGCTTGAGCTTCTCAAATGAGAAGTGACTGTCTCAGCTTTCTGAGGAGGGACTATTTGGGGACATGATGATTTCCTTTATTGTTCTTTGGCTTACGGAGAAAATTTATGACGTCTCAGGACGATTATAAAATCTCACCAAATTCAATTTTACTCATTTCTATTTCTGAGTTTTCAAATTTCAAAACACAGAAAATAAACTGATCCACTGGACTGGCACCATTTTTAAACCTGCTACTTTCTTGGAAACAGAGGAAAAGGCCCAAACCAATATTTCATTATTAGGGAACATAAACATCATCATCAACAACAAAATGTAATATCTGCGGAGTTTAAGATACTTTGGAATATTTTTGGAACTTCTGATGATGAATGAGGTAGAGCATCATCAAGCAAGCCCAATACTTTTATATGTCTAGACCTAGGGGAAAAACCTAGACCTAGGGAAAAAAAATCCTTATCCTAGCTATCCTGTAATGGGTGAAAATCCTGAGTTAGGGAGTTGTATACTTACTGCTTTCTTTTATAAATCACTGAAGGCATGACTCTTACCCCTGAGTGTAGAGCATGTCTGATTGCATGGGGAGCCTTGCTGAAAGATACCAGCTCATTTCTGCTACTGGTCATGCTTATGTAATGGTAATGCCCAGAATAGTATTTTAAATTAGAAATATTCCTATAAGCTTAACACCGTATCATTAAAGATGTCTTTCCAAGGGTTTCCAGTACTCTAGGATGTGATTTATCTAGCTGAGGTATCCAATCTCTGTTAGTCATCTAGGCTCCTTCAATGGTCTGTGGAAAGAAACTGTATATCCACACANACTCTTACCGCTGAGTGTAGAGCATGTCTGATTGCTTGGGGAGCCTTGCTGAAAGATGCTTCTGCTACTGGTCATGCTCATGTAATGGTAATGCCCAGAATAGTATTTTAAATTAGAAATATTCCTATAAGCTTAACACCGTATCATTAAAGATGTCTTTCCAAGGGTTTCCAGTACTCTAGGATGTGATTTATCTAGCTGAGGTATCCAATCTCTGTTAGTCATCTAGGCTCCTTCAATGGTCTGTGGAAAGAAACTGTATATCCACACAGTGATGGATTTGTCTTAATGATCGGTATGACTGTCTTAATGGTTTTTATGATTAACAGGATGAATCATTTCTTATAACTGCCTCTCTCTACGCTCGCTAAAGAGGCAGCACATATAACTGATTTGGACTGGTTGCTTCACTTATAGATGACTGAAGTTAGATGAAGTGAAAATCCCCCTCCTTTACTGCTGCAAATAGCCATCTAATTCCTATTTTATTACTAATGAGTGAGATATCTTGGTATCTGTAAAAAGAAAACAGTGATATACAAGTCAAAAGCTTCAAAATCTCCCATATGCTGTTTCTAGTTCTGTCCAAAGTCTTAGATGGGAATGGAGACTCAAGCTCCAGGTTTATCATGATTCCTAGTTTTTATTTTATCTTATTTTATCCCTTATAGACAAAGGAATCTGCTATCTCATCTTTCTAATGCAGCTTTGACATATGGAGAGAGACAAGTTCTGCAAATGAGTGGAAGTGAAGACTACCGGAAATGTTGTGGAAACATTAAGATCCTTGTGGCTATAAACCCTGAGTGATGCCAGCTGGGAAACTGTAATTTAAGAATCAACCTACAATAAAATTTTAACTTAAACCAAGCAGCCTAACAACCTATTTTTTTAAGTTCTTGTTTGTACAATATGAATTTTGTACTCACTGATTATGCCACACTATTAGCCTCAAATAAATGAAATCCTCAGAGATTATCCATAGAGTCAATTAATCATAGGCAGAGCAGTGTTATCATCTTTAATATCAGTTTAAAAAAGTCATCTACTTTCTCTTGCAAATTTTCTGATGCCGTTTTTTGCTGTAGGCTCTTGAACCCTGCCCAACACCAAAAGGCCTGAGTTTGAAATACAGATTTATTCCTATGAATACAAGATATGGTATCTTGTTGCAGTCAGTGGACTCTTCCATGCGGGCAGTTCCCTGGCCACATTCCATGGTCTGTGATGGTGCTCTGACTTTGCCCAGTCCTTGTAAAATGGTCTCTCCTCTTGACTGGTACAGAAAAACCTTGTCACTACTAATTTTCCCTGGCTCATATGAAAGGGATTCTTAATAAACAAGTACCTCACAGGCTTAAAAGGAATAGCCTTTGCTGAATCTCTCTGGATAGCTTTTCTCTATTACTAAGCAACCATTATTAATATTCTAAAGGATTTAAAAGTGAGCAAATAAAAGGGGGCTGGGTGTCTTATTCCTATATTTTTAAACACCTATGTAAGAATAAAGCAAATGTAAATGTCATATTTAAAGCTAATATTTTATATCATAGAGTGCAAGTTCTAATTAATTTTTATTTTCACAGCTATTTTAATTCCCTTCTATTTTCCTCAGCCATTCTACTTATTGGCGTCATTTTGTGATAATCAAGTCCAGGTCATCTGTATTTAACAGAAATCCTGAAAATCTATTTAGTATATTTTAAAACAAGGTGCTGTAGCACTTAGTGTGAATATGTCATGGATTCCAACTCGTCTCTCCTTGGACACGCAAAACTTCTGCTGAGCTATAAAGGAGACTCCAGGAGCAAGCGGATAAGAGGAAAGAAGAAATGGGCTAAGTGAGGAGGAGAGGGCAACCAACATCTTTAGCTGCAGCTGGCTAAATTAAATCCTTAAGTTAGCAGAGTCCCTAGTTCCTTTTATGGGAAACTAAATATACACCAGGGAGAGAATTGGCTTAAGCTGAGTTTGAGTGGGATTTTAATGTAGGGGCTCTGAATGGCTGATTAGAGAAGTTCCACTAGCTCAGGAATGGAAACCACCTTCCCAGTGTAGGCACTTACTTGGTGTTGGGGCCAGAATGACATGGTACGAGTGCTCTTTTTTAGAGCACCGAGTCGAAAACAAGCCCATTACAGGGCATTAGCAGGTAGGTGTGTGAAACTAGAATAATTCAAGTGTTCCTTCTGTGGCTTGTTTATTTGACTAAGAGAATTGAGCTTGTTTGTGTTTTTATGAGGTAGTGGCAAGAGAAAAAATATGCTGTTTCCCTCTGCTGCTGTAATCATTCCTTTCCCCGACCCACTACATTCAGACATCTCATCTGCCTTTCCCTGTTCTTTTGTCAAGTATTTGGAGGATAACTGCTCTTTTCTTCCTTTTTTTTCCTGGCAAATGTAGGGGTTTTTGCTTGGAAACTGTGGTGGGGAATGAGATTTAATGAAACAGAGTCCATGTCCATTTTGTGAGAGGAAGTGCACTATTTTATCTTAAAGGTCACAAGGGATGCTATGTCAAATAAATTACTATGTTTTGTGGCTCTCCTGTTATCTCCTGCTTTCTTCTGAAGATGCAGAGCTTCAGACCAAAAGCCTGATTTGCAAGATATTCCACGTACTGGAGTCTTGCCGTATGCATGGGGGATGCACAGGGCTGTGTCCCAACTGCATGCTAAAATTGGATGGCTTAAAATCAATTCCTCCTTCGCATGCCTTTCAAGTCCAAACAGATTGGAAGCCCTCGGGGTTCTGAATGTGACCTTTTCTGCAAGCACTTTATGAGATTAACTCTCAAAGCACAGCTGGTATCTGTCTGCCGCTATGCTACATGTTAGTGATGCCATCAAATTGCATTTGGAAAAGCAGAGAATTCTGCAAGCCTAAACGCAAATCCTACTGAGCGAAACTTCCTCCAAGTTATGGAGGAACATTCCTTATGTTTTCCTGCTCTATATGCAGAATCCTGCATTAAAAATACCTACAGGAAGAATCCCAGGTGTTAGCATTACCTTATATTATATAATTTGTAGAGGAAAAATATATATTCTTCAAAGGTGCACTGGAGAGACTTTGGTTTTATGTACAGTGAGCCTCTCAAAGTCACGATAAAGCAGAGAAGCACTTTTTTTCCTCTAAAATTTGCACAGAGCAGTTTTTCTTCAGAGAAATCTGCTTCATAGGACTGACAACAGTAACTGAACGGTTGTTAGGAAATAGGATTCAGCAACTAATCTAAAGGAATGAGAAGTAGGAGCTCTCTTCCTGCTCACAGCCTATGATTAACTGCCAAGATCAATCCATGGGGTTTTCTTTTAAATTGGATTTATTCAAATGTCCACTATATAAACAGCACAGAAGGAATGAAGACTCAGACTTTATTAGATATATCATCATTGTTGCTTTGCATTTATACAGGCAGTCTGTGGCTGTCAGACCCAAACCAGAATAAAATTAGACTTCTGGATTTCATTGGATTACAGTTGGCCAATGTCTGGACTAAAATGGAATGAGTCTGAACCAAATACTTGTCAAAATTTTCCTCTTTCAGGGGATTGCTGAAGAAGGGAGCTTCAGTCCTGGCTGGCTGCTCCTCAGTATCCCTTTTGATCTTGTTATCATCTGCCTTGGTGAGCTTCTCCTGCAAAGGCTTCTCTTACCTGATTCAAATGCTAAAGCAGGCACTGAAAAACTGCAGGTCATATGTTCTGCTACAAGGTTATGATTTTGAAGCGGTACTCATGCAATGTAAAGCATAATTATTTAAATGGTCCTGGGAAAGCATCATGTGTCTGTCGTTACTCGGTTTCTAGGGCAAGCTTGCTTCAGTTTCATGTTGGCTAAAGAATCCAGACCCAGCTTATTGGAGCATCTAAAGCCAGGACTGGATAAATTTTGATCAGCAGTTCAAGTAATGCTGGAAAACATGACTAGTTAAACATACTAGCTTATACAAGAGGGTGGAGCAGAGCATCTGCCTCAGGCATATTCAAGTCAAAGCCTCAAATGCTATTTTATGTTACTTTAATCCTGGAAAATCGGTAGGCTCCTACTTAGATTCAGTAGCCAGATTTAGCCACCCATATTTAACTGTTTTGCAAAGTAGGAAAAGCTAAGTCCACTGCAGTTCTGCATGAGTCACATTTTTGTTAAATGATCACAATAGCCTTATCTGACTTTATCTGACCAAACCAACTTTCTCCCATATTCTAATTGCTTTAATGAAGAAGGATGTGGGAATAACAAAGCGATTATCTCTGCTATTACAGGAGTAAGACTTCAGTTTCTTCATGAAAACAGAAATGAGAGATATCTTTGGAAACAGAGAGGAAAAAAAATCTGGAAACTTCCAGAAAAACACTCTAAAAAAAAATTAAAACTTTTGGACCAAGAACTTTCTGATAATTCTGTTTATAATGTTCTTCCAATATGGGTCATGTGACAGGGCAAATGAATGACTACACTAGAGAAAAAGGACAATCAGCAAGGATATAAAATTATACTTGGTACATTTTCTTTTGCCTCAAAGCTTACTAGAAAATAAGTCTTTCATTTTAACATAAACCCAAGTCCAGTTTTATTTAAGAGTTTTAGGTTTTGTGGCTGGTTGTTAAATGTGGGTAAAAGGAACTTTTAAACACAATACACAGTAATGTTTCGCAAACTTACATCAGGCTCTGAATTGTTCACTTTCCTGGGGCACGGGAGAGGAAAAATAATTAAGGTGAATATTTTATCCCTTGCATTTATATTCTAAGGTAATAAAAGGCTCTAGATCAAAGAAGTTCTTTCTTAAGAGTCTCCAAGTCAAGCCTCAACTAAGGACAAGTCCAAATGGTTTGCTTTTGATCTTTTTCCCTCTCATTTTTGAAAGGTTTGCTCTGCATACCTACCATCACATGAACCTCTTTGGTAATAGATGTTCCCTGTTTTCAAATAGGGATTGACCAATCCCTCTTCAGCCACACAGAGTATCAATATTTTTCAAAGAAGGCTCTACATGTTCAATAATCTTCACCATGCTAGTCTTTATAAAGGCACCACTCCAGAGAAGCAACTTTAATCTCCAGAAGTCTCCAAGAGAACCTTTAACTCTACAAGACGAATTACTGAAGCCAGACCACTGGGCTAACCAACCACTTGTTTTCAGCATTTCTGTGGAATATCTACAGCCTTTCGTTATCTGCAGCTAGAGTTCCGTGGATTGGCTAGTTGAAGAGAGACAAACAGCATCGGTGATCAGGGTCTTTCGCTACCCTCTGAACTTTCATCAAGGTACTTATAATGGGCTGTGGAAAGTTTATTGCTTTCATATTACAAACAAAAACAAAACCAAAATCAATATGTTATGAGAACAATTTGACTACAAAAGTCTTTTATGTTTACTGCAGTTAAGTTGTAATTAGAGTTTTGGCAGATATTTTCAAATATCCAGTGGCAATGATGGGGGGAAAAAAAGTAAAACCAGATAGAAGGTCGTGGAGGAAAGAGTTTATTCCCATGCAGGAAACATAAAAAATGCTGTATTACTGTGGTGGTTCAGTGTTACTGTAACACTGTACTGTAACTGTACAGATGTGCAATCAATACCTTTTTTGTTGTTTGTTTTTTCTTTTTTTTTTCTGATTTGTCATTGTCCAATAGGCAGGGACTTCATTGTTATACAAAGAGAATTAAAAGTAAAAGAAACGAGCTCATAGAGCAATGACATTTACAACACAAAACTGTCTTCAAACAACAAAGCTTTTGACAGTATATTTAAGACTGGTCTGCATCCATAATGCTGAAGGTGACTTTCTGAAAGAGACTGAGGTACCACAATTATGAAATCAAAATATCAGGTCCTGTTCTTTTGCAGCAAGGTTTTCATTAACTCTTCCAAAAATGAGATCACATCCACAGGGAGGAGATGCCTGAATACATTGTTCATGACAAAAATGATTGGCTGAATTACAGCATGAGGGAACGAGGCTCCAGAACATATATTATTTGTTTCAAAAACTGCCTATGCAGAGCTGCCTTTACCAGATATACTTGTGTGTCCCCATAATCGAACAGAACCTCCACTTTTCAGACATCACTGGGCACATTCATTAAACTACAGCCAGCAAACAAGCCACAACCAGCTGCAGAACTGCTTTTAATTAAGCTCAGTGCAAGACGACGTGGAAAAGAATTTCTCTTTTCCTGTTGTATGAAGATGCACTGATTCAGCAATAATCGAACCCTAAACACTTCATAAACTTCTTCTGGGAGGAGCTGCAAGCGACGCCAGCAAAGTCATCTGTGAGTCATTAAGAAGAGAGGGGCCTCTACTGAGGCCGGTCCTCCCGGTCCCAGATCCCAAGGGAACACGGTGATAGAGTCTGGCCATCCTGAGTGCGGTACTTGGCACGAGCACGCCGCATTGTGAGTCCGCCCAAGGTAGTTGTTATGAGACAATAGCATTGTCTCTCTGATGTGGTCTGAGATTTCTTAATCAAAGACACTGTCTCACAACAGCTCTTTTACCCATTACATTATAACTGTTTTTAAAGTGCTTATGTTAGAAACGCGGGACTGCATTTACGTTACTGCCTTGGGACTGCCAGAGCCCTCAAACACTTTATTATAGTAGATTACCAGTTTTGCTGTAGCTAAGGTAGAGAATTCCTTATTGTTCACCAGATCTTTATCTTGCAAGGCAACTTAAATCCTTGCTTTTACTTCCTCAAATTGTATCATCTGCCTGCTGATGGTGCAAGACTGGATTTACGGCCCAAACCTGCAGTCTAAAGAGCAAGAAGCTCTTGAGATACAGCTTTGTGACCAAAACATCCTCTCTTAAATGAAATCCACTGCTGTGTACATGTATATGCAGATGTTTGGATTTCCATGGGAGAGTTGCAAAGCCTGCCTTCACTCCCGCCTCAGTCATTCAGTGCAAATCCACCACTTCTATAGGCAATCAAATCCAATGAGATGTTTTGAAAGAAAGAAAGAGTGAGTGAGCAAAAGAGATCAGTCTCTGTATAGAGATTTAACTAACTGTCGGGCACCAAATGCAGAAAGGTGGGCATTAGCAGGCAGAATATCCCACCTGCTAGTATCCCACCTACTAGCATCCTACCTACTAGCATCCAATGCATGAGACAGGTCCTACATGAACTTAATTCATTGAGGAAATGCTTTTTTTGCTGATTCCATGTCACACCCAAGCAATGTAAACCTGAATCTTGCTCTTGGTTCTCTGAGAAAAGTCTGCAAGCATTTTACTAAAATCCATCTCTCTCAGATAATTGTTTATATATATGTAGAAGAAATATTATCAGAGTATAACAGCAACCCAGAAACTAGCTGTGACGAGGAAAGAAAGTGCAACAGGTACAGGCAACCTGGGAAGTGATGGGGGAAAATGAGGTGGAAACTTTGGGGAAGAGTTTTGAGCAGCAGAAGAACTGGGAATTCAAGAGGAGCGAGGAAGATGGTTGAGAAGATACGGGAATGTCAGAAATGGCTGAGGCCAAAGATCATTTTGCTCTTCCTTCTGAGATGTGTTCTTAGTCACTAAGCCTGGCTCATGGGTTGATGGCCCTCCTCTTAACTCCGGTCTAATTAGGAATTTCATCTCGGGAAGGAGAAAAGAGACCAAGTTATTTAGAAGGCCTATACATTTACAGAGTACCTCAAGTATGCTGGTGCTCTGTCTACCTGATCAGGAAGGTGCATGGACTAGAGAGATGGACAGGAGAAAACTGTCTGAAAAGGTCAGGGATTCATTTCAGTGATATCCTAGGGATGATCCACTTGAACAATAACTAGTAAAAGGTCCTTAATAAAAGAGAAAATTGAAACTACTGTTTGTGATCCCCCACAACTGAGAGTGTTTTAAAAAGAATAAGCCTTTCTTTATGTGCTAGTGGTTTTCCACAAAGTTAATTGCTTGAAGAAGAGGGCAAGAAAGAACAAATTGAAAAAAAAGGTAAATTGTAGGCAATTTACGAGGAGGGAGGGAAAGGGAAAGGAGGGAGGCCGTATGCTTGAGTTCTCCCTACCATGTAGGGTTTTTGTTTCTGTTTTTGTTTTTCCAAAAAAAGCAAGTGCATGATTCACCAGACCCAGGTGGATCTCAGAAATGCTGGACCCAATCTGTGTGCGCTGCAAAGGTCAACTGAGTGCTCAATATGTTCAATATGTTTATCCTGAAATCGTTAAATTCGCTATACACAGAACAATAATATTAAATGTGTGTAGTAAGTAGGCCCAATGATTTCTGGGTGCACAGCAGAGTATAAATGCCTATATTTCCTTACAGGATATCCTGGAGAGGAGTGTTGTATCTCCACATATCAGTTTTCTTCCAAGTATTTAAATTTACTATAGCTACTACTTCGTATATGTATTTCTAAAGAATAGACTGTATCTGTAATTCTTCTCAGAAACTGCAAAGCCTTAGGCATTTCTCTGTGATCTTATTCATGCCTTGATAAAAAACATACTGGAGAAGATTTTAGAACTCCCTATAGTGACCATGTGGCTTAGAAATGAGATTAGCAGTCTGACCTGTGAAGAAACAGGAAATTAAATGTAAAGAAAAGCACTTACACACTGGACCAAGCAGATTATTCAGTGAGAATAAGGATTTTCCCTCAAGTTCACTGAGTGCTCTGGGGTGGAAGAGTGCTCATACCCCTGCTGCCATTGACATCCATGCTTTCTTTTTCATGAGGCAATAAAGCAGAAGCTTCATTAAGGACATTCTTGAAGTTTTCTGGGTCATGGCCCTCCATTCCCTGGAAAATTCTTAATTTGACTTGGGCATTATCCTCTGCACTTCCTTCCAGCACACAACGTAAGTGGCACAGCTTCACACTTTGTGAAGCAAAAGGCGCAGCTGGTCCATCAAGTGCGGAGTGACCCCTTGCAAATATTGAACGAGTAACTTTCTGTAGCCTGTGAAAAGTCAGAGCAGATGAGCGAGGAGTCTCGGAGATCCTCCAGCTTGTCATTTTTCTGCTTTCAGAGATAAGTTCCCACTGCTTTATGCAATGGAAATCTTATGGAAAGCTGTAGGGGAGAGAGGAATTAGGGAAGAGAAATAAAATTTCAATGTACTGAAAATGGTGTTTCCCAAGTTCCCTTTGTATGTGTTTACCAGTCAGACACTAGCTAGAGCACTTGCACCCTTAACATACCGGAGTTTTTATTTTCACTCATATCAAACTACAAAACGCCTTTCAGAAATTTTCTGTTGGTTACCTTGCAGTATTTGTTATTGCCTTGTTGTTTGTTATATAATAAAAGATAATAGAAGCTCAGTGCTGGATTTCAGGGTTAAGCCTGTAAACTGGTTTGTGGTTTCCTACTAAAAAAGCCATTTGGAAAATAAGACCCGTGTGGAAAAGCTTAGAGCCATAGGTTTGTTTAGTCTGGAATTGAGGATTTGAGAAAGTGAATGATAACAATTTTCAGGTATGCAAAGGCAGTTATACAGAAGACAGTGACGGATGGGATTCCAGGGTTACTTGGAATTGGGCATGCAGAAACTGGCTTATTTTGCAGCAAGAGAGATTGAGATTTAGATCAGACCTTACCTGAGCATTGCTGCAGTTGCTTGGGGAAACTCTGGAATCCCTTTCATCACCCGGTGCCTATTCTTTCAGACGCGCAGATATCTGTATGTCATGATCAAGAAGGGCTAAATACCTGACCCCCTGGGGCTCCTTGCAGCCACACTCTTCCATGATGTCCCTGCTCCAAGCAAGGGAATTTATTTAGCATTCTACTTTCTTTGTAGAGCTTACAGGGAAGATTTTCTGTTTGCGGTAGAAAGCATCTGCCTTGATAACCCAGCAGAGGAGAGAAAGGTAGTGGGAGAGGAGGAAGCAAGAGAGGGAATCACTTAAAAACATACTCGCCCCCACTCCAAAACATAGCTCATGAAATCGAATTATCAGGACTGGCCCTGAAACCTATCAGTATTACAAGATGGGTGACACTAACTCTCCAAGCAGAATTAATTTTGTTCATTTGACCATTTCTTCATGTTCTGAGATTCTGCAAGGCCTCTGTGGAAAAAGCCCAGGTATTTTCTTTTTTGAAAGGCCCTAGATCTAGTCTTCAGGATACCCCCATGGTGGCCAGTGGCTCTGCTGTCATGATAGGGAGTTACGGGCTGGTATGGATGATATGCACTGGCTAAAGGCAAAGTGACTCAGTCCAAACATTCTTGTGGTACAGAAGTCCTGGTAAAAGGTTTTGGAAACTCCTTTTTTTTTTTTTTTTCCCCCATGATGATCATAGCTCTGCATTTCCCAATCTTGCACAGAAATGGAAATTCCAAAATCCTCATGGAAAAGTTTTGCTTGTGGTCTATGACCAAACCATTGACATAAAGTACTGGAAATATTGTGAGAGCATTTTACCCATCAACTTGGCAAACAGTAGAAATATTTATTTATTTATTGCCTAGACTGGCTCTAGCATTTAAGTGGTAAGCACCAGGACTTCCCAGACATTTATTTATAGTATTTCTTCTTTTTCATAAGCAGGAAAACTTATAATTGTGCTTGCCAGTATATCCTTCTGCAGTGTGTGCTGGTTCTCTTGAGAAATGACTAAATAAATAATCTCCCCAAATTTCTGAACTAGTTTTGTCTCCTAGTCTGTTGTACATGAAAAGATTTATTATTTATGTATGTATTTATGTATTTTGTAGGAGAAGCTCTGTCCTGCCTTTTGTTTGTTTTTATTTTCATCATTGAAAACTGTTCACATAATATTTAGTTTATGATTTCTTAGTTTGAATTGTTCTTGTTTCAGGAGGACTGAATCTGGACTTCATTGTAAAATTGTTGTCTCAGGCTACTTTTGGCTGACTTCTGACCCATGAAACTTCTCTAGGTATAAAAAAAAAGACCCAATGCTTCAGATTTAGGAAGGCGTAAGAGATTTCTTAGTTTCTTTACTTTGCCAAAAGTTTCTAGGATTACTGTTGCACCCCAAAATAAACGCATTTTATATATAATGCTCTCCTGTGTTGAATTTGGGCCCAGTTTATTTTATAGCTGAGCTTTGTGTTCACTGCTTTGCCAGCTAGGGAGGAGGAGTGGTAGAATAAGAGGAATGAAAAAGAAAATTTGAGCTTATGTTTGTTTTTCATAATGATATCTTTGAACCTTGAGTCTGAATTCCCATTTCTTAGCTCTTATGTGTTATGAGCAATCTTACAGTCATATTCATGAGAAAGCCAATGATACTTTTTCCTTTTTTTAAAAAAAAAAAGCTTTTTTTTCACTGCTTTCTGTATAAATACAGAAGTATTTATATGATTATTATCTGTGTTCCCAAGGCAGTGAATAGACCACTCACTCCAGTTAATATTCTCTGCCAATATGTGCATCAGGGAGGAAAGGAGGGCTTTGTAGTGAAATAGATTTGTCAACAGTTCTCAGTGTGGGGGGGATAAGAATAGTAGTGTGAACCTTTGAAGAAGCGTGGAGGAACACCTGGAATATGTTTGCTTCCTTTCATCTCCTGCTCTTTGCTGGCACAACTGGACCCTTCAGGTGTATTACGAGATCCAACTTCTCATGTTATCATAAAAGATAGGCAACTTTCTGACAGATACTCAGTTGTCTCAGAGGCTCATTTATTCTGATTAAAACTTCCTTCTGTAACAGCATTAGTGACTCACTTTTTTCTTTTAAACCCATGGTTACCACAGTTCAACTCCGAAGCTATCCTTGAAAACCGAATGGTTCTGAAGTCTTCATCTAGAGGTACTTCAGCTAGACCTAGCCATGAGCAGCCTGTTGTAGCAGCCCCTGCTCTGAGCAGAGGGATCTCTTTAACTAAACCATCTCCCGAGGTCCCTGCCAACCTCCACCACCCTGTGGTTCTGTGAAAATATGGTCAACAATTTTCTTCCCCTTCTCACAAAGCTTTCTGCTTTTTTTCTCTTCCCAGAATTTGGAGTGTTCAAAAGGAACTTCTCTGGTAGTTATTCTGCAAATTTAGACTGGCCTTTGCTATTCTATTTATTTCTCCATTCTAGCTGTGTAACAAACATTATGCACAAATTTAGACACCACTATTTTATTACTTTACTGTTTTCCCTAAAAACTTTTTTTTTATTATTTCCATGATGAAGTCTGAGCAGTTAATCAATATTTAGGACCTGCATAGTGTGTTTGTTTGTTTGTTTGTTTCTCCTCAGTAAGGTGAACTTGATTTCATGGGAATTTTTGTTAACACAATCTTGCTTATCTACAAGAGGTGAATACCATGCACTGTTTGCTTGGAAAAGAAGAGATAGAAGGAGACTGTTTCCATGCTAACAATTTCTGAACTTTTAGTCTCTCTTTTAGCACCTTCTCAGGGCCACACTTGTTTTTGTTACTGCTTCCAGTCTCTAATTTCATTTTCCTTCTGACAAGGGAGCCAGCTTTGCCCAAAGAATGCCCCATTCTGTACTGTCATCAGTTTGTAGAGACAACTCCACCCGTGTTGCTTAACCTCTTCAGAGACATTGCCCGCATGTGGAGCTCTGGCTCAGAGCGTGCTGGCTGTCTTACTCTCAATAGACGCCCAACAGCTTCTTCCATCTGGCTGGAATGAGGAACAATTCCCATATTTATAGCTTACAAACATATTCCTTGGCAAATTAGGCTGACAGGTGTAAATGGCTGAAAGATGCCTATTAGGATGACTTCAATCTAACTCCGAGAGAGATGCCCATAAAGCTTCAATTTCAAATGGAAAAAGTTAAACGCTTTCAATTCATGCACATCTGATGAATGAATATCGCTTCTGACCGCCCACGAGCAAACACCAGCAACAACCAGTCATGTAAAAAAAACACACAAAACACAGCAATGGCTTGATTTTTGTTTAGGCAATTCCACTGTGTGAATTAGAAAATTACACACACATTTCACAGATGAAAGGAAAAAAAAATGTGCTAATTAAACATACCAGTTTGGTCATCAGATTTCTTGAAGTCATGCTGAGTGCCAACAGTTAGAAATTCTCTTGGACTAATACTCCCATCTTATATCTGTGTGGAAACAGCTGTCGTTATAGATGTTGTATTGTTACTATGGATCATACACGGAAGAAACAAACTCTGAAGAAAGATCGAGTCTCTCACTGTTTGGAAAACTGCAGGGCTTTCCTTTTGTCCCAAATGTAATTAAACCAGTAATACACCATTATGTTGAAAAAGAACACATTTCTTGGAACATTGCATTTCATGTAACACCATACTGACACCTCGCCATAAGGCCCAAAATGCCAGAAAAAGAGGTCTGTTGATCTTTCCAAGCAGAAAGGAAACACACTTCTAGCTGACACATATAGCCCCTTTCTACCACACGTAATGTGAGTTCCCATCTATGTTAAGGACATTCAGACAAACCTGTTGTATTAATCGGAGCTGTGAACCACCAAGATCCTTTCTTTTAAAATTGATCTCAACTATTTCCCGAGGTAGATGAAGCACGGTATTCTTTTTTTTTCCCACATAAGTCAACACATATGCAAAACATTATGGGAGGTTCCTTCCTTTCTTCGAGATGACTTTTGCTACCTCCCCACATCAGTTTGGCTATACCAGCTCTTCTAAAGAGCTCCACATGTTGATGAATAAACTGTCATTTCCCACTTGTAATAAGATTACTCAGTCCTTGGGAACAGATTTATTAGCTACGGTTATTTGACATCTAATCACAGAGTTGCTTTTCATAAAGAAAATGAACAAGGATGGATTGCATTTGAGAGTTTGTGTTACTAAATATTTGGATTAGGACTAGGTAGACTTTATTACTTGGACAGAGTGCAAAAGGAAACAATAAAAGACAGAGGGAGTAGGCTTTTTTATAAACTTAGCCTAATAAATATGAAGAGTCTTTCAATGGACTTGCTGCATGTCTCAGAGGTTTTACACAAGCCAAATGCACCTTCACCATACTAGTCCAGGAAAGACGTCATCTGTTATGAATAAAGATGGGTGGGAACAGAAAAATGCAGTGTAGGGAATAAACTATAACACAGGAATAGTGTTGGCCTGATAGTAACTGTGTGGTAGGAGAGAAACTTTGTGTGAGGTAGAAACCACATTTGTACCAGATGCCATGGGTGGCTGTCCTGAAGGAGAAGGGGTATGATGGGACCCAGCTGTACATGCTACTCTCCCAAGCACCAGCCATGCAGGAGATTATTTGGGAAAAAGTAAAATCCATGTGCTGCTTCCTCCCTTCCCACTTACCTTCCAGGGTGGAGGTTAAAGGGAGGATCTGGTCACAGGCTCCAGCTGCAGGGGCAATTCCAGATGTAACCAGACCCAGGAGAGTCCTTTGAGCATGTGGGCTCAAACTATCTAGGGCAGGTTTGGACGTTTCGTTACCATGCATTGACTTTTGCACAGCTCTTGGTCTTGGACTTCCTTCCTTATACTCCCTTTACTTCAAACTAATTCCCAGCTGTCTCTCCTACTGCCTTCCCTCTTGCCCTGCTTCACCATCCACTGTTTCTTCTGGTATGGAGATGTTCCACTCTCCTTACTTTTACCTCTATTTGATATTCTCACCTATGCAGCCCCCACCCCCCTGATCATAACATCACCATGAGATCTGCTATTATTCCGCTCTTCATTCTTGCTGCCTGTGAAAACCATCCTTGACTCTAGCATCTTGTCCATCTAAGGAGATTTTTTTTTTTTTTCTGCAGCAAGCTGCAGCAGTAGTTCTTCTAGGGCTGTCCAATGTGGTGTTGAGGCACAGTCATTCTCCCTATTATTGCTAACACACATAAACACAAAATCAATCTTTTTTTCAGTTTCAGAATCCCATTGTGTGCGTTACTGTATGGCCAATGCCATTAAGGTAACTTTCCAAACATACTTTTTAATGTAGAAGTTTACTTTACACTGTTTCCCTTCTCTTAGTACAATTTGTTGAGGTGGTTGCCGTTTTGGGAATTTAGTCCTAAAAGATACTGTCTAGTTCAAAAGCTCCTCCAATATGGGAAGAAGTGGTATACTAGAGTATAATCAAATTAACTGTACATACATTTTAACAGTGGAAACTTTGTTTTTGTGATGACTTCACTCCTACAGCACAGTATATTCAAGGGAGGGATATGCTAACCACAAGGTCCAGGCAGCGCTATTGGGATTATAGGGCTCACTAGCTCAAACCTCTCTTGCAGAACCCTTGAGATGCCAAGTTAACTCATGGAAAACAGTGCAGTGCTGCACTGCTAGCACAGGCTGCTGCTATAGTGCCTGGTATATTTCATACTATCACATCAATTCAATACTGCAGTACATTTACCATTAGAACTAGAACTGAACTGACAAAATGCACAGCTTGGGGCATTTTACCAGACCCCAACAAATAGCACATTTTTGTTTTCCACATGAAGACCAAACTTCAACTCAGCAGAGCTGAAGAACTCTTGGAAAAGAGGTATTTTTTTGAATCTTGGAAATGAGAGTTCAATCCTGCTCTGTTGTGGGTGTCTGCAGTCATTCCTACCCACGGTTCAAACTGTGGTTTTCCACAGGCATTTTCCATGGACTTCTGGCACTTTATACTGTCTATCCAGAGCCATGCAAAGATGCAGGATATGGTATAAGTATCTAATTCCTGGCATGAGTATGGGATGATTATTTATAGTTCTGTGCTTTTGCAATATATATCCTGCAATACAGTACCTGTACATACCATGCATTGCACACTTTTTTATGGGCGCTTAAAAAAAGTTCCTAAGAATATGGCAGGGAGGTAGTAAAATTGTGCCTTATTATGGCAAGACTTTAGTTAACCTGGAGTTATTAGCAACCAGGACACGAAATAACAATTATGCAAAGGTGGTTTATGTGAAAACAAAATTAGTCAAGCTCAGCCAAAAGCAATACTGCCCTGCGGCAAGAGAAGTGGGAATGGTGTGCATTTTGGTTTCATGCAGGATTTCTTTTCACCGTTTTCTGCTCCATTAAAATTTGCTCACCAGAATCTCTAGTAGCCTTCTCTTAATGAGTCTTTTCTCAAACATGTCACATTTGTCATTCCTGCTTTCTTAATCTGCTTTTTTGTTGCTTCTCCTCCCTTACATTGTGCTTTTGCTTTTCTTCAGCTGATGACCCAGCTGCTATTCTTTAGAAGTGCATACAGGTTTCCACTGTTTTGGTCTGTCAGTGTTTCTTGTATGGCTCTGTCTTTTTATTCTTTCCCTTGGTATTGCTTAGCAATATCAAATTATCATATGCTGCTACTCAGTAATATAATTATATTGATTATTTGTATTGTGGTGGTACTTGGGAGCTATGATCGGAGGTTGTGACACATTAATGCAGTCCCTGTGCAAACTCACCACCAACTGCAATTCTTACTCCAAAGAATTAAGAAGTGTAAGAGAAGAGCTAACACAGGAAAGTAAGTCACAGACTTGAGAGGGAAGATGGAGAGAAGAAAGGAAGGAAGGCAGGAAACCGGAAAGGAAGAAAAGAAAACCCAAGAGTGATACTGCCTAGTTCTTTGCATCTGCAGCTCTGGCCTACACCTTTTTTAATCAGTTTCAACCCTAATCGCTATTCTTTTATATTGAGGGGTTGCTGTCATCTTAAATGATGAAACCTGATGTACGTAATATGTTCTTTTTAGAGTCTACCGGGGTTTACATCAGCTCCTGAAATCCCTGAATTGCAATTATCATCTCAAACATGTTTCTCTTCCAGAAAAGCAGTTTATCCTTATGTAGTGTTTGTGACCAGATTCTTCCAGCATGCTTACACATAAGATAATGTAATCAATCTAATCAATTTTTCCTTGCAGAAACACATCCACTTTTAGGGTGTGAACAGTTCTTAACACTTAAAGCTAATGAAGCAACTACTAAAAATTCTCCTGCAGCTGTGGCTTAGAAGGTTGATTTTTGCACACGTGGACATAGTAGATGGGAATTCCAGAGATTCATGAAAAATATTCCAGGTTTGAATGACAGCCAATTTGTGAATAAATGCAAAGAGCATAGGCTAAATCGAGTGGCATGTATCCTTTTTTGATTAAACTGGAATATCAGAAGCATTGTTGTTTTTCTTTAGGAAAATAGGGTTACGTTTCTTCCTATTCATTTTTAATTAACACTGACAGGATGTAGAGCGCATTAAAGAGATTTGTTCGGTGCCAAAAATCCTCCTAGGGTGACCAGGGTCTACATTTGGAGAAGTTTCAACAGAAATGGATAGCATTAAGGGCAAAGTTTATTGAGGGAACACAAATCTAGATTCATGAGATGCTGGCCACAGCTGCAAAACCAGCATGGGAAGTTCCTACTGCTCTTGTACTACAACTGGTCTTTAATTCCCATCCAGTGACACAGTTTGTTACCTCCTCAGCTGCAGAGTTACAACTGGTCGTAGTGTTAAACTGTCGAATGGCTCACTGGAGTTATCACAGACAAATTTTCATAAAAGAGAAAGTGCCTTTATTCCCCATCCCGACTGCACCACTAGTCTTTGGAGTGCAAGGAAGTGAATGCAGGATATATTCACATTTTTTTTTTTAGATAGTTTTTCTGCCATGGCCAATGCCTTACCTGACAATAGATACGTATTTAAAGAGAGAGAGAGATGGTACACTATGTTTAAAAAGGAACTAAAAATACTAGCAAACACAATTTGAATATTGTTCAGCAAACCAATACCCTTCTCTTTCAAACAATTTAACAAGGGTGGACCTTCTAGCTAACAGAAAGGAAAATTGTACTTTGTGGCACAATAAGACCTAAATTAATGAAAACACAAGGATTAAATCAATAATGAATTTCTGTTTCTCTGCCTGCTTACATTTTTTTCCTCATTTTCCCTCCTCCATTTTTCCTAATTCCTCCATATTCCACTGCATCATAGTTTGGACACATTTTAATGGAATTTTGAATACACAATTAAGACCTCTGGTAGAGAAATGTGGCATTCTCCGTGTGATATATGTTCTTCAAGCGCATCTCATAGCCATTTTGACAATGAAAGAGGGCAGAAGGATGGTTCCTGGTACGCACCTGGAGAAATGAGGCAGGAGAGGTAAACGGGACTGCATTTTCAAATGGGCTACTAATTTTGGATGCTCTTGCTTAATTTGTTACTACTCTTGATTAATGCTGTAGAGCATCTTTGAGTCCTGTGATGACAGTTAGAACTTTTAAATGCTTAGCACCATGAAAATCCTTGTCTTGAAGTATCGAACAATTACCTGCATTCAGTAAAGGGCTTGACTATGAGACTCTTGAGGCTTAGCATAGTGCATTGGAGTATTTTTGTCCCCTTTAGAGGACACACTTGCCTACTAAGGGCTCGCAGCATTTCCCGCAGCATAGGCCAGTGGCTGCCTCCTCTTATGCTTCAAGTCACAGCAACAAGATCCTGCCAGGTTGGCCCGGTGGGGAGCAGTTTTTCTGTCAGAGAGATACTCCCTTTGGCCACCTGCATCCCAACTTCCTCAGACGAAGGACTTTCATGTTTTCCAAATTCAGTCCGAGAAAAATAAACTTTACTGGTTTGAAACTAAGCAAATGGAAAATTCTGCCTTTTTTTTTTTTTTTTTTAACTCTTACCATTATTTCTCAATGGTTCTCCGTCAGAAAACTCCTTTCATTTGAGACTTGCAGTCCAGTAACAGACTATGAACAGGCAGTAAAAGAGAGGGAGTTCCTAAAAACAGTAACAGACACCTCCTTCTTTTTCTTCAGTATAAAAAAGCCTACAAACCCAGCTGTCTTTGATGTTTGTACAGCATCTGAACCACAGCGCTGTTTAACTTTTTAAGAGCTGAAATGCTGCATGAACAGGGAGAACAGTCCTTTTTTTTTTTTTTTTTTTTTTTTTTTTTNTTTTTTTTTTTTTTTTTTCATTTGGCATTGGGCAATATAAGCATTACCAAAAGCTTGTGCTGTCTTCCATGGACTTTCTGCCTTCACAAGTTCTGCTCTGACTACAAATATGCAGGAATCAACTGAAATCTTCATTTGAGACAACTCTGTGTCCAAAGATATCACATTACTCCTTGGAGAGTGTTTTCCCATATGCTCTTCAAATTACAGCTGTTCAGACAATCCTCCTAGATCTAAGAAGCAATTCAAAACAATGAATATTGTACTCATGCTATTGAGGCACAAAATGTCTTCATACTTCACGAGGAAATATTTTAAACCAATAAACAAGCAGGCAGAACATTCACAATTACGGTTGCCAATTTGTCCTCAGTTCACATATTTTTTAAATAAAATACTGTTTTTTTTCTGGGGGAGGTGGGGGGAATGAAGCCTGAGATCAGCTGCAAAGGAAAGGGAAGATAGCTGTCCTGGAGGAGAGTCGGGGCTGTACAGAACTGCTGTCACTGCGGCTGGCATTCCCTTCCTCTTGCAGTCTCAGAAAATGCCACCAGCCTTATTCTGAAAGAAGCACTTTTGCTGTCAGAAAGATGTTTAATAAATTTGTTTCCACAGGAATGCAACTTTGGTCTCCGTTTAAGCAGCAAATTCAGTCTGTCAGGTTTTGGGGAGTAGTGGGGAGTAGATAATAATCTTGGCCTCTTTTTTTATTATTATTTTTTTGGTAGAGAAGAAATTGAACCTCTGGCCATTATGCTCACTTGGAGCATAACACGAACCCAAGATTGGTTTCAGTACATTAACTGCTATTAGTGCTCCTGAGTTGCATAACGTAAGTATAAAATGTTGGCCTTAAAGAGGCAATATTCATTCTAAATCTATTCAGCCTTCTAGAATTTCAAGTAAATGTCAGTCCTCTAACAATTTTTGAACCTTTGCAATTTTTAAATTTTTTTTCCTGTAAAACAGTCTTACCTTCTAGTAATAGTTCCCAATTTTCAGAGTTACTCTTAGATTGCTGGTTATCTGTTCTGGAGCATGCAGAAATTCTAACTTATGTCTGCCTAGTAAACTTAAACTTTTTCCTTCTGTGACTGCAAATAATGCTCATAGAACTGACAACAAAACATTTCCATGAAAGTTTTCAGAGATAGCAGTGCTTGCTCAGACATCTTACTTTCTGTAAGATTTATCAGCTGAACTTGTATTTTATGAAATCACTCTGAATGCTTTGTTGCCTTCCATTTGGCTTTCCTTATTACTGAGATTATTATTCATTGGGTGGTCTATGGAAATAGGCTATCCTTCTCCAGCTGCTGTAAAAACGGTCGGTGTCTGGTAAACATGACTACAGAAACTTTGTGATTGCTTTGGAGACAGGAACTGGTTTCTAATCTTTTGGGTGCACCTTGGACAGATGAATTGACTGCGGAGAATGTAGAACCATGGGCCAGGTCTGGGATCGTGCCCTCTTTGGAGGTGGCCACAGGACGGGAGCTGTGAGCCCATGGGCGCTGCGGTCCCTGCTCCCCTGCAGTCACACAGTGTCTCAGGAGGACCGCGAGGATCAGGTGTGCCCAGGCAACGGCTTGGCTTTTGGGAGCAGCCACCAGCTGAGCCTAGGAAGGGACTTTTAAGTCTGCTGTTTGCTCAGTGCGGAAATCCGGGTTATAGGAAATGTCAGGTTGACCCTGCACTGGTTAGCCTTGATACAGGCATTGCGTGGAAAACATGAATGACTAAGAAGTGATTTTTTAAATCATTATTTATGAAATAAGAATAAGGTATATTAAAAAAAACTTACAGCTGGAAGTCTGGAAATATGCTTTCCTGCCTGGAACAGAAACGTTTTTTGAGTTTGTTACAGGTACCATAACTTCTTGACCTCTTCTCTGTTAGATAGTGAACTTTTAAGAAAAGAGTTTGGCCCTGGGGAATTTTTTTATCAATGAGAAAAAAAAAATTGAATTAGAGTTCAGACAATATATCTTTTTTTTTTTTTTTTTTTTTTTAGTTTATGTTTTAGATGGTTTTTCTACTGGAGAAAAAAATCATTTCCTGTTAACAATTTCAATTCCATATTGCCTTCATACTTCTTGGATTTACCCATAAGGTGTATCAAGAAATATGAGTGCACAAGTCATGACCAGTAGGTTAGCTAATACTTATGATTTGTGTACTGATTAATATTTATGGCTTTCTTATAGAGTATAATTTTAACCCAGAATAATGCAAGCAATAATTTATCTGTAGGAACTGCGAGATTGCTTGTCTTCATGAATCATATCCAAAATCCCAAACAGCTGTAAGAAAAATTGGTAAATGTAACGTTGTTTCTAAGAAAAGAGCCAGCACTTGCCATGGAAATTTATTTATGAAAACACAGAAATTACTTCACACAGAAGTTAATTTCATGCACCTGCTGTAAGTAAAAAGTTTAAACTGGGAGTAGGTCTGAGTTGTCTCTGCATTCATATACATATGAGGGTGAAATATTTTCAAGCATTCGAGTTGTAAATCATGTTCCCTTTGGTTTCTATGTTTATTTTCAGTAAATATATGTACATGTGAAAGCTCTTTCAAAAGAATATTTGAATGTTTTGTCCAATATTTTCTTAGCTCTTTAATCAAAGGAAATTGCAACAAATATCAGCACATATGAAATTTACTGTTTGTGAATAATTCAAAGACACAATATTTCCATTTTGAAAGACATTATTTGCTAAGAATAAGTCATTCTAGTTCAGAGATTTCTGTAGTTTTTGACTACAATGCATTTATCCATATCCATCTGTTTTGAGTGCTGCTAATTGCAAACTAATGACATATTTCAGAAAGTTTGCTCAGATGGAACATAAAAATTGGTCTTCTCAATGCTGCTTAAGTGCATGTTAATATTAATATTTGTTTTATCAATCACACCTAGGGACCTGAACTGATCAAGATGGTATTTAGTAGACAAATACCTTGTAATAGAAACATCAAATCTTTTATATTCTCCTATTGTGTCCTATTGTTTCAATATTTCAGATAACAGAAAGATGTTTTCTGACATATAAACACATCCTAATTGATACTTAGAAATATTTCATGTGTATTAGAAATCTATAAATGGTATTATTAGCAAAGAGGAATGTCGTCAAGAAACTGGTGTGTTCTGTTTGGTGCTGAACTTCAATTCAGCAGCAGAGCCTGATACTCTTCCTACTCTGATATCCTACATGTGTATAGCAATAAAGTAAAACTTGGCAGTAACAAATGTGAAGCAATATATTGCATGATTTTCTCAAAAATCCCTACATTAAGAATTTCAGGCCTATTCTATGCCAAGGAAAGTTTAAAGTATGAAATGCAGGAATAAAATTAGAGAGCTGTCTTGGTTATTTTTCCCATAATGTTTTATTCATACATGGTATTACAGTAGCTTAAATTTTTTAACTCATGTCCCGACTTACTTGTATCCAGATATGTGGTCTCATTTCAGAAGTGCTGAATTCCCACATCTCCCACTGAGCAAATACAATTGAGCTGATAGACAAAACTGACCTGTTTACTTATGGTCAAATCCAACATCGACTGAAGTTAAGGAAAAGTCTTCTGTGAACTAACTAGCTTTATCCTTTAGCTTTAGGCATCCACTAGAATGAAACTTTGTCCATAGAATCTTTAAAATGTCCAAAACATTTTTGGAAAAACAGTTTGATTTTGAAGGTAAATGTTTATAACTGATCATTGATACTTGTTCTGGAAAATACGTTTCTAAGTCTCTTCTACTTGAATAGTGTCTGAAAAAGGATAGGGACTATATATATGCATATATATGTATGATATATGAATAAAATATATAAATATAAATATTTCTTTTTCAGAATAGAACACAGCTTTTTCCTTCCAAATTATGTGGGAGAAACATTTTTTATTTTGCAATGTTTTATCATGAGGCAAAAGAGGAATAGCTTTAGACTAATTAAAATGCCTTTTAATAAATGCACTATATAATTGTACAGTATTGTTATTCCAACTACTTTCATATCTCAGCCTATTAATTCAGGCAGCTTTCTCACGGCCTCCTTATATAATCTATTTATACTGTGACTGCCTGGTCTGTGAACAATATTTATTTTACTTTTACATGATACCGGCAAGCGGTCACTGCTCTCTCTTAAACAAGCATTTAGAACTGTTTTTTTTTTTTTTTTTTTTTCCTCCATAGGGAAAAAAAAAAGTCTTCTCTTAAATTATATGCAAAGGTGGCTGATTTTTTAGGGAAAATCCCTCACTTATTGAATAACTTGCACCCCAGAACAGTGGTACTTGTTAAGTAATGGAATTTGATAAATACTACAATAATATTTGAGCAAGAAGTCTTATTAAAAGAAAAATAAAAACTAGTGCATAAATTTGACCACTAAATGGGCAAACTAAGCGGGCAACCAATTATTTGCCCTGGTTGCATTGGCAACCAATTTTTAAGGACCCTTATGCCTTGTGCTTCCCTTTGGATGCGTCCTCTGTAAACTACCCAAGTTTTCTGATTTCCTTGTGAAAATCTTTACTCTTCTGCCCTTATCCTATTCTGTATAATCTTAAAACAACACCGGGGTAGCCCAACAGAATTATGCAAGTTAATCCAGTGGCAGCTTAGCAGCTTGATTCCTTGTGCCAGAACTGAAATGCTTTCAATGGCTTTTATGCAATATAAAAGTTTAAAAGGAGTTTTGCTGAGAATTATGTCATCCCAGTGTTCAGATCATCTATAACATTGAAATAAATGGGCCCACTTCTTGTTTTTTTAATTAAAAAGCTTTAAACATAAAAATACTTTTTCTAGAAGAAACTATAGAAATTTCTCAGCATGGGAGAAAAATAAAAAGAAGTATAGCCTTGTGGGAGTGTTCAGGTGTACATATTTTTAAAATCTGGTTGATGAATAATGGGAAAAGATGTCAGAAAAAATATATTTGCTAGGAGAAGAAATCCTTAAGTGATTCAGTTTAGCAAGCAATAGGTGTATCTTGAATTTTAATCTTTCTCCGTCTAGCACTCTCACACCCTCTTTTTCTTTCCTACCTTCTTTATATTTCCCCTCTAATTTATTTAATAGCTCTAACTATTCACATGCAATCACATATGAGTGGCATATTTTTTGACAGAATATGCTCACTCACAGCTATCATCCATTATTTGTAGTATCATGTATTAGAGCATAAACTTGTCAGGTATCCAAGGAATACACATTTTGCATTCTGGAATGTCTTCCATTTAGTAGCCTTTAATACAGAAAACAATGAATTTAACGACTTTCCATATCCACCCTCCAAGAATGGCTTTCAAAAGAAAATATCTGGACTGCAAATAATCTCTTCAATGCCAGAAAAAAAAATAAGTGTGTCCATAGTCCTGCTGAACTGCAATTTTAAAGCTCCCTGGCTATTCTTTTGTGCTCACAGATCATGTCACTGTGCATCTCAATGTTAATATGTTCCCTCAGTAACTGGCTCACATGAAATGGTGTCTGTAAAATTTGCATCCACATTTTTATTGTGCCAATAAAGAGGAAAGTCCAGGCCCAACTGCACTGAAAATTTACTTCATAATTTATTACCTCAGATACACGTGAAAAGAGAGAGGAATGTGTAGTGAGGCAGGAGTCAATCTCTTCTCCAGAAAAATTACAGATAAAACAAGAAGAAATGGCCTCAAGTTGCACTAGAGGAGGTTCAGGTTAGATATTAGGAAAAATTTCTACATGGAAAGAGTGGTGAAGCATTGCAACAGGCTGCCCAGGGAAGTGGTGGAGTCACTGTCTTTGATTGATAGTGTTCAAGAAACGTGTAGGTAAGGCACTTAGGGACATGGTTTAGCAGGTATGGTGTTGAAGGGCTTACGATTGGACTCAATGATCTTAAAGGTTTTTTTTCCAACCATAATGATTCTATTATTCTCTTATTCTATGAATTTTGATAAACAAGACAAGCCATGGGATTTCTCTAAAATAATATGCTCTTCAAATTATCAAATATTTGCAAATGATATCTGCAAAGGTGCAAAAAAATCAAGCAAATTTAGATGACTGTTGTAAACCCACTTATATTAGATTGGATATAGGCTCATATTAAATTTTAATCACTAATATTTACACCAGAGAAACCAAAGGGACCCCAGTCTGCAATTTTTCAAGGGATACAGTATTTTTACTGAGTGCAGCATTGCTCCCTTTTTCAGAAACTCAGAAAGATCTGCTATTCTAACTATTTGAGGTAAATGTTCATTTGCATTCATTCTCTATTAAATGTAGAACAGCGTCCAGAAACATGCACATATATATATTAATATATGCACACACACACACATATATTTGCTGCTGATCTCTTTCTCTGATCCCAAAATGCAATGCAGTTTGGCTCTCATCTGATAATGTTGCATTTGCTGGGCCCTGTTTGCCTCACACTCTCACAACACAAAACAGATAACAGAAACTGCAATAAAATGTTACATTTTTCAGAGTTTTCAGGGCTTTGGCACTCATATTTTCTGTCAAATCTGAAGATGAACTCAAATCTAATGATTAAGGCAATCCTGAAATCTATAGAAAAGCCAGAAATTCCACTCAGTCACTTTTTACACTCTCTGAATCCAAAAATGATCTGTCCACTCTCCCTTCTCACTTCAGAAATTGTAGTTACATTTGCTTGTTTTCAGAAATGTTTATTTCCAATTTGTGAGCTATTTTGTTGGTCTTCTTTTAGTCTTCTTTTAGTACTCTAAGAAGTCAGCTAGTTAAAGACTGTGAGAGAATGTCAGGGTCATATCCCATATCATGAAGTGGTTGTAATGCCATCCAGATGTGTAGATTTTCAGTAGATCTCAGGAATACTTCCTTTAAAAAATATCACCAAAAGGAGGAACCAGGTAACAGGATATGATTAAGCCAGCGGAGATAATTTGTAATTTTTACACAGCAGATAGCTTGATGCCTTGATATTGGATACTCAACTGGAAATTTGCTGTTTTTCACATGTTTTGAAGATACATGAGATAATATAACACACTGAAAAAAGCTCAGTCCAAAAAGGGCTCATCCTTTACCTCCAAAATATTCTTTTTTGCTTTGATTTGGTTAGGGTGAAAAAGAAGAAATTTAATCATTCTGAAAGGGAAGACTAAGAATAAATACTTCTGAAAATCCTTACTGTCAATAAATACACAAAATTAAAAGTTAGTATTGAAATGTAAGATTTTATAAGATAGCAGATGAGGAATAGAAGATGTTTTTTCCACTCTTCTGCTATCCTGTGAAACCCACATTAAGTGCTAAGTATCCTCTTTTAACTCCAGAGAATCATGGGGAGAATAAATGAGTCATGAGATGAGGGAAAAAAAGAATAACATGAGAAATGGTTTAGAGGACCTGTATCTTTTTTAGAGAAGAGAAGCCTGAAGAAGGATGTGATGATAGCATCAATATGCAAAGATTAGTAGGAGGAAGACAGTGATCTACAGTTCCTCCAGAAGAAAAAGTTATTGGTTTAATTATTAGAATCAAAGGCTTAGATCAGATACTGGGAAAGGTTTAATGACCCCAAGGACTGTTAAGTAATAGGACCAAGTGCCAGGAGCGGGGCACTGCTGGAGTCGCCTTGGTCCAGGGAGCAGCACCAGTCACAGAGAGCTCTAGCAAACCCACCCCGATGCGCTGGGTCCCTCAGTAGTAAGGAGACTAGAGGATCTCTTTTGGTCCCTCTCCTATATCACTATTATCCATGCAACTTGCCTGCTGCACTTCATCTTCACAGACATGACATGCAGTTTATATACTATGAAGTGCCACGGGGCCACCAGCGCAAAAACAAATCAGTGTCAAAACAATGTTTATCACACTTGTCTACAGCCTTTACAGACCACCAACCCATGAGACTGGTGTATCAGATTAACTGGTAGTTTTCCTCAGATATAATATACTTTTCCTTTCTATTTATGGAAATTAAGGAACCCTGAAGATCATTCCATTATGCTTGGCAGCCCCATAAACACAATGCCATTTTTATTTTAATATGTAGCTAGTTTATGAGTAATGTACATTTAAACAAAGGAGATGAGGGGCACCAGCTTACTTATTGAAAAATTGTATTAAAATAGAAGAAATAAAATAAATATGACTTTATAGAAATGATCCAAAACCCTAAAGAATGCAATAATTAATGACATTCCTTCAGCAGAAATTTTGTACAAATAAAACACTTTAGTAGCAATATAACTTTTCAATTATTTTCTATTTGATATTTTGGGCTCTTTTAGAAATAGTATACAAAAAAAATATCTCCTAAATGTTTTTAAACCCTTGCATAAAGACATATACTCAATTCAGATGAAAAAAAAAAACTTGTCTGATGATGTTTCGTCTTTTTTAAGTCTTTTTTTTCAAAGATCCGAATGAATATAAAGGCAAGCAAGGATATTCTGATAAAGTAATTTAACACGAAAGCTTCTAAATAAAAATTACATGTGAATATATGCCATTGCTCATAAGCCATGTGTCCAATTAAATACTGTGTTAGGTACACCTTTCTCCAAAAGTGAAGAGACTGAAAGAATTAAGGTGAGTTCTTTGTCTTTCTTTCCCTCTGCCCAAAAAAAGAAAAAAAGTAGTAGACCTATATCAAAATGAAGCTTTTGCCCATGAGGTAAAAGGCCTGGGAGGTCTGAGCAAAGGGCACACTGCAGGTCAGCAACAGGTAGTGCCCTTCCATGCGTCACATCAGCTGCTTGTGTTCACAAGCCTAACACAAACCAAGTGAAACTAGAAAAAAAAAGGGGTAAAGTATCCAAGATGTCTAGAAAAGTCATATATAATTAAGTACATTCTACACTAATTTGCTGTATCAATGCCGTCTGCTTTGACTTGAGAGTTTATAGTCACAGGAATCATAAAATTAACACAATATTTCATGGACTCCAACTTAGCAGCCACCACATGGCTTCTCCCTTCTCAGTATCTGCTAGTGATTCCTACTTCTTTTGAAATAAAAAATGGCAAAACCCTTTGTGTACATCACTTCTTTTTAAATGGGTAAGATAAGAATATATACTTACATATTTGTTTCAGGGAAAGACAATATTCACAGCTTTTTCAGAAGAGGCCAAGCAATTCTCAGATTGGTGTAGAAAATGAATTCATGCTACAATAAATATTGTACAAACTTTCATTATAAAGCAGTAATTTGACACTGTTTTTCCTTGATGAAAGATACGTAAGATTATTTTTAAAAGGTTCAGATGTGAAATACAAGAATGTGAATTTTCATCTTTTACAGACCCTGATCTTTAATTATAAACAGAAGGTCATATTGTGGTTCCATTTTTTAAAAATAAAATATCCTGAGATATAATTTCATAAGAGAAACCATAAAAAAATTCTCAGACAGGCTGAACCTTCTTTCAAGGTTTAAAAGAATATTTTTAAAAGTGCAAAAATATTTTGCTGTCTCCAGCATATTTGGCAATAACATTTCATACATTTTGTAGCCCTTTAGTGCCCCTAATTTTGTTCTCCTTTAATCCAAAACATGCCATAAGAAATTTTCCATTTGCTATTAAAACATGGAATTGTATGAAGAAGTGTCTTGCTTTGGAAAATACCACTAAACTGACTCAATGAAGAGAAAACCTGAGAGGAGTGCAAGGTCACAGATAGACTTGGGGGAATTTCAATAGATGGTGGGAACTCCATAACTCAGCACTAAATTTCACATAAAATGTCTAGAACATAAAGTTTGTGAGGATGAGTATTTAGGGGGAAAAAAAAGGAGGAATGTCCCTAAGTAAAGAGATGGCAAAGAATGAAACAGGTCTTTCCTACACGAGCTCTGCTTTTCATAGTTGAGTATCTGGACTCATCAGGCCAACCTGGCCATCGCACCTCTCATGCTGCTACTGCCCTCCCGAGTGTGTCTTGGTGGTGGGTTGGGGAACTAACCAGAGTAGGCAGGAGGGCCAGTCACCTGCTTACGGGCATCACCACTTNATAAAGTTTATGAGGATGAGTATTTAGTGAAAAAAAAAAAAAAGGAATGTCCCTAAGTAAAGAGATGGCAAAGAATGAAACAGGTCTTTCCTACACGAGCTCTGCTTTTCATAGTTGAGTATCTGGACTCATCAGGCCAACCTGGCCATCGCACCTCTCATGCTGCTACTGCCCTCCCGAGTGTGTCTTGGTGGTGGGTTGGGGAACTAACCAGAGTAGGCAGGAGGGCCAGTCACCTGCTTACGGGCATCACCACTTCCCGCATGCAGGAATGGCCAAGAGCCTGGCAAGTCACCGGGACTTTCTGCAAGGATATCGATGGCAAAGTGCATGGAGCGCGATCCAGCCTCCATGTAGATACGTTTGTGGATTTAAGGGTATAAAGCAGTCCCACTGACTTCGGGCCTTTAATGTTTAACACTTCAAGATCCTGGATGACAATAAATATTTAATAAAGTAATCTTAATCCTAACTAAGAATTTATCTTCTGCATGCCTGCAGTATCCAGAGGTTTATTCAGTTGAAGCTGAGAGGATGCACTGTCTTTGGGATCTGGAATGAGAGGTGAGCTAGTAGAGTGATCCTTTGTAAACCATATAGCTTTTTATCCTGGAGGTGCATATGAAAAACAGATCATGAATATTAGATAGGCACTTCAGACTAAATTGTCCTTTAGGATAAAATATAACCTAAACCATAGCCATACTCGAATACATGAAAAAATAATAAAGTCATGAATGGGCAGCTTTTATGAGATTTGAAAGATTCTACTGAGCCCTCTAATTTCTTAGAATTTTATTGGACATACTTTTAAGGATTTTTTTCCCCTCCTATCATTTTAAAAATATTTGTTTTAGTAACTCCATTCCATCTCCTCTTTTGACAACTATTTCTCGTTTTAAATTGACATGAAAATGGCTGTAACTGTTTGGTTGGCTGTGAAGGGGTTGCATACTGTTTTAAGTGCTTCTCGGAAAGCTGAATTTCCTAATTGTGACTAAAATAAAGGTACTTCTTAAAGAGCTGATTCAAACAATTTGGAGAAGAGAGAGAGTTTGAGAACACAGTGGAAGAACTTCAACAACATGACAAATGACTGCTCCAAATGCTCCAAGTCTCAAGATCCAACTTGAAGTGGTTTTGGTTTTATAAATGAGGAACAGTTCTTGAATAGATTTTTGCTTGCAAGCATATATGTGGCTTCTTCAGATACAAGCTTTCCATCTCACAGAAAAAAAAAAAGAAAACAAAAACCTCTAAAAAGAGAATAAATTAATTTTAAAACAACTTTTTTTTTTCATTTTTACATGTTAGGAAAAATAACTCGATCCTTAAATTTAGTTGGTAATTAAAAAAAAAAAAGGTTGGTGCACTGAGAATGTCAAAAGTCTGTTTTTGGGGGTGTCTATTTTCCACTGCCTTAATAAATTTTTGAAAGCTCTGCTTTGAAAGTCTGCTAAAAAATCTGATATATTAGAGAGTCTATGGATAAGTGTTCGTCACTTTTCCAAATCTTGACTTGGATATCAAAGGAATGCTTGTTCCTGTTATATTATGATAGATTAAGATGAGTCAAGAGATTCAGTGGCCAGATTTTGAAATGAAATTAAATCCTCAAATGCTTCAATTTCAATACAATGATATGATTTATAGCCATGAGGGTGTGTTCCAATGTGTTCATAAATCTATCAGATACCCAGACCTACAAAAAATAATCCTCCACATAAATAAAAATTAAGCATATTTATAGTCAAAGTAAAGTTTTCAGAATGTGTGTGCCATCCTCTGAATTAAGAGGAATAATTGAAAAACATGTCGTAAAGAAGGAAATAAAACAACAAAAAATAATGTTAAAAAAGGATTGGTCTTCCACTTTTATGATTACTAGTAGAGTAAAACTTCCACTGTAATTAAATAGCCCAAGGAAGTGCAATCACATTAAAAGTTCTTATAGGCAGAATTAAACTCTATTATGTTTGGAAAAATCCTTTCTCCGTTACTTGAGTGTGGTCTTTGTTCAGGTTAACTATGGAAAATTGCTCTTGAGGAACATCAGTGCAATTACTAGGTCAGGGCAGTCCTTTGAAGGGTTTATTTATATAGGTAAGAGTAGAAGCTACTTAAAATAGAAAAACAGTCACCAAAAGTGTCTGGTCTATCCATTCTACTGTTCAAGTCATCAGTTAATGGTGAGGCAAAGTGGTTTCCCCCTGAATGTTTAATGAAATGCATGGCAAATTGCGAAGCCTGATACCAACACTATATCTCTGTAATTCTCTGAGTTTACCCGCAAGTATTTTATGTTTGGTGACTCTAATTCCACGTGATCTTGAAAACAGAAGAAATACGATTCTACATAGAAAAAGATTTAAAAGCCCACCTACACTTTCCTGTTCTACCAGCTTCTATTTCACCCTTTTCACAGAGACTTGTGTTCTAGTTTTCCATGTCTTAAACCAAGGTACAATTGGAATAACTTACATGATGTTGTCATGATCACCTCTCTTCCTTGTATACTATCAGGACACAACAACCCCATGTAATCAGGGTTATGCCCCCATGTTGTCTTTTTCCTTAGTATGTTTAGTAAGTATGTATGTGTAATACGTATGTATGTTTAGTATGCGTCGTTAGTATGCAAACCCACCTGGATACTACCCTGTGCTCCGTGCTCTGGGTGTCCCTGCTGGAGCAGGGGGATTGGACTAGATGATCTCCAGAGGTCCCTTCCAACCTCAACCATTCTGTGACCCTGTGATTCTATGTCTTAAAGTTATCTCAAATACAGCTAGGTGCTTGAAAGGTTCAAGAGCTTTAAGGGAAAATAATTTTTATTTGAACCCCACAGGACACACATGTTTGAACAGAATTGGAGCTTATGTACTCATCAGTACCCTTTTAAAGATCCTTAACAGTTCTTCAATAAAATGAGGTCAAACAACCCAAACAGAAGCAATAAGTTTTATGATGTCATTGTTGACATCTTTAAAGTCACTACATCATGTGTTTCTTAGCAGAAATGAATACAGGAATTTTTATTTCCTCACAGATTGCCAATACAGAAAAATTACTACTTTAATATAGACACACAGACACATATTCTACCACAAATGCCCTCTTTTTGGTCCGGCACTTTTTATTCAAGACTTTCCTCAGTAATGCAGTCATTTTTCCCCTCTGAAAAAGTTTGCTCTCTGTGATGACTAAATCGGAAATGAAGGATATGACCTGGCCATTCACATGTTTTTCATAATCTGGGAATAGGTTCCCGAACGGCACAAGGCTGCACAGGATATGTCTCATTTTGCATGCGGGTTCATAACCCCTGAGTAACAGAGGACATGCAAGGCGTACAGTTCCAACAACTGCGTGAACTACTGTGATCCTTTCCTAAGGCATTGTGTAATCCAGCTGGGATGGTGAGAGTTGTCCAGAGAATGATCTAAGGGCCATCATTCTTTTTTTTTCCCTTGCTCCCCATTGCCAGAGTGACCCTCTTTTCTGGGAAGGTTTTCTCAAGATTGTCTCTTCCACCGGGAGTGCAGCCTTGGGTTCCCACAGACTCTTCAGTGAGGGGAGTCTGCCAGAATGTTATTACTTTCATATATAGAAATTTTCCTTAGGGCAGGAGACTGCTCACAGCTGCACAGGTGTTAGGCAGGAACAAGATGTAATGCCAGCAGAAGCACAACAAATGGAGTACCTGAGTAGTGATGCAAAAGTCTATCCGTGCATTTGGAAGTAAATGTTCTTGCATGTATTTTCTTCACTATTATTTAGTCAAGATGAGATTTTGGGATCTCTGATTCTATTGTAGCATGTATTTATCTCTCATTCTGTAGTTCTAGGATGGCTGGTGGCTGGGAGGACTCATAAAAAATCTAGCTTTACCTATTTGTTGTATTTTTGAGGTAGACAGATAATAGTGATCTTGATATGCGGTTCTATAGTCTATACTACCAAAGTGCGAGGAGCAGTTAGGACAGGCTCCTCAGGGTTGCAAGCTAAATTCAGAGCATGTGAAAGTACGTAGTAAGGTTGCATTGACATATGGTTATCTCCTTCAGCTGTTGGATGCAGCTGGACAAAACAGTTTGATCCAGGAGAGACTGCTAAGGGCAGTGGAAATGAATGCCAGCACTGAGTACAGGAACAGACTGACCCTTCCAAAGAAAAGAGCCCAAGGTGAAGGATGTCATCACGAGGGATACTTTGGCTGTAGGGCTGAGGACAGGCTGAATTTGTTTCCTGCAGTGACCTGCACATCCCACAGCCTTTCTGCAGAAGACAGCAACGTCACTATGCTGCCAGGGCTGGCCAACATAGTACATGGCGTTGTGGCATGGAGAAATGAAGAAAGACAGATAATGATGGGAGAGACTCTTCTCCCCAAAAGTCTGTTCTCTCCTACTTTGAAGAGATGTTTGGTTGTGTTTTGCTTAAAATTGTTGCAGAAGAGATGCTTCCACATTTGTGGAAAAATAATGCTTTTGAAAACACACATCCAAAATCTGATATATTGGTCCATTTGATCTGTAGAAACGTCAAGAAGTTCAGGACTATCATTTTTAAGCTCACGGAGTAATGAAGGAATCTTTAATACTGAAAATATTCTATAACTAGATTTCTGTCTCCTTAGCTACCTTGTCAGGCTGTGCCTGGGTCAATATTTACCTGGGTCAATATTTAATAATCTTGGGTCAATATTTATCCTCATTTCTAGTATAGGAACTCCACTGCTATGGTAAAGAAGAGTTTCCTACAGGTGCTTGGAAGAAGAAATTGTTCCACATAGTGCAGAAAGAGCAGGAGAGACAGTCAGGGATACATTAGAGTTCATGGGTGACGTGGTTGTCCACAGGAGTTCATAAAGCCCGGGCATCACATTCAGTGACGGTGGTGATGGAGAGGACCCCTAAAAGGCACCTAAACATATGATCTCCTGTCACTCCTTCCTACTGGAGAGGGTCACTTACCTGGCTCGTTAATGAGGGCTTCGAGGCAGAACTCCCTGTCCCTTGTCCTTGCCACAAAAAACACGATGGGCTTTGCTCGTCAAAGTTGCAGTCTGTGAGAACATAGCCCAAAACAACAGACATTGGAGGACAGAAAGCTTTTTGCAAGACAGAACCTGAATTTCTGGGCCACAGTGTCCTGAAGGATAGGTCTTTTCTTCCTGCCTTGGTGTTTTTCCAGTAACTTTCCGGATTGCAATGACATGTTTCTTTTCCAGGCTCCCCAAATCTAGCCTTTTCTTCCACTTCCTAGAGGTTGCATTATCCCTCTGCTCCCCATTTTTCTGAGGAACCGGGTGCCTGCCGGCTCTGACTCTGCCTTGACCCCCAGCCCCAGGTGCCACAAGAGCTTCCCGTGAGGCACATCCTCTCTCTCGTAAGGCAGCCGCTTTTCTTCTTCCTGCAACAATTGCCACTGGACCTGGGCACAACAGCCAACAAACGATGAACATGCAGGCTTCCTCTCTTCTTTCCTGCCCTTGCCCTTTGGAAGGTCCACAGAGCAAAACAGTAGCCAATGAAACAGATGCTATCCATCAAAATATATTAAAAATACAGTCATATAAAAAACATTAACACACTTGCCTGTAACTTTTTGGGAACCAGTAATTGGAGTAATTGGGCTAAGTTGCATAAGAATGGAGGAAGTCCTACAGGTTCATTAAGATGGACTAATGAAATCTTACAGAAAACAGTTATTCTAATCATGATGGTTTTGTATTGACTAAGCTGTAGTTAAAGGAGATGTTTGGGAAGAACATCAATCATAGTCACTGGCATTAAAATAACAGTGACTTTTATTTATTTATTTATTTTGTAAAACTAAGTTGCATAAGAATGGAGGTAAGGGATTACTTGTACCAGAAAGAGACACACATTCCCATTTGAGCATACAAATGACCCAAAGAATAGTGTTGACCCAAAGAATAGTGCGCATACGCACTGAGTAGGTTACTGCACCACAGTTCAGTCTCTCAAGTTCCCTCTCCTCCCTCAGTCCTCCACCTATTGTACTTTGTATTTCAGGAGAGCCTGGACATCCAATACATACCAAATAATCTCTGGATTTTGACAGAGAGAGGAGGCCAACATTAGTGATTTCTTAAAGGGTGTAACATATTTTCTACTCTGACCTTCTTGGGATGGCTACTTTTAGGGAAAAAGGAGGAGAAATTTCCCTCTACCTGTACCAGTTTCTCTTCAGGAAGACCTGCAGCTCCCCCAATTCATCATTCACCTGTTCCTGCCTTTATATTTATTTTCTGCAAGTATGTTGAGTCTCCATAATCCCAAAGACAAAAAAGAAAAGGAGAGCTGTCCATTCCTTCCCTTGTCATCAAATAAAGAAATTAAGCTATGAAGTTCTAACACCTCTTGACCCCTAAATAGATGTTGGAATAAATGCATTAGGATTTTACTGGGAAAGGATATGGATAGATTTTGTGAAGCAAACTGACAACAAGTTTACCCTGACCTGTTCCTCATCAAAATCTTGCTTTGAAATGTTTTTTAAACAGCAGATGCAGCTGGTGACCAAGGTTCAAATAACTGACATTACTAAGACGCAGCCAAGATTTCAGCAAGCCTCATGGTGACAATTTTGGACAAAGATAAGGCTTTGTTGTAATCATGAAAGCTTGGAACACAACTAATCATATGTAGAAAATGTCACAACAGAAATCATTGGCAGTCTTGAATCTAGTGGAGAGGAAGGGGAAAGAAGTCACCTCCAGAGGAATAAATGATACTTACTTTTACAGTGTAATATAAGCAGATAACACAAAATCTCTCATTACATCTTTGTGATACACTGATCAAAATTCACAGTCAATTATTCCACCATTTTTGCTTCCACCAAAGGAAAGAAGTTATAATGGTTCTTCTTAAAATCAAATGAAGAGAATAGCTAAAATTTCAACAGTTCATTGTGTTTCTAAAAATTCAGGCTTCTTTTCAACAACCTTTCACATTTCACAGGCTTTAATTTCAGATTTGCACCTGGTCCTAGCCTAGGGGCAGAAATAAAAGGGTACAAGTCAAAACAGAGAGACACAAACCTCCAGTATTTAGACAGGACATCTAACAACACAGGGAAGCTACACATGTTCACACTGTGTTTGGGTTACTAAATAAATAGCAATTATTGTACCTCATCTCCTTTGAGCTTACTGAGCTTTTTAAATTGTGCAGGAAGAGAGAAACTGCATTTGTGTTCTATTGATATTTGCATCAAAACAGGGTACTAAAAATAAAATATGAACAATGAGTCAGATAAGTTATTCCATGTATTTTTTATAAAAGCCCCACTGTATGTAGACAAAAATGAGTTAAAACTAATTTCCCCTCTGTGTTGCTGCCCTGGTGAGAACGCAGTAAAAAAAGAAAAGTTTATATAAAGCAGTCCTAACCACAAATGTTAGAGTCATTCTACTAATGAAAACATGATTTATACATATATATATCGAAAACATGCCCTAGTTTGAAGAAATCCATAAAAAGTTTATTATTATACAGGATAATAATAGTATATTATAGGTTATACCACTTGGCTTAGACAATGATTATAGCATAAGCATATAGGCAGGTTGATATCTGTACAAATAGTTTTACCTAAAGTTATCCCTTTTTTCTGATGTTATTCTCCCCTTTGACAAGCTCTAAAATTAATTTTATATCATGTTCTTGAATTACAAATATTATAAACAACAGAAACAGCCAAACTTCGTTTTTCTTGGTAATGAGCCGAAAAAAAAAAACATAGTTAAGACCAAAAAAACTTTACTAAATATGTGCTTTAAAGACACAAATAAAATCAGATGAATTACATCTGAACACGTTATATAGTATACAAGTAGTTTGGGATCCTAAACAGATGAAAAAGAAATAAAGCAAGAGAAAAAAATAAAAAGAGGAAAAGAAAGCAAAAGAGCTGATAAAGTTTCTGGCTACAATACAGGAGACATATCATTACCATATGATCTAATGTGGGTGTCAGCCTGGATTGTGTTCATTGAGAGAAACCTTATTTTTTAACTGTGCTATGGAATAGAAGCAGGAGGGTTTTCCACCAAGTGACAGTCACTGAGCTGAACTTACCCCCTCCTCCTTTCCACACCTGCAAAGCCTTTTGCCTGGGTTGAATATTTAGTTTAATTACATCTCAGCTTTGAGAGCTCCTGTTGCAAATCCCTGGATTAAAAGGTATGGTTTTCAGTTAATTCTCCTGAACTATGCTGCAGACTAGTAAAACTTCAGGCAAGTCTACAGCACGAGCTAGTTGAATTCTAAGAGAAGGAGGAAAAATCATACTAAAAGTTTAGCAATGTTGAATGTTGTATCCGGCATTTTTGTTGCTTGAGAACATGAGAATGCGATCTCAAGGGCTGTGCACGTTTCCTACTGTTTGTTTGACTGTTCTGTCTTTTGTTTTGATTTGTATAAGCACCGCTATAGTCCTTTCTTTTTCCTTACTGTAAACTTTTGCAGCAGTATATATTCTCTGCTTGCAGTCTGGAGTTTAGAGTGGCTGATGTAGTGACTGTTAAAAATGTGTGAGTTTGTACATTTCTGGTTGTAAAGTATGCTCTGTGAAATTTTTATTTCGGACTTTTTCATATATGTTCCAAATGAGTATAATTACAATTTCAGGGAGAAAAATGTGCAGTCGATACTTAAGCAGACTGAATGTACGCCTTTGTAATGTTAGAGCGTGCTGTGCTACAATATACAAACAGGGGACTTGCATTTAAAGGTGCCTGCGAATTAAATAGAGAAAAGGATATTTCTGGAGTTTAAACTTCTGTCAATGGAGTTTTAATCTCTTTAAACTCCCAGATCTTGGGTTTCCGCAGCTAGACTTTATTGCACTAAATGGGTAAAACATATAACGTAGGGGATTTCTGGAAAATGCACGTATCGTTTAGCTTGCTTTTTGTGGCGTTCTAAGAGGTTTCTGACAGTGAATGAACTAATATTTAATACTTAATAATAAGGCAAACTGACAAGAAGACCACCAATATAGTGGTGACGTGAACTGATGAAGCATATTTCCAAGGCTATTTTGAACTGAAATGTGGCCAAGTGTATGCTATAGTTTCCTCTGTTTGTGGGAAAGTCTTCTTCATTGTAAACATATAATTAAAGCAAATTTAAACAGTTATGTCCTGCAGACATAAATACTGTGTCACAGGCATTTAAGAATTCAGATAATTTTTTCCCTCCCTATTTTTTTCTAACTGAAATGGAAACATTCCTTACTAGCCCGGTTCTGTATATATTTTTTTATCTCACTGTTTACATTAATTTACAAATACAAACAATACGAAGGGGTGTGCGTGCATGAAGTTGGAATATGTTTATTTATAAAGATAGGTATGCACACATATCTGTTCCTACTCCCTGACAGATATGTAGTTTTTATCTGTTATATTCTGCGCTTTGTCCTCAGATTAGATCCTTGCAATCCTTTGTTATCCCGCAGTTCTCTCTCATACTCAACTGCTGCTGAATTCGTTATAGTTTTGCAAAGTAATGAACGAAGGAAAGGCCCTCTGCAGTGTTTAACTTAGATAAGTGAAGTCATTAGTGTTAGTGTGAACAAAAAGTGTGAAGATACTGCCAGGGTACCTTTGAATACTTTTTCTGGACAATAATTTAGCTCCAGGAAAGGGTCCTGAATGCACATTCCTGGAGTGGATGGTGCTGCAGCAGTGCTATTAGCAGGAATGCAAGCAGATTTAAAAAAATATATATACTGATATGTGAAAAAGAGCTGGAGCAGTACCATGCCAGCTTTTGTATGCAGCCTTCCCCATGTTTATTGATGCTAATGAGCACTCTGAAACCTGATTTGCTCTCTGTTAGCATTTTATTGATCATTTATTGAGCATTTTCCACAACGCAGCCAGCTGATCTAAACAGTGGTGGTTTACTGAGTTTGTCCCCCTGTTTCAAAGAGTTCACAAGCTGCACTGTTGTTTTACCACTGTGCACGGGAAGGATGAGCCTGGATGGCACCAGGACTCACCCCACTCTGGTGCTGCCATCCTTGCCCCTCTGCGGGGCGGTGCTGGGGAAGGACCCGGCCCTGGCGCCCCGCGGGGGGCATGTTTGTCATGGAGGCAACGTAAGTCAAGTCTGACACCACGAGAGCTTGCTGTGAAGTCACGAGGACATTTAGAGACATGAAATACCTGCCTTCCTATTAGGTGGCAGGCAGAAGTGCTAGCTATGTCTTTAAAACACTAGGGTATTTTAGACGGTAAACTTACCATCCACTCGAAAGCGAAGCTGGAACTCTTAGAAGGGTTGAATTAGGGGCATCTGTCTGAGCAAATTTATAAAGGAAATTGAACCCAGGCATGATAGAGACTGCATCTAATTCCAGGCTGATGATTTGTGTTTACTTAGCTTTTTCTTATACTAAGCAGTTCCTTTATCATACCTGGATGTGGTATTCTAGAAAGAAAGGCCCTGCTATGCTCACTGATCATCAGTTGTCTAAGGCATCTAGCAGCTTCCTTCTGTCAGTGGAGAGGGAGACACTCATCCTCTTCTTCCTCTCAACCACGTTGTTTTACCTCTGCATTAGTCAGTATGGAGCTGAGAAATGGTATGCCAGAACCACAGACATGGTAACTCCTGCTAGGTAATTCCTGCTAGGTAGGAAAAATCCACCTTTAGTACCCTGATAATGTCTTCCAGAAGTAAATTTCAATGACCTAGTTTTGCACCTGAAGAAACAAGTTAACATTTTTGCTTTATTTACAAAGAGCAACAACTGTATTTAACACTCTGTTATCCATTTTAAGATGAGACTTCTAACCAAAGGACAAGACTGTCAGTAGATGACTTGAAGGTGTTTTTTTTTTTTTTTTGGAGGGTGGTGATGACACTGTTTTTAGTCCCATCAAGTTCTGTAAAAAATAAAAGTTTCCTCATATAATGCAGATAGCAAAATAAAATAATTTTCAGAAAAAAAAACAGCTGATCTATACAGTCTTGATGCAAAACCTGAAAACAGTTGTTGTGTAGATTCTCTTCAGAATGCAACAACATATTGCAATGTATAATATTGTGAAGTGAATGTCTCAGTTAAACAGTTAAACAGTTTTATTTGAAAGCTGGCAGAATGAGGCCCAATATAAAGTATGCTGACAATTCAACAAGCACGAATGCAAATGCTTATGCAGTGCAAAAAGAGATTTTTCAGGGTACATTGTTATAACATTGGATGCCATAGCCAAAAATCTGGAAAGCAAACCAAAAACATCCAATATAACACAACATTGTATTTGTTCAGTTTTATGGTGCTATTTAACTGAGAAAGAAGTATAGTTTATTTAAGTGGCTAAAAATCTTCCTCTCTCTCTCCACCCCATCACTAGATCTTATTCGATTTCCCAATCGGTTTTACTAGACTATAATTTAAAACACACAGCAAGCTGGCACTTTAAAAAAAGTTTTTTCAAGACATGAAATAATGCGTTACAATGAATTTGGGAACCTCAGGTTCATCCCCAGGGAAGAAATTCATTGCTATGAAACAAATGCTAATGAAATCAAATAGACTGTTACGTTGGCAGAAAACGGACAAATGGAAAATGTGGCTTATTGTGTTGACTCTTTTGCATAACAAAGTTGACAGTGCTGCCTGTTCCTAATAAATATTACTTTAATATACAAACAGATGTGTTTACAATTGCCTCTAAACTGCTTTTCAAAAAAAAAAAAAAAAGCTTATTGACAAGCAGTTACCAGACTCCTATCACATAACTGCCCTATTTTCAAAATTCAGTTTTCACTTACTGAAAGGAACAGTTATGCAATTGGTGGATATGCTGGACCTCCTTCAGCAGGAACTGTGCAGCTATGGAAAACTGCTACTTTTGGTTTAAATCTTCTGCTTGGATTCCTAGGTCCTGCTCGGAGTCAATGAACTAAGCCATGAAGCTGGCTTTCCTCTTCGTCCTACTGCTGCCAGCATGCTTGGCCAAGCCATTCCACCAAAAGGGCTTGTTTGACTTTATGCTGGAGGATGAAGGGTCTGCCGATCTGCCTCCAACAGAGGATCCTGTCATCTCTGGATTTGGACCAATATGCCCCTTCCGCTGCCAGTGTCACCTTCGCGTGGTGCAGTGCTCTGACCTAGGTAAGTCATAAAATACCTTCATAGCATATGCATATATTTACTTTCTAGATGAAGGTTTGCAGCTAGGATGGCCGGGCTGCTGAGCAGTGCTGCATTGTGACTAGATTCTTGTCAAAGAAATATGTTAAGGTTACAGTTAGCTAGAATGAACTGTATGTAGTAGGCCATAAAGCCCTGGCAAGCTGGACGTTGTTGTGACCATAAAATGTTTGATCTTTCATGTATATTTTCTATAGATATATCTTATTCATTCTTTGAGAGACCACAGATATCTCTTGTAGGGAAGATCACTTTCAAGGCTGTTCCTAGCAATGCCTATTAAATAAATTCAGTGAGTTTAGATGTGGTGTTGGAAACATTTAAAAAAGCTCTAAATTGTATGGTCCAGATTCCAACACCCTCAATCATACTGACTAGTACCTCAACATAGAAATTGTCCTATTTCCATAGGATTACACGAGCGTGGCATAACCAACCTTGGATCAAATATTCTGGGACTAGTTATTTGGAGGAAACAGTCTAGAAACACTCCAATGCAATGAAAACATTTTTGAAACTCTTTATAAAATACCTTCCTTAGGTACTTTTCAAGTTTAAAACATGTGAATCTTTTTCCCAAACGCCCCTTCCTCAGTCATGTATGACGGCTTGTCTATACAGTCAGGTTGGGGATGTGAAGTCATGCCCACATTACTGTGTTCGGAGTGTCTCATGCAGAAATCTTAACTAATGAGGCTGACTTCACTGAGACTGCTCTTGGTTTTAGCCAGTGTTACTCAGTTTTTGTAAGTCTGTAGTGTAGTGCAGAACTTGCTTGAAGATTTATTTATTTTTTCTCACAAGGAAATTAGTCAATTTATTCAGGCAGATAAAGAACTGCTCTTACAATTTTATAGAGTATGTTTTTTAAAAAAGTCTTCTCTCAGCTGTTTCAACATAGTACTGAGTGTTTGTGTGTTCTGATGTTCTGTATTTCCTTTGGTTATTACTATAAATGATGGCTCAGGTCCACCTATTAGGACTTGGGTCTCATTGAGGTGGGCATTGTATAATTACAGAAAAGAGAAGGAAATGTCAGTTACATCCCTTAAAACTTCTGTGAACTTATTAAAGCAAGCCATATAATTACACAACAGATATGTTTGGCAAAGACCCAGTGAGCCAAGTTGCACAAATGAGCATGGACTAACCTACCTTTCATAAAGTTTTCACAGTACTAGCCCAGTTCAAAGACAATTTGTTTTTTACCATTTAGGTACCAGATAGTAGCAATTACAGCGTGGCCAGGATGTTGCCACACATGCCATGAAGACCTTAGGCTTTTATTTTTGCAACACTGGCTAACCTTCCTGGAATTTAAATTATCTGGGGAATCTGTTCCCAGTCTGCTTCAATTCTGCAGAATGCAGGGAGCTTTCACTGAGTAAAGAAGTAGAGATACTCATATAAGGGCCCTTTGTTGCTCTGCTTGCTTCTGTATTCGTTGGGTTCTCCTTCGCGCACACACAGTTTCCAAAGGGTTGCACCACAATCTGCTACACACAATTGCTTCTGGGTTAATAAATTTCCATACTGTCAAGGAGACTCAGAAATAAAATGATTAAAGCTCCAGGTCTGTGTTTCCCAGATAATTCCAAGAGGAGTGATAAGAAAGAAATACATTTGCAGCTTAGTTTAAGCCCACACAGTGCAGATATGGGAATGAGAAGACTGCTTTTGAAGTGGCTGTCCTGATAACATCCAGCCTCTGGGCACCAAGGAAGGGAGATCTTCCTGGGGTTAAAATATATAGCCCTGAAAAATCAGGGCATATTTCCCTGGGCAGAGCTCAAGGAAGTAATAATTGTTCATATTTCTCCCATCTTAGCATGAATTTAATCCATTCTTGCCACACATGGCTGTTGCAGCCCCTTACGGACTGTGACCCACATGCAAGGCTTGTCAGGAGCCAGGGCAGAAGGCCACCCCTCAGAGAGCAGAGGCAGGATAGCTGCATGTGCCAGGTCAGACATCTACTTGCTCACAGGGGAACCTGCCTTTGACGCTCCGTTTCTCTGGTCTCTAATTCGTTCTCTCTGTCTTGGACTCATTCAGTACCAAATTAACTCTGGAGTTGGATCCAGGAACTCCAAATTGTGTTTCAAACCACGGAAGTCCCGCCAGGACGAGACAGCACATTCTTGGCTGCCAGATGAAGGGGTGCTCAAGGCACAAGATCAGAAATGCAGGCGGAAGCCATGAAACCCCACAGTGAGAATTCCACCTCCATGCAGATGATCACTTTTGGCCTCTGTTTCCCGTAGCTGTAGGCATTTTTCTACCCAACCAAATTAGCTACCTCCCTCCTCCCAGATTACAAGATTTTAATCATCTTCTCCCATGGGCACTTACTGAAGAAACACTAGCAAGCAATAACAGAACCCTCCTCCCAGGGATATACAAGGAATGTACTGCATTAAATCCCTGCCATGAGGCAGATTGAAATCTGGACACCATTATCTGTTGCGGAAGGAGGGTCCTCTGCAGCCGCGCACTCCAGCAAACCGTGAGCATACTGACTGTGGGAGACGTGAGGCAGCCACAACCTGCATTCACCAGGACACCCGCAGCTGCAGAAACCTGCTAATTCAAGCTTACCATTGACAGGTCTCACATACTGGGCTTCTCTTATTACCTGCACTTCTGGAACTTGGTTGAGGTAACCCCTAGGACTGGGCACATATGGTGAGGTCTCCCTTTTATTGTATGCTTCATTTTGTGCCCAGAGAGGCATTAACTTCTTGTTAAATATTGCTGCATAAGGAACAAACCCACTGTAAGACTCATTTATGTGAACAGGGCAAGAGGAGAACTAGCAAAGTCCAGAGATCAGCTTTGCCCTTTTTACTGCTACTCTTCTTTATCCAGCTGCCACATCCTATGAGCACTGGTTGGAAATATTTTTTTAAAGTCCAAATTCAATAAAAACAGTGAAAAGTGCCTGGTGGTCCAGTTACACTCATGTCAGCTGAATTTCTGCATTCCTGTATTTTTAAGCTTCAGTCACATCTTCCTAAGTACATGCCTTTGAATTAATTTATTTTGCCTCCAAGCCAAAAGCTGAATTAGCAGGAAGAAGAAAAGCTGTCTTCTCACACTCTGAAGAAGAATTCCCTCAGAGTTGTGGTTACTGACAGACAGATCAAGAGCAGAGTCCAATCTGCCTACCTCATAGAAGATTTATTACCTTTGTGCAACACACCCAGTGCTCTCATCAAAGGAGGAGGATTGCTATGGAAGTGCTGCAGTTTCTGATTCTGCCTCCTGTTGCCCAAAGGGAGCTATTGGTTAATTTTTTTAATCAGTTGTAGGTATGTGGCATTACTGTGATATAGTCAGTCTTCCCACAGAAACTCCTAATTAATATGTGCTACAGACATAGGAGGGAGTCAGTATAGTTGGTCAGAGGCAGCTCTTCCTGTATCAAAATAAAATATACAGAGAAGACATGCATTCAGCTGGCCAGCCAAACATTCCTCATAAAAGAAGAAGGAAGGATTAATGTTTCCACTTTAAATCTCATCTCCCAAAGGGAGTTGCAAGACAAGGTTCCTCCCAGAGGTCTCTGGTCGGCAGGAGGACATGTGTACTATTAAATAGCCTTTCAGCAGATACAGAATACTCCAAAAGTGTATTCAGAGGTGTTGGCCAGTGTTTTTTATCACCTTACTTTTCTTCCATGCATCTCTGTCTCTCACCCCCTAGAAAGCGAGTGGTTTTCTGCAGACTGCAGGAAACAGCCCATGCTTAGAGGCTGCACAGGACACGACGCGAGTCCCTCCAGCCCTCTTACCATCAGCGCCATGGGGACTTTGTGGTCTCCAAAAGGTGCACAAGAGATGCATGTCAGTAATTAAGGTTCAAGCCATATTACAGCTCAAGCTGGAATTTTACTCACAGCTCAGAAATGCAGGGTTTCTCCAGCTGTAAAATAAAGAAGGGTGTATTTAAGCTCAGCATGGGTGCTGGAGTGTGTGTTTGAAAAGCACTTTGAGATCAGTGGGCGAAAAGCTCACAAATGTGTAAAGCATTTCCAGCAACATGAGGCATTTTGTCTGAAAACATACCGCAAGTAAACTATATTAACTGAAGGCCCTTCAATACTTGAACCCTGCTAAGGTGACAACAGTTAATTTCTCTCTTCATGAAACATAATTTCTCTTCTTGCATAAAATCTTCCAGAAAAAAAAATGAAATAATGTTTTCTGATCATGAATCTGTTTGGGAACCTCATCTATATACAAATGGAAATTATGTTCCTTTGGGGCATACCTAGTTTTGAACTTCCCTTGTCAACAAGAAATCTTTTTAAAGAAAAGTAATATCTACTTCATTGGCGATCAATGTCAGCCATTTATGAGTTCAAGAAAACTTTTTGTTGTGCACTTATCTTTAAAATCTCTGACATTCTATTTGAATGTTTTATTTCAAAAATATGTTTCAATCTAAATGTATTGCTGATGGATTTCTAAACCGATAATAAGAGAAATCATGGCTACTTATATAACCAGACCTTATCAAATACAATGGAAAATAAAAGAAAAGAAAAAAGAAAAGAAAAGAAAAGAAAAGAAAAGAAAAGAAAAGAAAAGAAAAGAAAAGAAAAGAAAAGAAAAGAGAAAAAGCTAATTTACATTCTACTTACTGAGCCCGGAGGATAAGTTATTGCATGTTTTATGCATTTTTTTCCTTTTAACAATGAAGACTAGAGATTTATTCTTATTTTGTTTAATAAAAGCTGAGTATGTCATGCAATCCCCTGGCTCCAGGAATTGGGATATTTAATAAAATATCAATAAAACCGGAACCATAAAACTGGAAAAGTATATTGCCATTTAGAGTGAGATAAGCCTTTGCATTCTAATATCATGGTCTTCACATGTCCAGAAAGTGCCTTTCTGGACAATATCTGGACAAAGTGCCAATCTGGAAAATATTCTCTAACCAAACTTTTGCTTTGATCAAACACAACCCATTGGGCTTATTACATGATAACTGGCTGAACTGTAATGCTCTGATACCTTGGAGGTCAGACTGGAATAGCTTTCGAGTTCTTTGAGACTGTCTTTAAATGAGAGCTGCCAGACTGGTCAGTCCATGGTGGATGGCCTGTTTCCATCCAACCATTTCTGTGTGCTCTACAAGAAATAGAATGGATCTCAGGTAATGCTGTCTAAAACTCATCTCATCTTCTCCCAAAGTCATGGAGAGGGTTAGGCAGCCACCTCCTTGGTCATTTCACCCTTTTGAAGGCAGCTGTCAGTGACAGATAGGATCAACCACACTGTCAGGAATTGTACTGCCTAGAAAGGTCTCAGTGACCACTTGACAGTACATAAGCATTTTTTTAGATGAATGAAACTATGAGAGATACAGTAATAGCATGGAAAGTGTAACAGCATTAATTGCAGTATATTTACCATGAATTGTTCAAAGTATGTATTCTGTTTAGGTACAATTTTTGAATGTCCCAGAAATCAAACAAAGCATAAATTAAAGCCCTACATTCGGTATAGCCCACAAAATAAGCCAAGAATTCATAAAAACATAAAACAGCTCTTGATAAGATTTCAAGAAAAAAAATACTGGCCTTTTTTTTTTTATTTACAATCTCTCATTAGCTTTCTCCAGGGTAAAAGTCAGGTCTTGTTGCATTACCATTAGTTTTACAGCCTGAAGTGTGGATATTCCAGTTCCAACTCACATGATTCTGGGCGAATATTAGTAATTAAATATTTTATTAGCTGCTTACACTATGGTAGGATTACCACCTCTGCGTGACATCTTCTATTAACATCATTTCTATTTATATATAACATATATGTGTGTTATGAACTTAGCATCTTTTTAGGTTATAATATATATTTATAGACCTCTATAAACTATTTAGAAACTATATAAGTCTTCTCAACATGAAGTCTCTAGTTCTCACCTGCCAATGACTCTAGGCCAAGTCTCAGGAAGAGAGAATAAGTGCAAGGACTCCTTCCTTGTGTTCACTGAGAGCCCACTGCAGATTGGCACGAGACCTGTGAATTTAAATCTTGCCTGAAGCCATTGGTGATTGCAGCAAGGAACTGCTAATGTCAGCCCCCAGTCGCTCAAGAATATTCTGCTCATACAAAGTCCAGTCAGTTACTCTGGTATTTAGAAAAGATCCTAGTTTTAAGCATCTCTTCAAAAAACCTCTCCCTAAGACAGATTAGAATGTGTAATTTCTAACCTATCTTGCCTCTTGCTTTAAATTTTGGACTCACTAGTCTATTTTTTGCTTTATCCTGGATCCAGCATACGACTAAAAGGCAGTGGACAAAAAGAATATATTCTTTATAATGCCTTGTGCTTGTTTTATCCTTTGTTTGTTTGTTTGTTTGTTTCCCAAAGTTATTTCTTCTACTTTATGTGCTTTTCCTCCTGTAATGTTTGAGAGGAATGGAATGGAATGCTAGAATTCTAGGTCTTAATGTACATAAGGGTTCATTCCTTCAGAACTTTATTGACCTNGTTTCCCAAGTTATTTCTTCTGCTTTACGTGCTTTTCCTCTCAAACATTACTATGGAATGCTAGAATTCTAGGTCTTAATGTACATAAGGGTTCATTCCTTCAGAACTTTATTGACCTTAATACTAGCAAAGCAAAATAGATGGAGTAGACCTTACTCCATGGAGTAGGCCACATGCTCTAGGTGTCCCTGCTGGACCGGGGGTTTGGACTAAATGATCTCTAGAGGTTGCTTCCAATCTATGAAAACAAAGGACCATACCTGTATCTTCTTTTTGTTGAGTTGTAGTTTTTAACCTATGGGATTAGTTGCTTCTAATAGCTCTGTACAAATTAAGACTATTGTCATCAGAGTTACATTTGCTACAAAGGCAACTCTACTGCAATCTCCTTATGGGGTATTTAGGAATGTAAAGGGAGAAAACCAGCAGTGGAGGCTTAATGAGCATTCTATGCGCATGCTCCAAGATAAAAGCACACGCGGGAGAGCAGCCCATACCAATCTTGTTTTGGTTACCTGGGATCTATCTGGACTGCTTTGTGTTGCCAGAGAGCATGATTTCAATTTTCATTTCAATCTGAAAATTAATGGAGTAAATATGAAATAAAACATGTTTAAAAGCAATCAAACCTAGAAACCTCCTCTATGCACCTTACTACATGACAAATTTAAGGATTACATGCCAAAAAAAAAAAAAACCAACGTATATATTACTTTTGGAAATGCCACAGCATTTAAGACGTGCAAGTATGGCTGGAGTTACAGGCTGCTTTGGTATCAGCCAGGATAGAAATACACTAGGTCACACAGAAAGAGCTTCTGTTGCACCTCCTGTCCTAAAATGAGCAAGCCCAGCATGCTCACAATTTCTAGGCTGAAGTACCTGATCTTTTTCGTTGTGGACATAACCACAAACATTTACATATACATGCAGAAGTTCATTTTCCTACAAGTGGTGGGTTTTTTTCCCCTATTCCAGTGCAGACATCAGCAACTAGACAGTCTCTCAATTAATTAAAGTTTTAGTGTGACAAGGAAGAACAGTGTTGGTATTGGTTTCATTACTGCCCTCTGGAAGCCTGAAAGAAGAGTCTTTGCTGAATATCTCTGCCCATGAACAGTAGGTACCCAGATGTAAGCGACAGCGCTGAGCAGGGAAAAAAAAAAAAAGAAAAAAGATGTTACCATTCAAATGAGATGCCTGTTCTGGTTAGAAGTTCACTTCAGCTTTCATGTCTATACATTCAAAACAGGAGGCTCATACCTACTTTTTACCACTGGGAAGAATAGAAAGAAAAGGAAGGGGGACATTGCTGTTTGTAGAGTCCAGAAAAAAAACAACAAACAGCAGAAAGGTAGATCACAGAATCATAGAATGCCTAAGGTTGGAAGGGACCTCTAGAGGTCATCTAGTCCAACCCCCCTGCACACACAGGGCCACCCAGAGCACGTGGCACAGGGCTGCATCCAAGCGGGTCTTGAAGATCTCCAGAGAAGGAGACTCCACATCCTCTCTGGGCAGCCTGTTCCAGTGCTCTGTCACCCTCACAGGAAAGAAGTTCTTCCTTAAGTTCCCGTGGAACTTTTGATGCTTCAGTTTGTGGCCATTTCCTCTGGTTCTGTCAGTGACCACCAGTGAGAAGAGGCCAGCCACATCCTCCTCACTGAGTCATTTATAGACACAGATCAGATCCCCTCTCAGCCTTCTCTTCTCCAGGCTGAACAAGCCCAGCTCCCTCAGCCTCTCCTCATAGGGCAGATGTTCCAGGCCCCTGATCATCCTAGTCGCCCTGCGCTGGACTCTCTCCAGCAGCTCCACATCCCTCTTGTACTGTGGGGCCCAGAACTGGACACAGTAGATAAGAGAATAAGAGTGAAAGAGGAAAAAGACAAAGAAGAAATACCAGAAATACAGATAACACTTCAGAGAAACTTTTCTCACTTTATGGAAGACATCCTATGGACTGGAGGAGATGGCTGTAAAAATGATATGTGACTTGCAGAAGGAATATCACTAGATGGCTAACTAAAAGTAATTAAGTAAGAAGGCCATAATATCTAGAATACCCAAGGCTAGATGTGTAGCATCAGCTAGTAGAAATAGGAAACTACCAGCTCTACAGACTCCCTGATTCAATTAGGGAGTTTTCTCTCAACATGTATTTAAATGTTATTAACTGTATTTGTCCACAGTTACAGTGGCTCTCTTCTCTGCTTGCTAGCATGAATGTAGGCTGAAAGCAATCCTAAAACATCTTGTAGGAAAAAAAAATGGTCATGTTATCTTCAAAAATACCCAAAATAACCAGGAACACACCTCCACCTCCAGATCCTAAAACTAGGGCTGTGCAATGACCATGGTATAAGAATTGGAAGAAATAAGTTTTTTTGGAAAGTATAGAAGATGCCTTCAAACCAGTCTTTATGGCTACTCTGTTATTCTAGTGCTAATTCTTCTAAATCACAAATTAAAATTTAGAGCAGTAGAAATATATCCATTACGTGCTGCTTAAAAGCTAGGCACACATCAGAGAGTATTGCCCAAAAGGATCATTCAAATTTTAATTTGTTAGATAATGCTTACATTATCTAACAGATGTTGTAATACTCTCTTCTGACTACTCTAAATACTTGTAAGAATAAATATTTCACTTTAATGCCTGAGTAGTTGTAGATATGACATCTGCATTGCATTAACAGCAATTAAAGCCACGATGCACACAGTGCTGGCAGATTGCACAAGTCACCCAGGACCGTTGCTCTTCTCTGATGGGATGCTTTATGTGCCAGTAACCATGACACTAGGAATACGCTGGCAATTTTAGCAGTTCTATCAAAAATCTCACAATATTTGAATTTTTTACTTAATGCCTTAATCCCTGAAGACTCATAATGCTCTCAGAATACTTTTCTCTCCCTCTGAAATATCTCTGTGCTTCTTGATAAGGTGTAAATCTCCTAGACCTTTGAAATTATGACTCAGTTAGAAGGAAAACAGAAATAGACATTGTTGATTTTGAATTTAAAGAACATATAATTACTCTTTTGTACTAGGTTTTGAAGCTGTGAGGTTCAAATTATCTGTACCAGCAATATGACTAATGCTGAAAAATAATTTGTAACATATGTAGTTTGCAATATCCACTACACTTCGAAATATGTGCTCACTGCACAGAGTGGGTGGAAATGGAAGTGAGCACTTAAAGCAAAGCATTCATTTTGTAACTGCTGCTTCTATCATGATGGAAATTTGTGTGTTTGAGTATGATGTGAGGTTTTGTTTCTATTTTTTTTCCTTCTTACTCTGGTCAGGGAAGCAATGTTGTAAATGTTAAAGCAAACAAAGTGTAGTAACACATCAATAGGGCCAGCGTTGTAAGAGGCCATTTCAGCAGGGGTTGGAGTTCATTTTCTGTCTTTCCTGTGGGAAAAGTCAGAGATACATGAAAATAATCAATTGTAGGGGGGAAAAAACCCACACCTCCAAAATGGATTTTAATGGATTACGAGTCTGAAGAATAGTTGAGAGTCACCTCTAAGAAGATTTATGTTATAGGTTTCATGAAAATTCCCAGGGGCATTTCATCTTTTTATCTCAGAAAAATCACCTGCAACAAATAATCCTCAAGTTTCTCAAGCTTTTATATATATATATGTATATATTCCACGATACCAATGATTTCATAGCAAACTAGGACAAAGTAGAGAATAGACTTTTACTTTGAAAATGGGGGAGAGAGGGAGACTGTGGATATTTTTCAGTAAAGAAGTACAGTTGTTTCTCATTTTATGGGTGGCAGGACGCAAATAATGAAATTACTATTATTTGCAAATTCCACACAATGGAGAAAAATCTCCTGTAAATCCTGGAGTGTGTACTCCGGGAAAGCTTTGGTGGACTCCTCAGAGTCAAACATCCGGAGCCTTGTTACAATCCCAGCCATCCTTCCAAGGAAGCCATTCTTGTGTCCTGTTATTTTCCACAATTTGCTTGCATGACCCCATAATCTTACTGGACCTTCCTGGTCCCAGACTGCCCTTAGAGCACACCTAAAGGCATTCCCACTGCAGAGGGCTGGATGAGGATCCTCACGTGTCTCCACCGCCACCAGGACCCAGCTCGGCATCGAGTGGGGACAAGCAGCACGCACAGGAAACGCCAGCAGCTGCCGGAGAGGCCGCTTCCATTGGGAAGTTGGGAATTGCATATAGCTAAGCCCAAATTCCTCAGCTGGCAGCAGCTGCTTGTGGAAACCAAAGGAGACTTGCAACGAGTCCCATTTTACAGCCCCTGCAATAATGATCATGAGCATTTCCATGTAATTGTGCACGTGCCAGAGCTAGTGTTAATCCCTCTTTCTGCTTTCCTGTCCCCTTCTCTTGAGGAAGGGGAGGGAAGGTCTATTTCCCCTGGATACCCATCCCTGTAAAATGAATAAGTGGGGAAAAACAAAAGAACCAGCTGTGGGCCCTGCTGCACTGCTAACGTTGTTTATAATTGGCAGTACTTGTGTATTTGTTATTTTGACTGTGGGGCCCCAGTGTTGCAAGAACACAGTTCCGAAGGAAGCGTCCTCATCCCTGGGCTCCAGACTCAGGCTCCCATTTGCTTCGTCTCTCTTGCTGGCCCCATAAATCTCGCATTCCTTTTCTGCACAGTTGTACGGCTCCAGCAGGGAGTGTGGCCCCGTGCCAAGCTGCAGACTGACAACTGACTCCAGGCTCTGAGAAACGGGAAGCGTGAGCTGAAGCCCCTTCATACCAAGGAGGGCTCAAAAGTTACACTTCTTGCTTAGGGGGTGGTTAAACTAGTCCATAACTGCTTGATTACTGCTTCTGTAGCTGAAAAGTTATTCCCTAGGCTGCAAAAAGAATGGTCCTGGCTAGTAGACCAAAACCCTTAATCTCCCTTATTCCTCACATTATTCCCAAATTCTTGCTACATCTCCCACACCTGTTTGGCAGGGTGAATGGCAGCATGTAATATTTGGGCTGGTGCAGTACTGCAAAGGGACTGTCTGACTGCTGTTTTCTCATGCAGTGGAAAAGGCCTGATTTATAACAGCCTTTGTTTCAAAATGCCATTAGTTTGGCTCTTTTCTGCCTAATCTCTGATCTCATGAAATGTGCAGCCCTATCCAGATTCTGTCTTCTTCAGGTAGAAAGGCAATCACAGATAAGCAGCCAGACAATGTAATTGCATACCACCAATTCACTTAAGCCATCATGACGTGAACCAATGTCCCATATAGATAGGATTCCGTAAAAACAAGCTTGATTTCTGTTCAGAAACAGAATTTTTCAGCATATTCACATATACATGCATATTTGCACACATATATGCCTCTTTGGGGGAACAACTATATGTTGGTAATATAGAATTTAAGACAATTCCTACTTGTAGGCATCTACACAGAATAATCCAAGCTTGCTGCAGGAATTAATGGGAGCTTAATTTACATCTGAAAGTCATGTTTTTTTCCTGAAAAGATGACTTAGTATAAATGACAATAGCTTTTATGGCTGTTGAAGCTCAGACTTGTTCAGTCCCTAAATTTCCAGGATGTTTAGGTTCATAATTTCTACTTAGAAGAATGGAGCCACACCATTTCTGCTTATTATGTGAACAAGTAGATTAATAATGTATTTACCAGCTTAAATAATAACTAATTTAGTCTTATTCAATCAAAATACATAAAACTATATGCATTTTTAATGTAACATGAGGTGGGAAAGGCAGAAAAAAATAAATCTTTAGTCAGTTTTAAGTTAGTCTTCAGAACCAGAGGCTTGAATATTTTCAGGGAACCGAATACCAAACTGTACAGCACTGTTAATTTACATGAAAAATTGTACTGCTATGAGGGGTTGTCATGTCACTTTTTAGGAAGTAAACTTTAATATATAAGGTCACTGCCAACAGTGGGAATACTTGTCAAAACGGTTCTTAAAACTGTTAAGAATTGACTCAATTGGCATTTTCCCACACTAGTTTCCCCTTAAACTGTTATGGCATACATTTCACAGGAATGCATCTGCAGGTGGACATACAGCATGCACACATGGCTTGAGGAAGGTATGGTCATCACCTGGTGTTCTATGAAATGAAGTAGAAAGGACACCCTGCAATTCCCTTCTGAAAACCTTAGTATCCAAGCCAGAGGGGTTAAAAATCCTCATGGGTTGTGTTAATCCTAGTGATGGAGTCAATAGTCATTTCAGTTCCTAGTGGGATTATGATTTGCTAGACTACATTCAAATTCCGTTACGCTGTCAAGATAGTACAAAATCCCTCATTCATCAGCACGGACAGTGCAGTTCCCTGCGCTGACTCAAAGGTTTGCCTCCTAGGCAGGGAAACTCGGTTTGTACCACGCCGCTGCGCTTGCACATGGTCCAGATACAAGTGGCTCTTGAGACCAGGACCTGCATCCCAAGCACACCTCTAGGAGACTATTGAGATGTGACGAGTGGTGAAACACTTGGATCCAGCCCACACCGCAAATGCAACTGAGTCCTGAATTACTTAACTTAATTACTTTTGCAAAGCAGCGTCCAGATCCGCCCATTTGCAAACTTTTCCTCCAATGGCCCTAGTTGATTTAGCTTTCAGTTGGTGGATATATAGTACTTATTAAACTGCTTAGTGAAAACTGCACTCTTTCTTCAGCACCAGAGGTGCATCTTTCCCTGTGTTGAGAGCAGACACTTTCTAAAGACAACCAACATGGAATTATATGGTATCACCTTTTTTTTTTTGATATTTGGTGCTCTAATGCTCTGGTCCTGTGCTTTTGAGAGTAATGGGAGTTTTCCCAATGCATTTAAAGGAGGAGTAATATTTCAGAAATTTTAAGAACCTGAATCTGTGTATTCATGCACAGATATCAGTAAGAAGAATAAGATTAGATGTTAGCTATGACTCTTGTCATTTTATATAAGTATATGCTGTTACTCATCCCAGACAGGATGATTCTATTTAAAACTTCTGGATGTTGATGTAATCAAAAATCAGCCGTGTTCCTCTACATTTCATTTAGCTTTGGGAAATATCAGATCTGTATATTTAAAACTTGTTTTGCTAACATTAGAGAACTTGAAAGCAAAAAAAGAAAAAAAAGAAATACTGTCTTTGATGCTTTAAAATTTGTCAACCGAATTTTGGCAATAGCCCCCAGTGAATAGCTGAAAAAAGGCTAAGGAGTTGAGCCTGCTGCACTTCCCAGGTGCAACAAAAAGTGGGGGTTCCCAGAGACACCCACACCAACCCAACATGTCAGCAGATCAGCAGGTTTTGCACACAACAGCAGGGTGGGAACCAGTGGGATCTGCCAGATGCTGGACATTTCGGAAGATTCAGACAAGGTTCCTAAATATAGGGTGGATACCTTGTCTGTGTGCAGATAAATCCTGGCCAAATCTTTAGTGAATTCTCAGGGAGTCACTAATTGTGGTAAAGAACTCCAGTGCCCGGCTCTGTGGCCTCTTCAGGATTTATGGCAGAATTTTGTAATAGTAGCTATAGGAAGGAAGGCAAAGTTGGTTCCCCAAATAACTAACTTTGAAGTCCAATGGTTTTTGATTTGGGGGATGGAATAAGACAACTGTACTGAGCACCATTTACTCACAGCGTCACGCAATGGTCTGCAGGAGGCTGCTGCATGCATTCAGAGGAATCTTTTGGGGAGCAGGAGGCCTCAGGTGCACGCGATCTGAGTGACATTGCCTTGCTGGATACTTGAGTTCTCCAGGCTTTTTATTCCAGCGCTATCCTGAATCAATCAATATCTGACATAGTACTTGAATTATCTTGACCTATCAATAACTGTTAAAATTGAATTGGCTCCTTTAATGATTTGTCATATTTCAGCCAAATAAGAACCAACCATATGACATTACAATTTACACTTAGATTTGTGAAGCATCTTAAACACATTTTAGTGTTTGCAGTGTTGAACTTTAATTAAAAATATGCAGATTTATTAAAAAATCCATTTGAGAACAATATCATGCATCTATCACCATATTGATAGACTCAATACACTGAGAAAACAAACTTCCAGAAAGATCTCTCTGAAGAGAGCTCAAGTACATCTTCAGAAATATTTATTATAAGCTTTATTGATAAAAAGTTTCTTATATTGAGATACCTCCACTTAAATTAGATCACATATAGATGCTTTATTAGTCCATTTTCATTATTCTTTCCAGCCATTCATCTAGTGTTTCATATTTCATTGGAAAAAAAAAAAGTAAAAGGAAAAAAAAAGACAGACTAGTTAGGATAGAAATGGGTCATTTTAATTTTGTGGTAAATCACAGTGACTAAAAAAGATTTGCTGTCTTCCAAGTCACAGTATGAAAGGAAAGCTGGGTAAAGCAAGTGTTATTTAACACTAAATAATTTCATTTCCATGACTTCATCGGACTTACATATCAGTTATTCAGAAAATAGTCCCAAAGAGAGTCTTTAATTTAAACTGTCTGATGTTCTTTTGGCAGTTGCAGTGAAACCAAGAGATTTGTTCTCCAGAAAACTTGGACATCGTTTCAGTTGAAAGAAAAGAGGGGGTTTTGTTTTTTCTTAAGGTGGACTTCACTGCAAGTTACTGCAAGTTACTGTAAAACAAATAGTATCTTTTCTGGAAATGATTATAAATGAGGGATCATCCCCTTTCCAAAAGTGGAAATGTGAATAAATTGATTTTGTTTTGATATAGCAAAATAAAACTCCTTTTGACTGTTTAGAGATGGAAATATTTTCATAAGTCTTCATAAACTTCTTAAGAAATGAGTTCTAGAAATTGTGGTTTACTACAGACTGAAATGCTGCTATGAGAAGTACTGACCCCTCCTCAGAGTTTCTTCCAAAACCAATTGTTTATTTTTTACTGCCCCCAGGTCTGGACAGAGTGCCAAAGGACCTCCCCCCTGACACGACTCTGCTGGACTTACAGAACAACAAAATCACTGAAATTAAGGAAGGGGACTTCAAGAACTTGAAAAATCTCCATGTAAGTGTAGAATTGAACTGGCAGTTGTTGCAAAAATGGGGAGAAAAAGTGGCTTTGGCCTGGTACTTGTTATTTTTAAGGAAAACTGATAAAATACTTTGTGATCGTCCTCCACCAGCCCTGCCTGTTTATTTCCCATTCCTCTCCTAAAAACTCTCTTTTCCTTTTATTACATCGCAGAAATTTCTCATCTGTTTTCATCCCCTTGGCCCAGTGGTTCCACCCTGTCTCCTGATCAGCATCATCTTTCTTTTGCCTTTTTCCCTACTTATGTCCTTATTTTCTTTGGCACAGTGACTTGGTTATTTCTATCTAAAAAACGAATCCTCTTCAACCCTGCCACGTCATTCACTCACTACTGTATCCTTCCCCCTTTCACTTCCAGGCTTATTTAGCACTGTATTTGTCATATTTGTCAGTTGTTCTTTACTAATTCTGTCTTAAGCATCTTTTCAAACCAGCTGTCTGTCCTTGACACTGCAATGAAACTGTTTTTGCCAACAACTCCCTCCTAGCCAAACTCCATCCTCATCCTCCTTTACCTGCTAGTCTGTTCCAACACTACTGTCTGTTTTCCTCTTTGCCAAGTATTTCTTTCCCTGGTTTCTATGACTGCTCTTTTTTTTTTTTTTTTTTGGTGGTTCTTCCCTTATTTTCCAAGTTTCCATCAAAGAACCATCTTATGCTTCCAAATTGTTGTTTCTCTGTCTGGGGTCCTTTTTCCTTATTTTTATATTTTAATCAACATCTTAAAATTCATACCTCATACGTTTATTTCATTTTTGCAGAAATGTCGTTCTTTTCATATCAGTAAAAAAAGGTATTACTTCTCTGTGTAAGTAATACCTCCAACTAGAAGGTATTTCAGCCTTTCACCAGCTGAATTTATTCTGTGTATTATTCCATCCAATCCTTTTTGATTTTAACTATTGTGAACTTCTTCCCTTCACTTTCCCGTCACTTCACAGTCAATTTCAATTCCACTGTTTCCAAGAAGCTCACTGCACTCTTGATCTGTACATGATGACAATGCTATCACCCAAAGAAGCACATTTACAAACAGCAAACTGTGTGATGGTTTCCATGCTACCACTTGGCAGAAATAGTCTGCAAACTACTAAACCCAGATTCAACACCCTAATTACTGCCCATTGCTTTTTTTGCTTCCTTCCATCTTTGAGCGAAGTCCCGTGTTCTCAGTGAGGATCACATTCTGGATGCTGGAAAGAGCAGGTCCTTGTCAGTGATATTAGCAGTCCTTCCTGACACCCCATGAAATGAGTCAGAGCAGGGTAGAGCAGATGGAAAGCCCTGTCCCCAGTTACTCTGCCTGTCTGCGTGCTATGCAGGGCTCTGCTATACCTCATCCTGTGCCTTAAGCAACTGTGAACTATGCCATCTCATGGAGGTTAATTCCAGGGATTTTTTTTAATTATTTCTCCTATTACCAAAGACATGACTTAATAGTACATTAAACAGTTAACTCTTCAGGGAAAACATTATATCTTCTTTTTAATCCCCGAAGTACTCAGTACACATTTAATGGTCAGTAGAAATCATACAGAAGAATAGCAGCTGTAATGTAAGCGATAAAAAAAGACCTTTAAAACAACACACTTTACCTGCATTTACTCAAGAGAGGAAGAAGCTTGTTATCTCCTTCCCAAAATATTAATTATGTTAACTATGTTAACTATGCACCATCCTTATTCCCAGCAGGTTTCATTCTCCTCCTTGTGCAACATCTGGAAATGATTCCCATTATCCCTTCCAATTATTATTCATAATTATATTGAATATTCAAAATTATAGTGAAAAGGAAATATATCTTCTAGATATTTCAAAACTTTTGTTGCTGATAGAGCTCTAATGTCCCTTTCAAGCTCTCTCTATATATACATATGTATATACAACTGATATATTTGTACATATATAAATATATAAAATGGACTAATCTTTTAAACATATTCGCTGATAAGTATGGTTTAGGATAACTTGGCAGAATGATATTAAAAAGTGTTTAGACTTTTTAGACTTTACTAAAACAAATAGATGTAGAAAAATAATAGCTATTATTGTTCAAAAGTCTAATATCTTTAACACAGTCCTCTCCTTATGTAAAGTGACCACTAAATATTGAAGGGAAAAATCCCCTAAATCCCAGTTTCCATGGGTCTTAAAAAAATAGATATTAAATTTAATAGAGATTGAATTCAGTTTATTCCTTCTGAATCTAATCCTCATTCCCGTAAGCATCTATGTGTACTAGTTTTAGAGGAGACTGTCATGAACAAGCTGGGTTGCACTTGAAGCTCAACTTCTCTTGAAGTCTAGGTGAAGTAAGGAGAAAAGAAAGGGTCAACCTATGCCTGTGGCCCTTCTTTCTTTACAAAAGTGACTGCTTAAGATCTGCATATAGAAGAGAAATAGGAATTAATATCCTATGTAAAACCGAAAATTTTCCTGAGTAGAAAAAAGTCCAGTTAAACTTTGTAGCTGTGGAAATAGGACAATCGATTAAAGAAAAAAAATATGCAATCAAGAGAATATGTGAATCTGCAAGCTATAGATCTCTGCAAAAGGAAGACAGCCAGTAAGTTGTATACTCCAGAGTCAATGATCAAGGAGCACTTGATATTTTAATAGTTTTCAAATAATCCATGAAAAAGTAGCTAAACTGTGAAAGTTTTGCTGTAAAAGCTCAGTAAGACTTAACAGAATTTTAAATGAAACATCAGTTACACCCTTTATCACAGGACTCAGGAGGATGGGGGAAAAAATAGTCTTTTTATATTGCTGAAGAATGAGTTTTGTGGCTCCAGAAAATTGTCTGATGTTATGTAAAAGACATGGTCATGATTTAGATCTATGTCAAAACAGTTAAAAAAGATGCAATTGGAGAAGACAGAAAAAAAATCCTTTATAAAACTGTCAGAATTTTCCAGGCAAACTGAAACTTCTGGAGAGAGTGTGGTACTTTGACCCTGTGGACATTATAAAGAATCCAAAATACTCCATGAGTAAGCGCCCATGCAGAGTGAAGTGGGAGTCTACAAAAACAGCACATTGGGTTGCTTGCTCTGTGGCAAAGCCAAAACAAACCAGCATAATGCCTGGCGCTTGGAAAAGGAGGTAAAAGAAACTACTGTGATCACTGTAAGCACAGCACAAACAACAGCGTAGTAACAGTGCCCTTTTGCAACAGGAATTTTTCAATGGCACAGTGTTAGTTCTGCAGAAGAAGATAAATGCATTATTGGCCTCAAATCAAATGAAATGTTGCTTAATTTAAGCTGGCAGAAGTATGCAAAGCCATGGTTCTGCATACGTCAGTTATATTTACGCTGGAAGAAAGGACTTGCACAGAAGAGAAAAAAAAACTTGGGACTTGTATTAGTATTCCCACTAAGAGAATGTATGTATAGGTAAATGTATGAATAAGTAAGTGAAAGCACAAGGTTTAGCAATATTGAGGAAAAATAATGTATTTGGTTAAAAATCTATCACGCCCTTGCAAAAAAGGCTCCTTATGGTATGACAAGAGCCCACAATAACTGAGGAGAAGTCTAAGAATATCTTCCAGGGAGACAGAAAAGCTCCTAACAGCTCAGAAAAATACGAGTGAAAGTACACAGTCTCCTGATGACTCATTACAGCTTCAGTTCCCTTTTCCCAGGCAGAATCCACAGAGAAGCTGAGTAAACACGTTGCTCTGCAAATCACAGAACGAAGGTTCAGTGGCTACTGAGCTTTTACTGAGCCCTTGCTCTGTAAAAAGAGCAAAGACGGAAATCGTTGTCCTTTTTTTGCCTCTGAACCCCATTCCCATTATCATCAATTGCAGGTAGTCTTAGTAGGTGTGAGACATACCTTTCTTTTTACTTCTGATGCGTGAGTCTGTAGGTTTCTGACAGATGTTCTGCACAAAGGTGGGGGCAGAATATTAAACTAACAGGAAGAAAAAAGGAAATTCTGTGGACGAGAACAACAAATAACACAAGTTAATTATGATAAAATAGATGACAAAAATGTTTGCCTCAGTAGACAAGAACCAGGTTGAAAGGCTCTACGGAATGCCAGAACATTAGGATTATTTTTTATTAGAGTAAGAAAATGTAGAAGACTGGGGATTCTCACAAGACTCAGCTGTTCTCTGGTCATCTGTGCAACTCATATTACACAACACTTATCAGCGAGAGCTCAAACTTTGTGAAAACTAGATCCACAGCAGGCTCTTTGGCTTAGAAAGATTATCCAAGAAGGCACTGAGGATGTAATCAAACTGCTTTCTACAGATGCCTTTCCTCTGCACTGACAGGCTGTTGTTCCAGTGCTTTTTCATCTCCATCCACACAACTTGTCATGTTTCCCTCTTCTTTTTTATGCTATCCTTTTTCCTTTGCCTTAGCTCTGTCCATTTCATTAAACCCCACCAAAGAATTTAAAGAGCAAACAGAAAAGAACCGCATTACCACTGTGTTTTTCATGGCCTTTTCTACCTTTTTCCTTTTCCTGCCTTAACCCTGTAGATATGAGCCCTTTAGGACACATAACATCTGGAATTCTGCTCAGAGACCTCCTTGTATTCAAGGGCTCTTGGTTCCTTCAATTTTGCAATACTTATGGTTTTCTAAAAGAATTTTTAAGGAAATGCTCCTTCTATAATACAATTAGATGAGAAAGTTGAGGGTTTTTGTATGTATCCAGTTCTAACAGTTTTGAGAAATGTCCTGAAGATGAGTATGCTTTAATGATTAAAGCCATAAATCAAACAAAAAGAACAAAATTTATTCTTACCATTTCTCTTTAGGTGGGTCTGAGTCTTGAGATTACAATATAAGCCATTACTGTTCCTTGCAGCACTATGATAAAACAACAGGTAACAGTGTAATAAAAAAACTAGGAAATTAAGGAAATCTTGCCAGGTCAGTAGATTGACTTTTCAGTGTAAACCCACATGCATCATTACAGTTTTGATGTTAGGTAAGAATTCCATCTCCAGCTGGCAAACAAGATGTACTTAGGCAGAAAATAATTTGCTGATCAATTTTACGGATTTACAATTTGCCTCTAATTTTGTCAAGACTCTTCCAACTGTTCTCCTAAACCAAGAAGAACTGATGTAAGAATAACAACCCCACAGCACAATCTCCTGAGTGTCTTCCAGACTCATACAACTTCAGAAGCCTGGACTTCATTCCCCCATCATTTAGGGCAAAATCCTAAGCTTTGGTAGTTTCGTGAAGAAGAGCCCTACACTACTTCCTACCTGATTGCCATGCACTCCCTGTGCATTTTGTCTCAGTATATTTGGGCAGAGCATGCCAACAAGTCTTCCAAAACACTCCTGAATTGTGAATCCTCCTTTTTGTTTCCGGGAGTAAATATTTGAGGTGGAAACCAGGCCAGAGAGAGGTAAATGGCCAAACTCCGACTCACTTCAGCTGAGCCAGCAGCTATTCCTGTCATACAGTGAGTTTTGTTTTTCGTACTACATTAATATCAGAGGTGTTGCAGAAGGGACCAAACCAGCTTTGGAGCAAATTTTGTACATTTTTTTCCTTTTCTGAGCTCCTCTTTAAACTAGTAGTCATGACAGCATGGTCTGTAGGTATAACTACAGTGCAACATATAATTATAAATATAACAGGGTCACTGTTTAATAACATACTTAACAGGATCAATGTTTGCAGAGAAAGCTTCATGCCACTTAAGAAGTCACAGGGACAAGGGAAAAGACTTTATCCTAGGAAAATGAGAAAGGAAGCTACTTTTTCTCTTATTCATCGTAAATTGCTATGAAACCCCTAGTCCTGATTAAATGGTGTCTTTGATGCCAGGTCTATTTATTTTCTCCTTCTTTCTTGACTCTTTTCGTGCCTCTCATTAAATACCTCAGCACCCATAACAAGTCATCCTGGAAGCTGTGTTGATAGGCTCAGCATTTTTTTACTGAGAAATGCTTCAGTGCTTTCTTTTTTGTTTTTGTGAATTTATTTTGAAAGAGGTATATTTTTTTTCCACTCCAAAGTGAAACATGGAAGAGGATGGATTTTTGCAAAAGAAACATCAGTTCCTGTGGCTCTATTCAAGTATTACCCTAAGCTGTCATATTTCTCTCATCTGCCTAGTAGCTCTATACTAGCAGCACTCTGAGTGCTAGCTGTGGCCCAAGGCTCAAACACTTCCAGTACCTTGATGTTGTTTTCCCTCCTAGAATTTCTTGCTCTGCACAAAGTTTGTATATACAATTACCCTTTAAAAAAATGAATATAATGCTCTATCATGCCATTTGTGCTTTATTCAGGCTATGTAGCCCATTGTTGCCTAACATCTCTTCCTGCACTGCCTGCAGATGTTTTCCCTAGGTGTTTCTCCTCTAGTTCCTGTTTTCATTGACCTCCAAATTCCCCCAAGTTTTTTTATATTATTCTATTTTATTTTGATTTTAACTTTCGCTACAAGCAAACCATAAGGGGCTCATTCAGAGAAAAATAAACAAGAGCACTCCAAGGCTAATAATTTCTTTCTCCAGGTCCAGCACATAATGGAGTTATTGTGAAGTGGAAAAGGAACATGTGGGTATGGCTTGCCAGGTGTAGTGCTACTATGTTATCCTCATCATTTACTGTTGCTCTGGGAAACTGTAAAACTCTTTCATATTATGTGTTTTATTTTCTTTTTTTTCCTTCTTTTTTTTGCCTTTGCAGCTACACAACAGAGTGAAAAATAATGCAGACTTAAAACAGCCAGAGCAGGGACTTACACAGCAGGGGTTTAAGTGGGAAATGGTGTTTGGGTCCAAAAAAGGTTTAAAACCACAGGCTTGTAATACATTCTCACCTAACACCGCTGTACATACATTGCCACCCTGAAATCATTATTTTCAAATATCCTTCGTAGGTATGATCATTTGTAAGTGAGAACAATCTTATGAATGTTTGAATAAAGCAGCAATTTCATGTATTTCCCTGAGATAGCACAAAAATATTCAAGAGGAAACAAAGAAAAGCAGAATAGATTAATCCTAGGCGATACTTTCTGGTTCTGGCCAGGACTAGCAGTTCTGCTCTGAAGGAGTCTTATCTATTCTGTTAACAACTAGTAACTATTTGCATTAGAGGTCCAAAAGGAATGTTGACTTAGATATCTATAAAAAAAATCCATGATGAAATCAACAAAATGTAATTACCAGTAATAAATACAGTGCACAGAACCACAGAATGGTTGAGGCTGGAAGGGACCTCTAGAGATCATCTAGTCCAACCCCCTGCTCCATCAGGGACACCCAGAGCACGGGGCACAGGGTGGCATCCAGGCGGGTTTGGAAGATCTCCAGAGAAGGAGACTCCACAGCCTCTCTGGGCAGCCTGTTCCAGGGCTCTGTCACTCTCACAGCAAAGTTCTTTCTCAGATGGAGATTAAATTTACTGTGTTTCAACCTACAGTTATGCTATTTATGAAAAACAAAGAAAACAAACAAACAAAGACACTAATTTGCATGATTTAAGCTGTATCCTTCATCATGAAGCCCTAAGATCGTGTAGCTAGCTTTTTTATACTAAAGCTGGAAGATACATTTACTTTCAAATTCTGGCAGCAGCTACTGTTAGGAAACCACAGCTGATGTGTCCTCGTGGCATGTCTTGCAATACTGCTTCAAACAGAGCTCTAGCCATAGCTTCCACTGGCCGATGCGGCCATTATTTTGGGAGAGGCTTGTTGGGGGTGAAATACTCTGCTGAACTGTGAGTGACCTTTTCCACCTCCTCTCGCAAATGTGGTGTTTGTAGCTAGCATGAAAAATTAAAAACAGATATGTACAGCTTTATGTGTACTTTTGTGAAATGAGCTACAGCCAAAATGCTGTTTGCTTTGCTTGGGATGAGCTGCAAAACGAGTCCTTTGTTGGGGGGGGAAATACATCAAATAACACAATTTTGAACTATCTTCTCACTTCTCTTTCAGTTTTTATGAGAGGTGCTGTCACAGACACTGGCAAACTTCTTGCCATTTCTTAACGCTTAGCTGATTGCTGAAAGTTTTAAAGGATTTTTTTTTCCCTCCAGAAAACACACAAAACTTTAATTATAGAAATGCTAACACTATATTATTAAAATACACTAAATGTTAACTGCAATATACTTAGTATAGAAACTTGTGGTATAGCAGCAAGTGCTTTCTTGTAGGCAATATGATGAAGTCAGTGACCAAAGCTATTTATTATTATTTATTAATATGTCTAGAAATAAAAATAAATAAATAAATGATGCTATTGATATTTTTATAACACCTTTATTTCATACATTGCACAAACATGTAACACTGCAAATTCTTATGGAGAAGTAGAGAGCAAGCAGCTGGAATGAAAAGATTCGTTGTCGTATTTGGTGTACATGACATCCCTTCCATTAGACACATTTCTCTTTTGACATTAATGGGACTTTCTTCTTTCTTTTTATGTCACAGCTGGTTAAACAATAAGAGAGTTAGCACTACTGTAAAATTTCTAGATCAGAGTACTATTAGTAGCATATGCAGACCACCTAAGCAAGGTGTTATGGAAACCTCTCTTCCCTCAGGATAGACAGATAGATAGATAGATAGATAGATAGATAGATAGATAGATAGATAAATGTGGTAATGTTATTAATTCTATGCAAATGACTTGTTCTTCACAGCTTTCAAGTGAAAGGATTGTGCTTCATCTTGGATACAGATTATGATTCTCATGGGTATTCACAGAAGCTGCATGTACCTCAGCAACGAGATGCCACCTGTAGTTGTTTTTCAGGTCTTTTTTCGTCTTTCACTGTTTCAGAAGCCCTCAATATATGTATTTCATGCATTGCATTTTATGCAGCTTACTTGGTTGGCCATCAAAAATATACTATTAACTAGATATACACATTTTTTTTAATGTTTCCTTTTCAGACTAATTTTCTTGGTGGTCATCTGATATCTTCTTCTTTATTGCTCCACAGGCATTGATCCTTGTTAACAACAAAATCAGCAAAATAAGCCCAGCAGCTTTTGCTCCTCTGAAGAAACTGGAAAGACTTTATCTATCCAAGAACAACCTGAAGGAGCTTCCAGAAAACATGCCCAAGTCTCTTCAGGAGATACGTGCTCATGAGAATGAGATCTCCAAGCTGAGGAAAGCTGTCTTTAATGGACTGAATCAAGTGATTGTTCTGGGTAGGTGCACAAAAAAATCATAACTAAATCAACTCAGTACTTTGCAGAGTTTTCCAGGAGTTATTCTTAGTTCTCATAGAGTGTGATTTTATGGGAAAAGTCAAAAATTGCTTCCATAAGTTATACCTCCATATGAACTTTGACCTGGTAGGCACCTGAATTTTAACAGATATAGAGGTGTATGGTGCAGCCCCACTCACAAATACGTTTTCTTGGCAGAACTGGGCACCAATCCACTCAAGAGTTCAGGCATTGAGAACGGAGCTTTCCAGGGGATGAAGAAGCTCTCCTATATCCGTATTGCAGATACCAACATTACTAGCATCCCAAAAGGTAAGAACTTCAATGAATCTTTGGTAGACTTCTCCAGGTCTTTTGCACCAGTCCCTAAAGTATTTATAGCGAGTAGAAGACAGATTTTTTTTTTTAGTTGGCTTTTATTGTTTTGGCAAATCTTATCATTATCAGAAACTCCACAAGAAATGCATTTTCAAAGGTAAACCTTTCTATGTCATATTGTTTTTTTTTGGCCTCACAGCAGAAATATAAAGTGAAAGAATCTTTTTGCCCTCCAGCCCTCCTTCACTAACCTGAACAACATTATACAGATATAAACCCATGTAGTGGGTCTGAGCCAAAAGACCATTCCTGCACAAAACAAAAACATTTGCTTTTTTAAAAAGTACTTCATTTTAAATTACTAGAAAGTAAAAACATCTTCAATATAACCTTTCAAAAGGAAAGAAATAAAAAAATGCTTTTGACCTAGAGGAAATTATAGTCAATTTATTCATACTTGAGACAGGACATTGTTTGGAAATAGCTTTACCTTTTCAAAAGTTAATATTAGTTGTTTTTCCTTCTGACATTTCCTGTTTTGGCTGTTCTTTTGGGAGACCTCAGACAGTGAAAAAATTTGGTCCTCATAAATTTTCAGAACAGTGTATGTTCTACGTAAGATAAAGTTAAAATATTTTCCCGCAGTTTTATAACCTCATTTGCTGCTAGTGTTATTTTTTAAATGTATTGGAACAAAATGTTTGTAGATTTATGCATGTGGATAACCTGAGTAAAATGAAGGTTCTTTTTTTTACATTATTATATATGTCCCATTTATATAATCATGAAGACCAAAATTAATATCTGTGAAGGATGTAATTTATCTATTTTTAACAACTGAGTTGTATGCTGACCCTAGAACTAGGTTTTATTTAATCTCATTCATAAAAAAATGCTACTTGAAAAATAATTATTTTCACATTTCCTTGATTGTGAATGTTCTTTGTTTAAATTCAATGATTTTCAATATACAAAGTAAACAATTGCTCTGTCTTTATTGATGAAATTTAAGTGTTCATTACTTCATGGAAATTATCTTGTCTGTGCTTGATAAAAATCCTTCTGTTACTGTAAAAGTTTACCAAAAGTAATTTGATGAAGTTATCTTTCAGGGCTTCCTCCATCCCTTACTGAACTTCACCTTGATGGCAATAAAATCAACAAAATTGATGCTGACAGTCTGTCTGGACTCACCAACTTGGCTAAGTAAGGATTTGTTTCCTCTTATCATATACATACAGTCAAAACCATAACTACACATACACATACAATTGTACACATACACATACAATTGTACACATACAATTATAAAATACTCTAGACTTCAGTAAAGTATTTCAATACATGTCTGATGTTCAGATTCTATCACAGATTTATCCTTGCTCATAAAGCAGTCTGCTCCTGGATTTTCATGAATAAAGGAAAAATCTGAAAATACAGTTTAGCATCTTCGTATAAAATCGAACATCTCCACAGATATAATAAAGAAACCTTCCACAACTAAAATGAGATCTTAATAACTTAGACAAAGAATACCATTTCCTGGACTATTGGCAAATCATCTGTCCTGGGGATAACTGAATTTTCAATTATCAACACAGACACAACATTGTGGCATATATACTACTGACCAACAGTAGTAGTAGTCCCCTCAGAGCACAGGGAGCCTTTGGGGAACAGGTCACTTTACTGACTGTCTGTGCTAAGACTTTTGAACTGTAAATTGCTTCACATGAGAAGCCAGTGTAGAACTGCAGAGTATTTATTCACTTTTGAATTCCTGACTTCTACTAGACCAGCTGTACTTGTCATATTTCTTTTTTCCTCATAAAATTACTCATATATACTCCTTCAAAAGTCTTCACATGGTGCTGCAGTGGAAAAAAAAAGTAATGAATGTAAACTGAATGAAGACTCTACTGGTTTAATGAAGAAGGAGCTCCCTAGGAGAGTAAATGTATTACACAACTGATGTTACTAAAGTCTGGAGTCTACTAAAGTTTATTAAAGTTTACTTAAAGGAACTAGCTACATACAGCACAACTTGCATCAGGTCCCGTACAAGGATGATGTTCAGCTGCGTGAAGCTTGTTAAAGTGCATGTGATAAAGTGCATATATATATAAAATATATACACATATTTTTATGTATATATAATATTTATATTCAAGAGTGATTTTCCAGCTTCCTCCCTTCTTACTTCTACCAGGAAAAGAAAGAAGATGAGACAGTATCCTTTCCTAGCACTTTTAATCTACTTGACACACAGATACTTCTTTATTTCTTTTGTAAACATAGCCTGGAGTAACTGAGATTCATTTGGGTTCTCTTGTAAGAGATTTAGATGAGATGTGCTTAAACATAATTATACACATATACTTGTGAGAGTTAAGTCCATTTTTATGCAGATTCTTCCAGTTTTCACTCTTTCCCTAAAAGAGTTTTACTTGCATGAGCTATTCCAGAACTGGATCTTGTCCATCTTTACGATGTGAAAGGTGTTTACTTTCGTCTCAGCAGATCAATATCAAAGCCAAGTCTGCTTTTCTCATGCTCTTCTCCTTAGGTGTGACACATCTACTTATAGACATGAATATCTACTGGATATATTTTCTCATACATGTCCACCAAGAATTTACACAATCATCTGACAAAATGTTTATTTCCAATCTTTCTAAAAACACCCACTATAAGGACAGACATTATTTGTAGGAATTGTGTGTGTCTCCAGATCAAATCGTGCATGTAGGATCAAATTCCCCAAGCTTTACTGAATCTTGATGGACTGTACTCAAAAGGATTTTATTCGAATAGCTTTTAAATGAGAGTCATAAAAATAGTTCCATGACCAATTTTTTAGTAAGGATATGAGATAATGCAAAATGCATTTCTGAGTGAAGTAAAACCCTACTGATGTCAGCGAGAGATGTCATTAAGCTCTCATTTGTCCTTTGCTGGTTTAACAACATTTCAGTGTTTAAATAAGTAGGATTTTGACTTTGTGTTATATAATACTAGTTATCAAGGCTATTTCTTTGCCCATTTATTTTTTAAAGGAAATACATAAAATGTGCCTGTGACATATTTATGGAAATATCTGTACCACAAAATCCAAACAGGCCTTTTTAGCTCTGTGATGTTATACTAGGTCTAGAATATGTCTTCTGAAAACAGCACAGAGAACTACAAGTGGTAGATTATTGTGAATCAGACTTCTCTAAAAGTATTACTCCATAGCAAGTTATGATATCATCAAGATTCTGATTACCTTTGTCAAATTCTTTACTTGATTTAGTAATTAATAAATGTCAGAGCATTTTTCCCCTGGAAATTAAACATGATTACTTTAAAAAAATAATAATAATAAAGGAAACTAGATGAAGTAATTTTAGCCTTTATAGAAATAATTTCTTAAAGGACTACACTTCTGCTCACAACTTCTGCAGTAAAACTATTGAATGCCTCACTGCAGCATGGAATATTTTCCTTCTTGTGCGTCGCTGAGCCGAACATCATGTATGACTCACTTGTAGCTCTCAGTTTGTAAAATGGCTATAAACATATTGATATCTTAGAAGACTGTGGTGAAGATTTAAAATTAACAATTCTGTAGCCATGGATCAAATAGTTGGACAAAGAAAGTTATTCCTACTGCCATGCAAGAAATTTTATGTAGCTTTTAAAGAAACCTCCTGAGGTACATGTACAGTGACAATAGTTACTGAAATATAAGAATGAAATGCCATGAGCACAAATTGAATGATGTCGTGTTAATTATAATAGTTCACCTCAGATGTCAAACTTGCATAATCTCATGCATAATTCTGCAAATCAGCCTTGTGTATAATAAAACAGTAGTATAGAGAAACACTCTATGAAATATGATTATCTGCTTTAACATTGTTTTGTTCTGTCTTTCAGATTGGGTCTTAGTTTCAACAGTATTTCTTCAGTTGAAAATGGCTCCCTGAACAACGTACCTCACCTGAGAGAGCTTCATTTAAATAACAACGAACTTCCCAGAGTACCTGGTGGGCTGGGTGACCATAAATATATCCAGGTAAGGTTTGTCAGACTGCCTCGTAGGGCAATATTTGAAAGACTCTGAATGATACTTCTCTGGCTATTCAATTTTGAACAAAGTACAAAGTATTTGTGTAAACGGCAAGCTGATCTAAACTTTATAAACCACTGAATATGCATTGGAAAGTTGAAAACAACAAGAGGACTCCTACTCTATATGATTTATGTGTGGATAGGCGGGCATTTGTATCCCTGCGTGCCTGTAGGCGTACAACAAATATGAAATTATTTCTGCATTTTTATTCCCTCTTTGCTCAGGAAACATTCTTTCTAAGAACAGTTCTTCACTTGCAATTGTTTTTCAGTCTTTCCCAAGAACTTTCTCTTTGGTATCCCACCAAGTTCAGGGAGGTAAAGAAAGGCATAGGTGTTTCACACCAGCTATATTTTTAAAGTCTATGTACGTGACTGAATAGCTGTAAATATGGTCCATTTGGAATCGGCTACAATCTGTTCTCACTGGGTGTAAGATTTTACTGCAAAGAAAACTCCTGAAGAATGAAGACTCACCACTTGCACGTAGCATGAGAAAATTCATCAGAAGTGGTGACTCTGGAGCGACATAATATCCATCAGCTAATTTAAATCATTATTAGTGATTATTTTAGCTCTGAGTCCTCTGAGTCCTCTACAGTCTACAGTCATGACAATGAAAGCACTAGAGTTTGACAGAAACCAAATAGGTCCTTTGTATATATCACATGGTTNTTAGTGATTGTTTTAGCTCTGAGTCCTCTACAGTCCTATTCATGACAATGAAAGCACTAGAGTTTGACAGAAACCAAATAGGTCCTTTGTATATATCACATGGTTATGAATCACAGCACTATATTAAAATTTTCACATCTATGACTCTTGTTTCAGTTATGGAATGATCATATGGTATGATCAATAACACTACTAAGTTCCCTTGCACAATTTCTACTTTCCTCTGTATTTTTTTCTCTAGAAAGTATTTCAAATTGGGTATAATATTCACAGTTCAAAATGTAAGCAGAATAAAACACACTTTTGAGAAAACTGATATGTTGTTACTCTACATGGCATAGTACAATGCTTGCCAACTATCTAATGTCAAATGATTTATGTCCTTTGTACTGTTTAGCACTGTTGTTCACTTACTTATACACTTCTGTACCTTCCAGGTAGTCTATCTTCATAACAACAAAATTGCTTCGGTTGGTATCAACGACTTTTGCCCTCTTGGCTACAACACCAAAAAGGCGACCTACTCCGGCGTGAGTCTTTTTAGCAACCCTGTGCAATACTGGGAAATCCAGCCGTCTGCTTTCCGGTGTATCCATGAACGCTCTGCGGTACAGATTGGAAATTACAAATAGATTTCTGAAGACGGGGTTCGGTTGCATTTCAGTTAACGTACCAGTTGTAATAGGCCTGTTGTTTAAAAAAATTTGCTAACAATTAACGCCAAATACCAGAAACTTCATTGTAAAGTGGAGATGATCCATTGATGTAAAAGAAACGAATCATTACAGATGTACAAGATCGAGCGTACCACCAAAAAGAATTGCTGACTGTGCTTTAATCTGATTTATTTCAGCTTTCTTTTCCAGCATGCTTTCTGTGGTGTTTATCAATTTGCTGAATGCTACAGGTTCCACTGTATATGAGATTCGGAGTAAATATTTGTCAAGCTATGATATATATGAAAAAAAAAAGATAGCAATTGAGGGTATTTTTATAGACACACACACAAAAAAATGGTAGAGGAAAAAGATGACTCTCAACCTATTTTTTATTCTTGGGGAGAGTAAGCCCCTTTAAACTTACTTCAAGCCCTGGAGGTTTTAAAATATCCACTATAACACTAAGCTAATTCTGAATGTATCTATTTAGCAGAGGCAAATAAAAGTTGTTGCTAATGTCATTATTTTTGGGAAAAATAAAATAAATTCATATTGTACACATGCTTCTCTTAAGTTTGCCATTCTTCTTGAGCAATGCTATTCAGAATTAGGCTAACGTAATCCTATTGAAAAAAATAAAGAATAGTTTGCAGTGCAAAACATTTAACCTATGTCTGGATCTCACTAACTACATTTCTCTAGTCCAAATCCCTCTCACCTTAATCACAAGGGCAGTTTCACTAATTTCAGTGAGACTACATTGCAGAGTAGAGTATTAGGGTTCAGCCACCAGTCCGTTTATATATCTAAACCAAAAATAACAGCAGTTCATCATTCACTTGCTCTGCAATGTACATTGGTCTGTATCTCTTACTGTTCTTGGTATTTAAACTATGTTTCTAACTGCCAAGTAGAGATGTGCAGGTTCCCCATCTGAAGAATTTGTGGGATTTAGATTATAAGCCAAAGCATAGCTATAGTGAAATATGAGGTGAAATAACTACCAGGCCTAGCTGAAAGTTGCTTGGACATCATTCATAGAGGTATCTTCTCAGCATGATTTGAAAGCCCTCTGCAAATTGGGGTTCTTCAACCCATACAGTGGGTAGCAAGCGCATCAAAGGTAGGCTGCATTTTTCTACTGTCAAACTACAAAGTTAAATATATGCTCAGACCAAGTGTCTCATTAAAATAGTCTTCTGCAGCCTCTTAATTCTCCAAAGTCAATCTCTCTAATTTGTAAAACTTGTATGTCATTTATATTAAAGAATACTGTAATACAGGCAAACTCCAGTGTTTGTCTTTATTTTCGGTTTTAATAGCATAATATAGTGTGTGAGAATTATGATTAAGTAAGTCCATAAAAAAATGAATATATTTGGCATATAAATGTTTAAAATAAGAGCAAGTTATGTGAAAGTTCTCTTCTCTTGGAAAAAAAAAGAGAAAAATCATATCTCCGTATTAACAGTCATATATTTCCTTTAATAAAAGAAATATATTTTCTTTATAGTTTGCATCTTTTTAGGCAGTAAATAGCTGGAAGTGATAGTAAATCACTGTATAACCATACAATAGGGAAGGAGTGCCATTGCATCCTTGTTTGACTTTTTTTTAATATGTCATCAGTGAGTTCCTCATATTTACATCTGATTTTTTTCCTGGTTTTCTCATGTTGGGGGTGTTATTTTTAAATAAAACTAGCAGCACATGACATCCTTTTGTCACTGGAGGGATAAAAAACCCACAAAAACAAAATTCTCAGACATTTTTCTTTTCATTCTTGGTTGGATATCTGATATTATTCACATAGAGAGGTCATGCAGAAAGCTATGCACTGCACTCAGTAGAGGAGAAAGGCATTTTCTTTGCCAGAAAGACTCATATATGTTCATATGCATATAGTTCATAGTTCATACGCATATAGTTCTGCCCTTGTCTTTCTCTGGCTATGTAATCCCCATGGTATACCAAGCACTCCTGCCCTTTGTGTTAAAACACAACCTATTCCTCATAAAATAACTCTGTTAACAAGTAAGGACTGCAAACATACTGGGACTTTCCGACTGCCCAGGTCTGTACAATAAAATTGAATAAAGAAATCCTATAGCATGAGACCAGAACAAATTCATGACAAAGTGTAAAATCACGTTCAGTCTTTTATGCACTGTGAAGTCACAAGTGAAGTCGTTGTCTGCCTGACTGGACCCTCTCCTCAGTCAGCCCACCCAACACACAGTATTTCAGACACAGCATCTGTGAAGACTTCAAAGCAGCTGAAAGCCCAATACTTCTAAAACTGCTTTTCATATAAATACAGAACAGATGGTGCTTCCACTTAAAGAAAAAAAAAGCAGAAACAAAAAATCTGTAAACAATTGGACAGAAAGGAATAAGAAAGAGGGCTAAAGTAGGAAGCCTTTAGGCCTAGCAGTGCATCCTCCGTCCTCTCATAAAGTATGAAAAGTATAAACAACTATAAAATAACCTGTAGGATGTGAATCAAACTCATTAAAGAATAAAATCCTCGTCTCCCTGAGGCAGCCTAAGGCATCTCTGCCCTTCCTGTAACTGGGTCACTGAGGAGCCTCTTGACATATCCATATAATTTGCAAATTTAAGCTAGTTGAAACAAGATATATGAGAAGAAGACAAAGCAACAGATCCTCAGCAGATAGAACATGAGGATTTAACTGACTTAAAAAACTTCTTGTCTTTCACCAAACACAAAGTTACCATTAAAAATCTACACTGAAATAATAGCTGTTGTTTGCCTTTGCTTTTGAAGATTGGTTTACTTATTCTAATCATTTTAATTTCATCCTTTATGTGATAAAGAAACTAGAGTAATAAAATTGGAGTCAAAACTGTCGAAATGTCCAATGTCAGAGGCAAATTCTGCAATCTTTAGTTAACAACGTCTGTGACTCCTCACCCTCTTTGGGAATATGCTCAGGTTGGGACTTAAGTTTCTCCCATTTAAAGAGTCTTTCAGAATCAAAGCCAACATTTTCTGTTATTTTGATCCCAAAATAACAGAATCTTAATGTGTACTTTTTCCTCCATACACAAACTTTTTTACAGTGTCAATTACAGTTCTTTAAGAAGTTTTTGAACTAAAGAAAATAGCCCCTTTCTACTTTCTCACTGAATTGACTAAGCTTGAAAATGAAAATGACATCTTCAATTAGTAATGCTTTTTAACCTTTATAATGCCTAGTTTAGTTTGAAGGCAATACTGTAAACTTATTATTTTGCTTTTGTAGTGTCCTCACTTTTTTTTAATGACATCTCTCAGATTCAGGCTTTTCCAAAGTAAGTACAGAGTCTTTGTTAACAAAGCCAAATATTCTTGAAGAACACTATATTTCAAAACCTGTCTACAAAAGCTCCAAATAAATTAGATGATTGTTCATATATTCTTGGCTGCTAAGGCCAGGAGGGAGGTGGCTGGTTTCACTTGAAGTGCACCAGGTTATGTACAGAGATCATGAGCTTGATTGCTCTTGCATAAACAACATCATTTCTGGTTTGATTCTCAGGAAATGATCTCCTCTTAGTTGACCAGAGTTAAAGCCAGATACTACGCAGACTATTTTACTCTGGTTTCCAGGCCTATAGATCCTCCTCAGTTCCTTCCTTAACTGCTGCTCAAGTCTTCCAAATGGCATCTGGCAAGAGCTTTTTGGCTCATGATCTGCCTTTTTCTGACCTACTGGTGAACCATGATCTCTTTGCATTTATACATGCTGCTTTTAAAAAAATATATAATATTATTTAATCTAGATTTGTATATACACATTAGCAGAAAGCTGAAGAGCTACGTTTCTGTATGAGAATAGCATTAATTTCATGCATCTACACACCAAGGTAGAAAGCTTTACAAAAGAGACTGTGATCCCATCACTACACTGAAGTGCCATCTAGTGTCACTGAGGCAGAGTAACAAAGTTACTCTTCATTAACTGTGAAACCAGAAAGAAAAAAAAGTTCGTGAGGTTTATGAAAAGAAGCTACATGAATTCACATAGTTAATCTTCTCTACTTTGCTTTTTTTTTCCCTTTGTAATCAGAGTCATTTTTGGAATCACAGTGGCTGTTTTTATACAGCCAAAGCCAAATATTGGTGCATTGAACGTGGATGGTTTTTGCACATTCTCTCGGCATGTACACAATACACTGAAGTCAGTTTTACTTCAGGAACTGACTGATATCTCTGATATCTCTATCATTTTGTTTGCTAAGTGACCACATTATCTGCAGTCATCACTAAGCTATTCCACAGTAGATATTCTCTTTTTCTCACTTTTTTTTTTTTAATGAGAAGAAAATATTTTTGTTAGCTGTAATTTAGGTAATTCAATAATGAGAAAGACAAATTAAGGAGCTGTGCTGTGGAAACAAAATCTGCATGGTAAGTTTTAACATAAAACATCACCCTAATAGCGAGGAAGCAGTGGATCCCTATCCTCCAAGAGCATCAATAGAATAAGACTTGTGCATCCCCAGAAAAGCAGGGAAAAAAGAAAGATTTAGTATTTGCATTAAACACAGCACAGACTACCCAACTCAACAACTACAGAACGACATTTAAAGTGACACAAACAGCCTGTGGTCTCCTGTCCTGCAGCGGCTCCAGTCCTTCAGGACTCTTCACCTATCTTAAGTGCCGGTATAGCAGTCTGGATGCTTGGGGGCTGCTTCCCCTCATATTCAGGACCATGCTTTCCTCTTTGAAAGACAACAAAGATATGGTATCAATTTCTTGGGAAACCTCTTTTGTCAGGCTGTCCTCTTCCTCACCATGTACATCATGACCCTTGAAGGTTTGGGAGATCAATTCTACGTTGACGTCTTCATTCCGAATATCTAGAAGTCCAGTTTTAATGCTCTACCAGCACTTACTTAAACTAGCATGGAATCCATGTGTTGAAGAAAGAATGTAGTGGGGCAAAACTATGAAAAGTGGCATTACCACTTTTTCAGGTGTACGTACAATCTCTTTCAGATTTTAACATGCTATAAAATAATAAAATTAAGAAATGAACTAATGTCATAACTGGAGAAATTGCTGAGGGAATGAAGTAAACATATTCAGACCTTTGACTCTACACTCAGAGGTGCAGCAAACTACACAGATCTGCAAGTGGTGAAATTTTAGCAAAAATACACCGGAGGCCTTGAGCCTACAGCCATCAAGGCACACGAACAATTTCAATGACTTCAGTTAGATGAGCTGAAAGCTACAGAGGTGCAGTCAAATTTGAAAGGAAAACAAACAATGCATGCTGCCCATTTTTTAAATAGGAAAAGCATCTTTTAAACAAACGAACAAAGTGCCATCCAGAACAACCTGATCCAAAGCATTTTCTCAGTTACTCCCTTTGGCTCAAGTTCTGAAGAACATAAGATCCCTGCAGACAAATGATTATGTCTGGTGACAAAAGGTAGGTTGTTTTGCTTGGTTGCATAAATGCACTTTTGGATTGGTGCTTTTCTTCTTTCCTACCACCTAGAAGGATGAATGGTGGCAGGCGTGTACCTCTCTGTATAAATGCTTAAAATCTAGTATCTTTTTTTTACTTTAGTATGTAACATGAAATCAGAGAAAACATTAGTCCTCCTTTTTCCACATTTTTGAGTTATTTGATTCAACAGCATAATTACATCATTTGTTATATGTCATATTTATACCTTTTATTCATTTTCAACTAATACTTTCAAATATGTATTGAGGGAAATTAAGGATTTTTCCATTGTTTTTTACAAAATACAAGTTGGGCAAGTTCAATTATTATTCCCAAATTAATAATTGAGATGAAATTGGCTAGTGCTTCTCCACACACCAGCATTTTGAAAGTGTTCAAAGTGTGGAGAATAGAAGACACGTCTGCTACTAATGGTATGTTAGAAAGAACCAATTAAGCTAGTCATATAGTATTTTCCTGATGAATGCTTTAATCTTTTAATGTGAAAGTATTGAATCTTTACAGGAATCAAAAGATTATAAGTCAAATTCCACAGTGCAGAAAATATAATATAAAACAATCTTAAAATGATTCATGAAATATCTTGACATGGAAGACAAAATCATTCTAAATATTGTTTGGCTGTTTTAAGAACTCTAGATAAATGAGTTATTCACCTCTGAGAATAATCCTTCAGACGCTTGTCCATGCACATCTTCCTAATGTGTAAGGAGAAAGCGAGTATGTTGCAATGAAGTCTTGAAACAAAGCAGTGTCTTTGAAGTTGTGGCTAATGGAAAGCATTTTAAATATCCCAGACCTCAGGCTATTTAATATTTCATACTGCCATCACCAAAATTAAACAAAAATATTAACCTCTTGGGCACATTTTTTCCTCTTTTTTCCCTTTACTGCCTATTTCCAGCACTAAGCTCTTTAAAGTCATGCCAAACATTTTAAATATCTAGTAGGAGCAACAGTATGTACAAGTTACAGGTTGATACTCAAGACCCTGCAAATTTCTGTTGAATGGTGAGATAGTCACCTGGATCATGTTATGGAAGTTATGGAAAAAACAGGCATGTGTGCTCCTTGCTGCTATCAAAGGAAAGAATCACAGCTAAATGGTAGTATTTCCTTTGAATTTCATTGTCAGAATTCTGACTCACAGGATTGTTGTCTTCCTCACATCTTAAATAGTCAGGTTGTGCTTGCACAAAGGAAAAATACAATTGCACAATGACTTTAGATTACTCTGCAGAGCTAAAACAAGAAAAAAAAGAGTATGAATAGAAAAGAGAGAGCATCCATCTTATCAAAACTTGCAGTACAGAGGAGGAAGGTGGGGGATGTCTACTTAGCCCTTTCTTCTCCCTCCCAGTTCATGTTAGAGAGAAGAAAAATAACTAGAACTTTGAAAGCTAAAAGAGCTACAACCTTTTCTATTGAGAATGAAACATAGATATTAGGTGGGCAGAAGGTGTGACAAGAGGGGCTTTGTCTACCCCATGGAGCTGCTGTTGCTGTAACCACAGCATGTTGTGTCGTGCTTGTTCTCTAGTCACTCTGCTGCCTCCCAGACAACTCTGGGGCTGGCAGGGAAGTCCTCTAGGACAGCACACATGGTAGGACACAACCATACTCGTATCGGCAGCCTCTAACAGAACTCAGTGACAGGTTCATGTGGAGGAGGAAGGTTCAAGGACAAGCTCAGAACTCAAGTCAATCATCTAATGCCTGTGTGAGCAAGATGTAAAACCAGGTACAGCTCCGCACATCTCGGGCTGGGAGAGGGGTTTAAGGGAAGTTGCTTGATCAATGCAGGGAGGCTGCACATAGAGCGGTGTTCTCCTGAGGACAAGCTCAGCTTCTACATTAGTGGGGGTTTAGACATAGACAAGGCGGTTTTTATTTGGCTGAGAAGAGCACAGTAAAATTTTCAGTAACACCTCAACGGCTTAGGAACCTTAATCCTGTTTTCCAAGTCTCTGGAAACATATACCTCTCCTGAAAATGTTTTGGCATGTAACTGTGGGACAAAATGTTATTGGAGACCTTCAGGAGGAGATGGGTATTTCACTCATTAGTAAGGCAAGCACCTTCTTCCCTCCACCATGCCCTCAATCAAAACATCACTGGCCATCACCTGCTTATTTTCAAGTGTAAAGAACCCAGAAAAGTTAGTGATCTGAGAAACTATCTTCTCTGATGTATCTGGAAAATAAAGTACATGAGGAATCAGGCTTCAATGACCTTGATACTGGCTTTGCTCATTCGTCACAATTTCCATGAAAAACCCTCAGAAAAAATGTCATAACATTCAGTTATTCCTGTGTCAAAAGTTCCATGGTAAATGCAAAGATTTAACTGCTAACAATCAGTTTAAAAGACTTTCATTCACCAGCAAAACTATTAAAAATGTATGAGACTTGGCTCAAAAAAAAGTGTCAGTCTGCTTTCATGACATAGGTACAGAAGCAGTGAATTTTGCTATACAGTAACTGGTGAGCCATTTCGCTCTAGTGATATTATTATGGTTATCTGTAGAATATCAACATGACCTAAATTACAGCATTATTCATTGGTACTGTTGTAGCTAAAAGGAGGCATGTGATCTACTTGATTATATGCAATCATTTTAAACTGGTATTGTAAATATTTTGCATGGATCTTTCCAAATATTGACAATGTTGCTATCTGCTAAGCCGAATATTTGAATATTTTTTTTTCCTTTTTTTCCATTTTTTTTTCTCTTCTCCCTCAAACTGTTGTAATACATCATTTTCAGTCCTTTTTAGAAAAATTGATGTCTGTCTTTTCCTAAGTCTAAGCAGCAATTGACAATATACAGTCCTGATCTGACAGAGAGTTGCAATATTTGTTGTAATATATTGCTTTCCATACATAGATTACATGGGAAATTGCAACCCAGCCTTCAAAGAGAGTAGGACAGAAATTCTCTGTATGTTAACTGCAACAAGCATGCTGCTATTCCAAAAAGATGTAGTGTCTTTGAAAATGTTAGTTTGCCTTTTTTTTTTCCGTAATACACCTATACATACAAAAGTATTAAAAAAAAAAAAAAAAGGGTTTGAAAGAGATTGATGTGTCGTTAATGGGACAGCAGCTAATTCCAGTTTTAGGTCAAATCAATTGATTAGTAAGCACACAGATGCACAGGTATACAAACATAAATTATAACACATGATTATCATGATACATCCATCAAGTGTTTCCTGAAATCTTAAACGTATATAGGCAAATAAAAGAGCCCCATCCAGTAGACAGAGCTCTAAAATCTTAGGGAGATGAAGAATACTTAAAAATTGTGTATTCTCCTCCACCAACAAGATGAAGTGCTAGTGCAGCTCGTCCCTTCATGGATTGAATGGAGAACAAACTAGACCTCAAGAACCCTTGTGTAAATAAAAAACATCCATGAAAGTATGTGATGCAAACCTGAGAGTCTCTCTTAAGTTGTTTCTATCCTTTCTGCTGTTTATAACTTATGTAAGTATACATGAAATCATTTGAAACCTTTGCGTGATCAAAACCAAAGGGAACAACCCAACAAGGACTCAGGGGATGAAACAATGGAAGCATAAATCTGTCTTGTAAATTTTTGTTGCCTATTTTGGCATTTTTATCATATTTTTCACACACAGTAAGTAAATGGAAAATACTCTGGGGGGAATGGTTATGACTATTTGCCTCCAGACTTCTATATATCATTTTGTTTGGCACTATCTCTGTGACATTTCTTTGCAGACACAGGGCTAAATATTCATCTAAAATAACTTTGAAGAGATTTTCTGGAGGAAATCTATATGTAGGACCATCTTGTTATTTTCATGAAATGATGCCCACTGAAGGCTTACTAAGCTTTTGAACTTTAGTATGAATTTTCTAATCTTCTTGAAAATGATACATTATCCTTTCCTTTTGTCTTCAATTCTCCTCATGAGTGTTAAAGTAACCATTTAGTTAAAGACTTTAGTTAAAGACTTTAAGACATATCATGTATATTCTTTTTTAGCTGCTATTATTTATAGCTGCTATAAGAATGTGGGCTAGGAAAGGACCAATAAATTAAATGATAATATATTGATAAAGAGACATATCTAAGGTCATCTGGACTGACTTTCAAACTTTTTCTTTAAATTTTTTAGAAATCTGGGCTAATCAGGGATGCAGTATTTCACAGAGTCATAGTATGAAAAACAAAAACAAAATACAAATACACAAAAAAGCAACAAATTTTTTTTTTTATAACATACACAATGTGCTAAGGTAACAAAAATATATAAATGATTGACCAATAAATAAGCAATAGATAAAATTCAGTAGATGAGCTTTGGACAAATGAGGCCTATCATACATGACTGGAAGACTATGCATGTATGACAGCAAGAGCAGAGCAAGAGGTGTTTCAGTAGTGCTAAGTTCAATATCTATATGATGATCTTTGGTAGCTAAGTAATAAAGGACCATTGGTATTTCTGTTGTAGTTTCCGTGACCAAAAAAATGAAATAAAATTTCAAAGTATAACTAATGCATGCCTTACCTCAAACAAAGAAATGTCAAGAAATAATTTACAAAGCAAATTCAAGGTCCACATACTGTAGCATCTCACAACAGAGATTGTGAAACAGGTAGATATGTTGGGTGAACAAACTATATATATTTGCGGTGTTAGGGTTCAATTCATCTGCTTGCACTTAGACTAAATCTAAGATCTAAATCATAAGAGAGGTCATTAGGTATCTGAGACCTCCTGAAGGACATAGCACAAACAAAAGAGGATTAAGAGAGAGATTTTTTTTAGAGAGACAGCCAGCACCCATGCTCGAGTATACACATACACTCCAAATATACCAGCCACAGCAGGACACTTTTAACAGTCATATGCAATAAGGAAACTTAAGCAAGTCTTTAGTGTCATTACTAAATCCTCTCTCAGATGTGAGATCTTTATCTTCTACAAAATCTGAGTGGCAGTAACCAGAAGTCTAAATATCATGAAAGTAAGGTCCTCAGAAATTACTCAGAAAAATAGATTTTATATAACTTTAAACTCTCAGCACTTAGATCTTGAATTATACTTACCTGCACCTACTGGGAAAATATTAGCAGTTTAAAATAATTTGGGAAACAGTATTATTTGCTTGTTCTGTAATTTAATAATCCTCAGTAACTTCAGCGTGAGGATAGGATCCAAAGAGTTCAGGAAAGGACACACAAATAAAGAAACACAGTAGATGTTATGTTTGTCTGACTAACTGACTAAAGGCCAAGTGCAACTGTCCTGGTGTCTGGGTTAAAGTGAGTTGAATCACTCCCTGGGCTCCATAATTGTGTTTACTAGATCTCCTTTGACCATAAGGAATGCTTGAACATAAAGGTAGAAATCTGTGTTTGCTGTCCCTCAGGTTCAAAAGTATATGATACAGCATTTGATACCATTTATAGAAAGGATCTCACAGGAAGCTGAAGGTAGTCTTAAAAAGAGACAATTTAGAATAAAAAACCTTTTAATGGAAAATATATACTGCAAAATATTACTTGCAAAAAAGTATTAGTAGACTTTCTCAACACTGCACAATTCCTAACACAAAAGGTATTGCATTCCGCATAAGGTAAAACCATTCTGGATCCCATTATGATGAGTAAAGACAAGTTAATCACTGGAGTGGAATCTGGTGGTTGCCAAAGCTGACCATTTAATATGGGCAAGAGCATATTTCCAGCCAGCATTTCAGAAGAAGTGAATATCCCCAAACAGGAAAACGATGACCAAATTCGTCTGGGAGGAAAAAGTTAGAAGAAAAATAAGAATACCCATACTTACAAAAAAATTTGTAAGATTGCCCTCAAATGCCTTTTCTCTCCCCTGATTTAGCTACCAAAAAAGGCCAATTTTGGTCATAACCTTATATGTTTCAGTAGAAAAATGAAATGCAATAGAAATGAAAGAAAATAGAAATGTATGAGTCAAATGGAGAATAGAAGATTATGCAACAACTAAAATACTGTCTCTGTTCATATTACCAATGAAGTCAGGAATGAATCAAAGTTGCACTGAAGATATTATAGAAATAGATCCATAGGTAGTGCAGCTGAAGACAGTTTGAGGAAGCTGAAATGTATTATGAGCAAAATAAATCCTAATAATGTTTTAGGACCTTAGGTAAATAAACACAACAACAACTAAAATTGTAAAGAAAAGCAATCATTATTGTTGTCTGCATTTGGAGAGCAGAATATTGATGTACTTTCATCATGGACAGCCAGTGGGACTGGTGCTGTGGAGGGCAGAGAGATGGTGAAGGAAGGCAAGGGGAAGGCACCTTGGACTCCTGTGTCCCACCTCTCCTGGCAGCAGCGTGGATCCACATGTGGGTGGGACAGAGCAGCACAGTGATCTCCTGGGTAATCAAAACATGAGTTGACCCTTGTCCGTCTGGGGAAAAACAGAAGAGAATTCAGAAGTTTGCACAGGAGATAGAGGGGTAGGAGGTGCACAGTACCCAGAACCCAGGATTTCCACCTTGGACCACCTTGGGCCAGTAATCAGATAAAGCTGATTACTCCCACTAAACAGAAAGCCATAACTCTGAAAGTAACAAAATCTTAACTGAAAGGTGGTCAGAGATGAGGTTATAAGACAATCTTGTCACAAAAAAAATGCTTGTGTGAATCTTGGCTGAGTAGTAAAGAACCATAAGGAATGGAAGGTGTTTTCATTTTGTATAAAATAATGATACATATAACCATAGCAAAATGGCCATATTAATGGATTAGATAGCTAAGCTGGATAGCTGGAGAGCTTAGTCCATTTTTTCCTTCCGTTTTATTTTAATTTAATTTTGCTTGATGAACTAATGGAAGATTGAGAGATGGCTCATGTCAATGGGTCATGTCAATATAAGAACATTTTAATGGAGGCACCTCTATCGGCTTCTTTCATCTATTAGGAAAAAGGGTAACAAGACCCAAAGGTTGCCACTTACATTCAGACTCTTCTGCAGGTGAAAGATCCTTGCAAGCACACTCTCAAACTTGTAATGTCTTAGATCACAACAGCACGTCTTCTAGAAGCAAAGACTTTTCGCTAGACTCAATTCAGCTGTAAGAGTGTGGAGTTTAATGGTTTGTGATACAAAGCCCGTCAGAGTAGTTCACACAACATTTTGGCCTTGAACTCTAGTGACATTGCTAATGCTTCGATTAAAGGAAGATGTTGAGCAGACAATGATTTACAAGGAGGGTCTATAGCTTTAGGTTATGCAACCACAGACGATGAGCTAGCTCACTTTACCTCACCCATTACTCTTTCCCCATATTTTATCTGTGCTGTTTAAGATACACAGCTGCTGTAACAGCTTTTACTTGTAACCACGGCTTTCCTACAAATTCATCAATACCATAAAGCAAACTCTTTAAAAAGAACAACTTGCCTTCATCTGTCCATTTTTTAAGGCACAAGGGCTCTGCTCAAGATCTGAACTCCAAGGTATTTTGATATTGACTCTTAAGAAATCTGGATCAATGTCAATGCCAACTACTACAAAAACAAGCTGACAGGCAATGAAGGGGAGGCCAATGGATATAGAAACTGTCCAGTTTGAATCAAAACAGTGAGTAATTTTTCAGAACCTCAAAACCAAAGATCTTTCCTCAACTAGAACATCCCTTGCATTCTGCTAATAGATTGTACCACTGTTACAGTTTTTATAAATTTCCAAAGCTGTTATTTCCTTTTTAGGAGAAAAGAAAAAAGATCTGGATCACCACAAACTTTGTAATGTTTATACTATGTGCTCTAACAATTTCCATTTAACATGTAAGTGCAGTGTAGAGGCTGAACAAATAAAATTCCAATTTAGAGGAAGGGAAGCTTTCAGTTGAAATAATAAGCACCTACAGCACTCAGCTTCTGGATCTGGGTTGTTTTTAGTGGAACTAATTTGATGTGAGTCAGCCCTAAGTAACATTTTCAAAATGCTGCAGGACTTCATGAAAACATTTAACTAATTATTACCATCATTTTGAGCCAAAATCATATTTTTGTTTATTCACTGTATGTAGGCTATATACCCTCTCTATATAGGCATGGAAAACAAGACATGTTTGCAGTAATCTATGATAAATACCACACCACCTATTCATAAGTAAAAGGCTTGTGGTAAGCTGTCCATGGCAAAGCCTAACCCTTCAGAGGAGATTTCTTCACCTTCTGTTGCACTAAAACTAACAGAGCAATTAAAATGAACTGGCCTTTTGTTTCTGGCCTTCTGTCTTCTGTTTTAATACTTTCTGGAAAGTATTAAAAGTTGAACACATCTAATTGCATGTGACCAGTGAAAGAGCTCACATCTCATTTTACATGTCAATGTGAAAGGTTTCACAGGGTCTTTTTCAAGGGCCGTATACTTCTGTGACCCAGATATCCCACTTTTAATCTGGGGCGCTCAAATCTTTTTAGTTTTTTAGGGAGATAATACTAGCTTCTGAGTAGCTACTTATGAAATATAGTCATAATTAAGTACTGATAATGTACTTTGTTTTATACAACATTTGCTCGTAGGTTTAAGGCTAAAAGGAAATGGCTGGCTTAGGTAACATTATTAAGTTTTAGCCACTTGAATCTTTTGAGAAGTAAAGGATTAAAAGCAGATTAGGAGGGGTTTCTATTCATGCAGAAGTTTGTAGAAGTTATGCAAAAAAGACTCGGAAGAGGTATTACTGATGAATAGACAGAGAAAACAGTGGCATCGTGACTCACTTCCGGTGAAGTTGCAGTGACCTCATCCAACTATTTGGTCATCTCCAGTAATGAAAATACAGCATAACAGGAATAGAGCCTTTAAGAATAAAAAGGAACATTTCTTTTCACACATCAAAAGCTAAAGAGAACTAAAAGAGAAATAGTCCTCTGATCATATTTCCCCTTAATGAAAAATTTATAAATAGGAAACTATAGAGGAAGAACAAACTGAGAAGTCTTAATTAGGAGCACAGTTGCTGTAAAGGTGAAATTTCTATAATAAACTTTAAAGATATCCTGACTTCATTGTGTATGAAATATATTCATAATTGATTTTGAATGCCTACGGGAATTTAAACAATATATTCCATGAAATTAATCAGATTATGTTCTCATGGTCTTTCTTTCATGGTTTTTAAGGATTGATAAGGAAAAAAAGGGTCAGAAAAGACTTTTCGAAGATGAATCTATTGCCGTATTAACTGGGCTTTAGACCTGCTTCCCCAAACACAAGCGTTTCATGGGTCGGCACAGAAGGATAAGGAAAGCATATAAAGAGAGGCTGAAAGAACAGTATTTTAAAACAAAGAGCAAAGAGAAGACAAGTAATATTAGAAAAGGAAAATATATTATGCTATATCTTACCCATCAAAGGCGGGTAATTCTTCATCTTGATTATGCAGTTTATATAGTTAATTTAAAACAGCCATCAAGAAGGAAACTATATGAATGAAAAATTCTCAGCTGAAATTTATATGACCAATATTTTTTACCATGTGTTGATTGAAAAATATCATCACGTTTGTTTAATAAGGTTTTTCTACCAGTTATGGAAGATATGCATGCTCTGTATCCTTTTATTGCAGCTGGATCATTTGCTGAATATTTTTGTCTGCTGTCTCATCTGCAGTTAAGGCTACAGTTTAAGTTTTCCTTGGTCAGCTGAAACTAATGATGCAATTTTCAGATAAGCATCATATTGCACAGGAGAAACTCCATCTGGTCTCCATTTGTCCCTATGCTGGACAACAAGAGCTTTGTTCTCTTTCATATTTCTAGTCCTCGATCCCATGCACACTTCTGCACCTCCTTATCTTAATTCACAGTGGTAAAATGCTTTAAATGGGAAAGTTTTCACATTCACCTAACCCTTTAGCTATTTGACATCATTCAAATGGTAATTATGGTCTGCCATCGGCTGTTTCCCAAAATGTAGATGGTTCTCCCACACCAGGATGACAGGAATGATGTCAGAACCTCTAAAGACTGAAACCTGGCTCTTCATCTTGAGTAGATTGGCATTACTGCAGGAGCACAGGAGCTGCAGTGCAGAGGGTGCTGCTTCTTTTCCATTCTTGGTGGAGAGCAGGGAAGCACACCAGGCTCTTCCCTGGTCACAGAGACCCCCACTGGCCAGGAGGCCTAGAGGCATCAGCTGGAGGATTTGGGGTGAAGCCAACATCCAAGCTCCTCTTCTGCAAGAACTTGCTCGCCTTGACTCCCACCTCCAGTCAACCTGCTCCTTTACCATGACTTTTCATACAGGGAGACAATTTAGTTCCTTGAATGGACATGCCAGTTAAATCAAGACTAAATTTAACAAAGAATTCAGTAATGAAAAGTCATTAAAAAGTCATTTACTCAAATAAATTATCAGGAAAACAAACAAACAAACAAAAAAAACCCCACAACAATCTGTGCTAGACTCTTGTACCAACAATGATTAAGGTTAAACATATAATGCACTTTAAAATACTCTGTGTACGCTTTCCACATGCACATTTCACACTTATCCCCACCCTAAGTTGGAAGTCCTGTCCTGTAAAAAAGAGGCATCTGCCATCAGAGATAAGGAAACATTCTCACAGAAACACAACGATCCATTTTAAGCAGTTAGTTACTCTTTGGGTGCATGTGTTTTAGCCCAACTAAAACAGCAATCTCCTCCAAGCTGTAAGATGCATTCTTGAACGACATCCATGGAACAAGAAACAGACAACGTAAAGCTGAGTAGTTCCAGATTCTGAAAAGTAACAGAAAGCTGTAAGAGCGAAAATGAACAAAAGTGCTTAAAGTGAACTTACAGTTGCTGCTGAAAAACTGTTCCTGGGATGTGCTTTTACTAAACATACATGCACTCAACCACCAATGAAAATCTCCAGACCAAGCGAATTCCTGTGTGTTATGGAAGAAACTTTGAATCCCATAAAAGGTTATAATTCAGAGATAATCCTGCATCTTTGGTTACAATCATTAAGCTAACATATTTATTAAGAATATTCTATTGTGGACATAAGGTAGTTAAAAAAAAAATGAATGAGTCACTTGGCTTGAAAAGCACAGCAGCATTGAGGTCTGAGTGCTATTTGTTAGCTCATGTCTAGCTGTGTAAAATAAGTTGGGAAACAAAAGTCTGTTTGTGATTTGTTTTATAATATAACGTTTTCCCTCCGAAACAGAAAAATTCCTTGTGTAAGGCTATGGCTAGTGGTCTGAACTTTCTCAGGTCTGCAAAACACTGATCATTTTTCTCTTCCCAAAGGAATAGTAGATGGGTTGTCCTTGTACAAAATATGGTATCCACCTGCACTTCATTACAGAGCTGCATTTTTGTACATACCACACCACAAGATCACTATGATGACATAGCAGCTTCAGAGCACAGCGTGACTAGGGCTTTTTTTTTTTTTTTTTTCCCTCTTGTAACACAGAAGATCTGGCAGACGTTTACCTCCTGACACTGTTTACAGCATATATTGGTTGATACAGTCCCTTATTGCATCTGCTCTGGGAATTAAGGAAAGCAGCTTCAAGGCGGTAAGGTAAGTGCTGCTGCATGTTTTAACTGTAATGTTCAGCTATTTGAATGTAGCTGTAATGGGAACATGAAAACAGGTCAGGACAAGTTTGCCAATTCGAAAATTGAACACAAATCAACAGTTGTTTAGTGCATTTGCCTTCTTGGGTTCCTTAAAACAACCTCACATATTTTGTGCACCAACGTTGCTCTTTTTTATAGTCTCTACTGTTCTGCTTCAAAAGAAGAAGTGGAGTACGATGCAAAGAGATTTTTGAAAGCTACTCATTCTTTATTACTCATTCACAAATCTTTTAGTAATAGTTCCATGCTGATTCTCTTCATTTATTAAGTCACTTGGGCTTTTGCAGAAAGATGAGGTATAGAGATATTGAAATCCAGTAAGCAATAAAAGTTAAATATAGTTTGTAATTTTTAGTTAATCATTTTCAGGCACATTTTAAGTACCCTATTGAAACTTTTTAATAGTAACTCATGCATACTGTACACTGCAGTATTAGGCTAATTAGTTTAAGGATAGTTATATAAATATGCTTATTTATTAATTTTATTTCATGACAACTTTAGAGTCAGAGTGGTAAAGACTAGTTGCAAAATAGCTTGTCTTTTCTACTGCAGTATTTTCCTAAATTTGTGTATGTTCTGTATGTCTCCTAAGTAACTTCACAAATGTTTTCACAAGTATTTCACAAAAGATCTGAAAAGAATGCACATAGACAATTAGTTTAAATATGCTTATGTTTTAAGATAAGCACATAAGAATGCAGCTGATATTATCTTTTGGATTCATATAGTTCAATGTAACAACCAAGCATGTGTACACAATATAATTATCTCAGTCAGACGAGTGTCTGACTGAGGAACACTTATATATATATGTACAAAGAACCCAATGAAACAGCTGCACTGTATATTCACTTTACTGGCTGTTTTGTATCACACATGTTCATATACATTTCAATTACAGAATAGTCATCACATTTTTGAAATGTTGACAAAATCATTCAAAAAAAAGTATGTTCTAACTCATTAAGTTACTTCCAGGGTTTTGCAGAGTATTTAAATGTTACAAACCCTTTAAAAGAACTGTCAGCCTATGAAATCACTAATAAAATTAGCACAAATATAATTTCAGATCACAAAAATGATGGAATTTGAATCCAAACTAGGGCATTTATACTACTCTATCCACGGGACTCTAAAATAATGCAGATGTATAAAAATATCATCTGTAAGGCCAGAGAGTGCAGTCCTGTAAGCTGGCTTCACTCTGCCTTACACCCGGGAGTACAGAAACAGGAGTAAGTTCCTCCATCCTTAACGTTCAGTACCTAAATAGGGTCAGAGTTTGAGCTGAATTGCATCAGTGCAGCTGCTTTGCCTCCAAAGTACAGTAAATAAGCCATACTTATTTATACCAGCAGGGGACTGAGGGCTGAGTTGGTGTGTTCACGTACAGTAACGAACAACAGACAAAAAAAAGACTGCACTGACAACTCACATTTCAAAAATTCCCAACGATTTCCCTACGCTATAATTTCTAATTAGGCAAATAGGACAGGAGCATCACCATAGGAAGGAGATACAGCCATCCCCTTTAATCCAAAGTCAGCAATTTAACATCCAGCAGGGGGACTTGGTGGATGACTGGACATAAGGAAGGAAACAAAGGAACATTTTTTAACAATTTGTGTGTCATTCTGCAAGAGATCCAAAGGTCCCACTTAGAGGCATTTTGTTAGAGATTATTAGGGCATGGCTTTTACTATGTCAACTACTATGTCAATTAAAACAGGAAATTTAAAACAGGGGAAAACTTTCTGGTCATTATTCTGCATTTTAACACTATGTATGTCCTCTGTATAACACTAAAGGATAGATAACTAGTAACAAGACTAACCTTTTCTGGTGGAGGCTGGCCTGCACTGGAGATCAACATCTGGTGGTCTGTTTACAAGCTGTGCATGGATACTTTCTGGAATTATTCAAGAATGATGGGGATTATAAGGATTTTCCTAGACATCTTATGCTTTGACCCGAGCTCAAGTATACTGAGCTTTGTATTTTACTGGTGTAAATCAAAGTAAGCTCCCTGACTTCAGTGTAACTGGAATGAATTATGTTGTCCTACTCAGCATCCATCTAGGTTGTAAGAAATAGCAAGACATTAATCTCCACAGAAAAAAAAAGAACCCTTAAAAAGGAGAGACCACTTATGCTGGGCCACAGCACAGGGGTACTGAACATCCTTTTACTGTATGCGAATTTAAAGGCCAACTAGGTGAACCAAGTACTTTACTGACTTAGAACGTAATAGTCACAAAATGCAAACAATCAGCATTATTTATTCTTATTTGATTTTAATAAAAGGGATTCTTTGAAGCCATTCACATTACCTGAAGTCCAGGCTTTGGAGGTCCGCAGTAGATCTGTACTAGGTGATAGAGTATACTCAGGCACAGCTCTGCAGTGCTGGGTGTTTGGCAAGTCGAGGAGGATACACTCTGTATTTATATTAGTTCCTTCTTTAGCTGAATGTAAAACTTAGTGGGTAACTAACTGAAGCGTGATCCACTTCAAACTATCGGGCTATGGTCTTTCATCTTTCCTGGCTTTTCTGAACTTGCGCCAAATCACCACATGTTATTTAAATGTGAGGCATTTCAATATTTTAGGATTAGCAAGGAGCACTTGATAAAAACTGAATGGGAAAGCTGCCTCTGAACATTACTTTGAGCAAAAGAGAAAATTCCTCAGTGACAAGATTGAAAACTTGGATTCTTTTTCTTTTTGTAACTTAATGAATGACTTTATAGTGATGTTGAAAATGTGCTACTTCCTACATCAAAATGACCTGCAATTTCACAATACAAAGGCAGATTAAAATACGACAAGGACTGAAAGTTACAGCAGTTTACAGCAGCAACAATGCGGTACTAACAAAACAATACTTTTTTCTTAATTACTGTCTTTAAATGAGAAGCTTGAATTAATTAGCTTTGAATCATAATTTTATATGGTAAATATTGGGGAGAGAAGAAAAGAGAGAGATTCAAAATTATAACTTTTTTTTTGTATTCCTCTCTACCATACAGGAAGAAGACACATTGCCAAGATGACTCTAAACTCCCTACCTGTCTTTCTGGTATTGATTAGCGGCATTTTTTGCCAATATGACTATGGTCCTGGAGATGATTACGGTTATGATCCTTTTGGGCCTTCTGCAGCAGTCTGTGCCCCAGAATGTAATTGTCCTTTAAGCTATCCTTCTGCCATGTATTGTGACAATCTCAAACTGAAAACCATTCCAATTGTACCAAGTGGAATAAAATACCTTTATCTCCGAAATAATATGATCGAGGGCATTGAAGAGAATACGTTTGATAATGTGACAGACCTGCAGTGGCTCATCCTCGATCACAACCATTTGGAAAATTCAAAAATTAAGGGAAAAGTGTTCTCTAAACTAAAACATCTGAAGAAACTTCATATTAACTATAACAATTTGACTGAAGCTGTTGGACCCCTCCCCAAGATGTTGGATGATCTGCAGTTAAGTCACAACAAGATCACAAAAGTCAATCCCAGTGCACTCGAGGGGCTGGTGAATCTGACTGTCATTCACCTCCAGAACAACCAGCTGAAAGCAGAGTCTATTTCTGGGGCCTTTAAAGGCTTAAATTCACTTCTGTATCTTGACCTAAGCTTCAATCAGCTTACAAAGCTACCAACAGGACTGCCTCACTCCTTGCTCATGCTGTATTTTGACAACAACCAGATCTCCAATGTTCCTGATGAGTACTTCCAAGGTTTTAAAGCCCTGCAATATTTACGTTTATCCCACAATAAATTAACGGATTCTGGAATACCTGGCAACGTCTTCAATATCACATCACTAGTTGAGCTGGATCTCTCATTTAATCAGCTGAAAAGCATTCCTACCGTCAGTGAGAACCTTGAAAACTTCTACCTCCAAGTCAACAAAATAAACAGTGAGTTAAATTTGCACATTTTTATTAACAGTTATCATAGCCAAGGCATTCCTGGTGGATGTAAGTCAAGGGGCACTTCAACCAGTCTGAAGAAATGGCCAGACTGTTAACACATTGGCATTTCTCTCTTTATTATTAAAATATTTATTATTAAAATATTAATATATGTTAGAGAGAGGCATTTCTCTGATTGATATCCAAATTAACATTACAGACTGGCAGATCTAATTTTTATAACACATAAGCAGAATGATTTGTTGGGTACTATTGATCCTCATCTCATGTGAATTGGAATAACTCTATAGAAGTCAATTGATCTGTTTTATACATTTGAGGAAAAAGAAAATATTTAATGAATGCTGAAGATGTTCAGAATATTTAAGGCAACCAAAAGTGACTAATGGCTAGTGCAGATGAAACTGCAATATCTGTTGCCATTCCAAAAGCCGGTAGTGAAAGTGCTGCAGAGGTGGAGAGATGGAGGAGAAAAAACATAAGGGACCAAGCACATGGCAGACTGAAAAAGATGCCACAAAGTAGCTGCTTTATTCTATTGGTACTCTTTCCTCTCCTTCCTCCTCACATGGAGAATCCCTTGAAACACACCTTGAACTTCTGAAAAGCTTCCCCTACTGTTTCCTCTTTTATTCCCATTTCCAGCTGACTAGTTTGACTCCATTCAATTGTGATTTGAAAACAGTTCCTTTTAAAACGAATTAATATCAGACCTTGCATTAGATCATGGAAGTCCACAAGGCAGATTAATTTCTAGTGAGACAAGGCTTTTTTTCCTAGGCCGTTTTAATCCTGGTGTGGGAGCATCTGCCCAGACAGCTGGAGAGGTGATGCCCTCACTTCAGAACCACCTTGGTCAGCTGGGCCCAAACAGAGAGGCAGTACACCAGTACACATCAAATATCACTTTTTTTTTTTTTTTTTTTTTCGTAAAAGGCATCTTACATCACCATTATGACTCCCCAGATTCTCTTCTATTTGCCTACTGGTATCCTTTAAGGGACTTTCCTAGGATATTAGTGTTAGTTAACAGACCTAATTTTTCCATACTCCACACAGACAAAACACATTGCAGCAAAACATTAATAATGCAAGTCTTGTTAGAAAGAGGGGAAGGCCATCTTTTTTTAAAAAAAAAAATCATGTTTTCCTCAATGTGGTGACTTTTCTCCTTATCACATATCAGTTTCTCATTTTGATCAGGGAAAGCAACAGATTGCTACTATCTACGTGAAGCACCAAAAATAGCAAGCTCAGTCACTCTCCCACTCATCCTAAAAGAGTTAACAATGATGATGGGTAAAATTTGCATCACGTGATACCAGAACTACCACTTTATGAGTTAAATGGGACAAACCCTAATGCTTACAGTGGTTGGTTTGAGCCTTCTGCAAGCTATCTAAGCATGAGTTTTCATTCAACTTTCCAAGAACTTCTGCTTAACCATGACAACAAATGACTTTTTCAATGATACCTATGCTTCCAGAATGCTGATCAGCAGCAGCAGGTGATGGTGTGGGGAACAGGTATCCATTGGTTACTTACTGCTTCTATATCGAATGACATCAGGGAATTATGATTTACTAGTTTTGCTTATCTAGAAAATGTGGCAGGCTTCCAGAAGTTTTCTTAACTCATTAATTCCACAGCCACAATATTTTGTCCCTAATTCACAGTGAGTGACAAGATTTTGCTGGCAATAGGCATTTCAATTTAAGGAGGTAGCAGATACATAGAAAGCAAAGCATTTGCAGGTGATTTATTTCAGACAGCCTAGTGTTCTGAGTGATTAGTTTTTATAAAAAAACGAATTGACTGCATTGACATTTGAGACTCAACAAATAACTTTCCTAAAAAGAAAACCTCCTTTGCTAGAGATTTGACTAAGGATTATTATAAACAATGACACTTTCCTTCCATTCCTTCACACCCATGTTACATATGCACTGTTGGGGGAAAGGTCTGTCTTAGGGCTAATGATAACTTGTTCAACAGTTAAAGAGGGTATCGATCCTTCAGATTATGTTTGCATAGCTTGAAATTTTCACTTACACTGAAAACCAACATAAATATACTTCTTCAGAGTTCTTTATTTGTTTTTGTTTGCCATTTTCTCAGATACCTTTAGAACTGCAAATGAATCTTTTTATTCATCTCAGAGCCCATCTGTTTGACTGAGGAGGAGCCACCTGAGTCCAAAATTTCAATATTACTGAAGAGAAAGGGAAATAGTTCTCCAAATTATGTCCACGGATTTCATCCTGGGCTTGCTACAATCATTATGCTTTACCACACATCAAAAAACGTCTGAGAAACATCTTATTTACTTATTTTAATGACTTTGAGCTTGTTGAACAAGGAATGATATGCACCAAGAACTTTCATAATACAATCTTCAGCTTCATTTCATTGTGTTCTGTTCTCATTCCCTTGTGATATGAGGAGTAATGGGCAAAGAGGATAGCAAATTAAGATGTAGACAAATTCAGAATAATTTTTCTGATCTCTATCTAATAAATCAAAGCACAACTTCTGTATTGCATGTGGCTGAGTACTAGCCCACCAACTACACTAGATAGCAGCTGGATATCCAAACATAGGATCATGGAAGGCTTATAAATACCTTTCCCTTCTCCAAACCTCAGGGTCTCAAGTTCAGAATGTCTAAGATTAAGCCTCTTCTGGCTGGATTGATAACTGTAGCAGAATTGTGTTTATTCTAAATAAAGCAACTTGTGGGAATGCTTTATGGCCTTCTGTCTGGCTCTCCACCAACCCAAAGAGAATTTTTACCATGGTCTATGCAGAAATGACACAGATATAATCACTATGGCAGATGTGAGCACACACCAAGCATGACTATGGGGTTGTAGATCTCAAAATGATTTGTCCAATCTATTGCATACCTAAACCTGGAACCCTCCTGCTGTACAAGAATCTAGTCTTGCTTAGGATATAATTAAAAATCAATTCTGTCCAAATTCTGCCTAGGATATCAGAATTTCTTATAGTGACAGACACTTAATGATAACATAATTGTTTAGATGAAATCTGTGTTACCATCTCTGCTCTTGACTATACAGGAGTTCTGTACTGACATAATAAAAACGTCACATCAGTGGCAAAATTACAGGTTAATCTGGAATTCTATGACTGAATTTTCTTATTTCATGATGACATTTTAGGAGGAAAATTTGTAATATTAATCACCGCAATAAAGAAGGAAGAAGTCAGAGAGTGGTGCATGTTATGTAATGGTACCTTAATAGTCTTACTGAGTGTGAGAGTATTCCCATACAGAACACACCAGTTCTGCACATGCAGCACACTGAGTGTACTCATAAAACCCACTTACCTTATGTGCTGTTAGCAGAGATTGCAATGGGAAAACAAACATTTTTTAGTTTGCTTCTAACAACTGACAATTGTATGCACTGTATAATAACAAATGCAAACACTATGGGCCAAGCATTGGAGGTTGTAGTTGTATTTGGAAGTCCTTGGCTGACTTCATTCTGTAAATACTAGATCAGATTCTGCTTTCAAAGAGGTGCAATCTCATAAGAACTGTCTGCAAAACTTGTTGATTTAGTATCACAGATAATAGTGTCATTTACATATGTGAGGTTTACATAGTTTAAAAACTTGGGCATCTATACCCAAATTGCATATACATATTGCATATGCATTCACATTTTGCCATTAAATGCTATGTGGTAAAAACTAGAGTACTAACAATAACAAATTGGTAACAATATTGAAAAATGTGTAAGTAAATTTAGATTTACTATTTAGCATTGCTTTTTGCAGAAAAGTAGACCTAAGTAATTAATTGCATAATCTGTAAACAAAAAAAAAATTGAAATTTGTTTTCAATATTTAGAAAGGAAGACATTTGAATACTTTTTCTAATCCCCACTCAAAATGCCTTTTTTTTTGAGAAAGTCATGCAAATCATGACCCATTCTTCAGCATCATCACTCTGTCGCCACCGAGTTACCTAAGATTTCATGTTTTAAAGAACTGTCTGTACAAATGGGTATACCTTTGTACTTAGTTCATATTTTATCCATGATAGCAGATGATTCTAGTGTCAGTGTTAGAAGAATCTCTTTGAGGTTAAAGTGGCAATATGAAAGGTAATTGCTACTTCCTATAGTATTACAGCAGACAAGCTGTAATGACAAGCTATCTTAGCCGAGTTAGTGTCATGTCCCATGCTATACATGTAAAGAGAGTTTAGAAGAGGCTACAACTGGAATTCCCAAAGGCACGTGCTTCCGATTTTGAGACGACTACCCTGATTTCTCAGAAGACAGCCAATGCAACATAAGACAGTAAGGGGGAACATAAAACCTGAAGGTGTGAAATTTGCCCTCATTTTACCAAATGGGTTCCCTCGCACAAGTCCCTTTACAATATTTGGAGTCTGATCGATGTCAATGGGCCTAAAAGGAGTGAGACCCTCACACTACTTCTCTATCACTGATGGTGTTTTTGATAGAGTAATTCTCCGACTTAATCAAAGCAAACAGAGAGAAGAATACAGGACCATCTTTGCAGAATCACTCATTGTGATATGCAGGAATATTAGATTTAGTTGAACATATCATTTCTTGAGGATAGGTCTTTTCTGAATGCATATATGAAGCACAGAATTTCTCCATTTCATTTCTTGCTGACAGTTAATATTTCATCTCGTAAGATTCAAAACATAGTTTTCCATTCCAAATATGCTTGGTGCTATGGAAAGCAAAATGTACTTTAGCTGAATAAAGAGAGTGCATGATATATCAAGTAAAAAAAAAAATTCTAAAAATATTCTTTATATTTGCATTTGCAAATATAAAGATTATTATAATCCCATTATAATCCCATTGCTATGGAAATGTTCAGTTATACAATTTTAAAAGCATGACTACCTCCCTATCCTCAACCCCAAATTTCATTTTTAAACTAATAATTCAAAACAACATATGCAGAACATATGACACAGATACCGACTGGATTGATCCTTCATAAGGGTAGGGTCCTATTTGTTTTTCAATTTTTCCAGAGACATTTCACTTCCTTCTTTTTTTTATGTAGCTCTGTTTTACCTCTTCCACTATAATATACCCAGCACTATCTCTTCCTCTCCCTGCAGCCCCAGTTGCACTGCTGACTCATATATTCTTTTTTTCTAAGTGGCAAATTGGACCTCTAAATATAAGCTGAAGTCTTAGAAACCAGTTGGATACTGGGAACATAGAGCACTTGAAAATCCAGTCTTAAAATTCTGAACATAATTAATGATAAGAACCTCACCCAAAACCCTTAAATTCCAGAAAAGTCATGAAATTACATCAGTGGACACCCAAAATCTTGTAAAATAAAACAATAAATTCAAGGTCACAGTCATAAATTCAAAACAAAAGAGAAAAATAATATTTTCTGTTCTGATTTCAAATTACTTGTGCTTTCTCTTATTCATATTCCCTTTGCATTTCAGAATTCCCACTGAGAAGCTTCTGTAAGGTTGTTGGACCACTGACCTATTCCAAGATCACACATTTGCGCCTGGATGGAAACAACCTCACTCGGGCTGATCTGCCTCAGGAGATGTACAACTGCCTTCGGGTAGCGGCCGAGATCTCACTGGAGTGAGGCACCTCCTTTTTCCTTCTAGGGGTCGAAACTAAATAAATTACATCACGATAGTTCTTTAAAAGTAGGATATGACTTTAAAAAAGTGTCAATCTGCATATTATCCATGCTGTTTGTTAATATTTAGCATGCACTTGGCAATCTTAAGGAAGTATCTTTGTGCATACTATTTACAAATGCCTGCATTTAGAAAGTCCATGAATGGCTTGATTCAGCACAAGATAAGCCCTCATCTGGCCAGTAAGTTAAAGTAAAAAATCATTCAGTCTTGTAGACATCTATGTCTTTGCATGCAGTACATTGCCAGCCAGTGACAGACTTAAGGTGAAGTCAGAGGGGTTTCAGTACAATGCTGAGCAGGATGGGCTACCACGTGTAAATACAAGATTCTCCTGCAAGCACGCAAAATTCTTAAGTATTCATGCCTTTCCCACATTTCTGTCATTTAAAAATGAAATGAAGTCATCTAACAACATAAAATCAATTTAAAATGTATGAAAAGAAATTGTAAGAGCCCATGACAGTAAGGAATTGGTGGAATAAGTGAAATATAGTAGGGAAAGAAGAACATTTTTTCAGGTAAAAAATATTTACTCTTCTTGTTGTGATACTTTCATTTAAACTTTCATGGCAAGTTTTTTATCCATTGCTGGTAGAATTGTTTCAAAATAAAACATGTATACAAGTATTTTAGTCAATTACTTGCATGCTACTTTTAACCAGACTGTAGAAAATAAAACATAGCAAATAGTATTGTTATATCCAGATCATTGTCAACTATGTTTCAGTCTTTTATAAATTGAAAAAAAAAGTTCAGATTAAAATAAAATAATCTAAGCTATTATATTTTGCAAAAGTTATTGAAAAAAGTTATTATTAAATAAACCTTTTTCTTTACTTTCTAGTTTCAATAAGTTTGTCAATATATGATTTTATGCACTCTATTGCCATTGAGTTCATGCCTTATGGAGTTTACATTATGGGAGTCATAGCACTGTGAAATTGTCTGAATTGTCAAGAGAGCAATGAAATACCTCCGCAGTTATAGGCAATGAGGAAAATGACAAAAAAAATACAAAAAAAAAACGCAAACCAAAAAAACACTAGTACATATTATCTAGGAATGAGTTGTCCAAATATTGTCTGTGTTCTGGAACACACACTAAAATAAACGTGCCAGTAACTGAGAGCCATAAATGGTTTGCTTGCAGACACAGACCATCCCATGGGTACTGTTTTCCCTTCAAATACTAGACTATTAAACACTCAAGCAGAAACTCTTTTAGTTTTCATAGCAAAACCAGAAACTGTCACCTCTCGAAAGGGGAAAAAAAAAAAAGCCTTGTAGTCAACACATTGACAGCTCCAGATGCTCAGAATCAATATGCATAAGAAAAAAAGGTCTGAGAGTAGAGCAAAACTAGAGATTCAGGAGACTACGGAAGTATTTCTCTCTGCATTTTTGGTATTTTTTTTGTCTAGTATTCATGAGTATTAATATTTTTTCCATATAAAGTAGATTGGAAAATAACTTTTGTTTAAAATAATCTATAGTTTTCATATGAGAATAAACTCTAAAAGCTAGGGCTTTCTTAAATTCACCAAGTAATGTGAGAATAGATAAAACTAGTATAAAAAAAGGAACCACTTATTCCTGCTTGGCTTTGTGAATCTATTTCTCTCTCTCATTTTCTGTTTTTCTAGTTGAAACTTCTTATCACATTCAATGATGTACAGTAACGTATCCATGCGGTCTACATAACAACAAAATCTGCTTCTGTTGCAAATAAAGCACCCAGGGATGTTCATGAGGCAGTTTAAAATGCTGTTCAATGGGCACAGAAGAAAGAAGCCCTCAGTCAAAAAGGCAAGCAGTACCAATGACCTCCCTTGAAAGCTGAGGGACCTTCATCTTGCTCCTAACACTTGGACAATAAAGAAAAAATGGCATTTTTTTGGAGACTTTTATGTCCAACACCTCTGTCTTGTGTTTCAGAGACCCCCGGTGAGTTAGGGGACAGATGACATTGCACGTTAGGAAAATCTAACCCAGCAAGGTTCTTCTGAAGGAGAAAAGGGTCACAGCAGTTTTGGTTTCATGTAGGGCAACAAACACATAGGTTTCTGCTTCTGCATCAGTGAATTGGTTCAATTCCCTTTAAAAACTTCAATAAACCTTCAGAAACAGATATGCCACAGTATACACTAATTTTCTCCATTTATAAAAACTACATAAATTGTTTTTGAGACACTGGAAGAAATGTAGGCATTTGGGAGCACTTAACATTGCCAGAATCTTGTAAATTGAGTCACTGTAACTTGCAATTTTCTGCTTTTTCTGAAAGAGACATCTATGGACCTTGGTTATGCAAACTTCAGTATTCTGGATACTTAAATATACAGTCTGTACATCCTTGTTCCCACTTTACTTGATTATATTATAAAATACTTTTGTGCACACGTATGAGTGTGCAACTTCAAAGGAGACACATACAGAAATGAAGTGATAATAACAGTCTCAAGAATATGGAGATAAAGGGGTAGGTAAATTATTTTGAACTAAACTCTTTTTAGAGCTACATAATATGCTGCCTATACAGTAGTTATACCATCTACTTACTCTATATGATCCTCCTTCTCTCCACAGGTTGAAATGGGTAATATTTACCATGACATTTTCATGTGAAATTTCATATGCAAGAACTGACAAAAATCAAAATGGTTTGGAAGAACTTGAATTTGAAAGCAGACCTAAAAAGGAAGGATGCATGCTACTAATTTCATGAAAATCAGTGCTAAAGAGACAGAATACAAAATCAACTGACAAAAAGCTCACTGATGAAAACTCAGAAACTGATCTGCATGTATTCCATGCAATCTTTCACAAAGGTTGAGTCACATTTCAGATAAATGTATTGCCTGATTTAAGAGACTTTTTTTTCCTGATTTTTTTTTTTTTTTTTTTACATATATTAGACTAAATCATAGAAACTCCCCAGAAATAACAAGCTGAGAGTCACGTCAATTCCTGGAAATATTCTGGAAGCACAGAACTTCCATGGCTTCAACAGCTTTAGAGAATATTTGATATTCCCCTAAGCAATCAGCATAGTTACACGGATCAAAAGGCTGTGAGCAGTGTTTTACTATGGGTTCAAGGAACATGTCAGTGTCTGCTAACACTTTCTGCCTCCTTTGCAGCCAGAGTCTCAGCCGCTGTGGTGAAGGGCATTCTTGCAGCTGTAGCACTTGCATGCTCAGGAGCAAGACTCTGGCCCCTCATCCAAAGAAATCGTCCATTGCATTGAATACAAAATGAACAAAAACAGATGGATCCAATAAACTTGACAGACAGTTCAAAGTGCAGCCATTAGGGCCAGAGCTTTCTGCTCTAAGCTCTGTTGTTCAAGCGGGATTTATGTACTTGGAGTCTTCTGCATAGACTGGGAAGCTGGAACTAAAAGATAGTGAGAATTGGGCTTTGTTCAAGTTGTGCATCTCAAAGGTAAAATGAAGTTGAAAACAGAATAATTTAAAAAAAATTCACAAGAATGTTGAGATTTAGAAATTACATATATATGTATATAGATGAATTTACATTTTACATGGGCTCAATCTGTCTCTTAAGAGGTCTTTAATAAGAGACTGAATCCCAGCATTTATTATTTGCATGCAACCACATAGGAGATTCGTAGCATGAGATATGTTTCTAAAGCACATACACTGCCTTACACCTTTGCAAACGGTTTACAGTTTAGCAGGAAGTTGTTTCTTTATCCCTCTTACCTTTAACAGATTTATAAGACAAAACAGACACTATGCAATTAATTGCTGTATAAAACTAAGTGCTGTCTGGATATTGTTAATATAATATTTGATTTAAAATGATGACATCATCAAAACCAGCGCGGACCCCCAGTTCTTTGGGGTGTAGGAAGAAGTTGAGAGATCAGGTTATCATACAGGCTTTCTATATGAAGATTATCTTGAAGAACCTATTACACCTCCTGAAAACAATTTCACTTAACACTCTTGGCGTACATTAACTTCTTTAGCAATCCAGACCCTTATGGATTTAAAAGAACTGATGATGTAAAGAAAAAACAAGCGATATTTACAATACCAATCATGACAATATCTGAGACTGTGAAAATGTTTCCATTAGGAATTTATGAACTACTTTCACCATTGTATAGTTACAACATAACATTTAGTAATTGAATTTTCAAGTTTAATGAGTGAGAGAAAATCATGAAAAGTACATTAAAATTTTATTTTATCCTTTTCTGTAAAGATCAGCCTAGAAAGAAGCATTGCATCTCAAACAATTCTAACATTCTACTGCACAAGTTTTTTCTTGTCTAGATAGCGATTTTGACTCACGTGCTGAACGCTGCATGGAGAGCTGTCTTTGTTACAAGGATGCAAAGGCAAAATTTCAGTCTGCAAAAAGAAATGTTAGCAAGAATCTCTCAATTGGAGACCTTTATTCTAGACGGCATTGAGGCCTGATGATACAAGTAATTTTTGTAGGACATATCCCAGCCTCTTCCAATACATTTATTACAAGGAATTAAATCTTCCATCTAGCTACGAATATTGGGATTGCTTCAAATTCTCTCATGTCCATCTAACTTTGTGTGCATCTTTGCAGGTACCTGGTCTGCCAGTACAGCCCCAGTTTCATCTGAAAGCAAATAGGTTATTGCTTAGCATAACAAAAGTTCTTCTGAAAACCAGCAACTGGAAATTGGTTGTCACTCTTTCCTAAAAAGCAAAAAATCTTTAAGAAAGGCAGTCAGGACTGTTATTCCTCTAGGTGCAACAAGCAGTCTAAGGAACATATGGACTGAGAGGTTGTAAAGCAAGAAAAAAGTTCAGCAGAGCACTACTATGGTGAATAGCTGCAGCCAGAACATCCTTAGTCTTCCACCTTCAAGACCGTGCAAGTTTAGTTCCCCTTACCCTATATATACATAAATATATGTACGATATGCTTCAGCCTCATAACTGCAGCCTTCCACTGTCTAAAAGAGTTTTGTAGAAAAAAAATAAGCCAGACACTTCTGAGAGGTGCAAAATGAAAGGACAAGAAGAAAAAGGGCAAATTTCCAAAGACAATTTCAGATTGGTCTTAAGAAAAGTATTCCTCACAATGAGAGCGTTAAGCACTGGCACTGGTGGACCAGCAAGGCTCTGGACTTTCCAGTCTTGGAGATTTCCAAAACTCCATTGTAAAATGCCCTGTTGCTCTATGCCCTGAGGAGCCTTATCGAGAATTTAGACTTGCAGCAGGAGTTCGAACTAAACAACCTCCATACATTTTTTCTAACTTACTTTTTACTGACAATCTACTTTCTATGAATAATGCTAATAGGAAAAAAAAAGGGTCAGTCTTAACTACCAGCTAACAGCTGAAGAATTTTACACTAAATTCCCCTGAAAAACTTAATGTTTCAGGTTCCAGTCTGTAATTCATACTTCCTAGAGATATTCACAAAAATCATAATTTAACTAATTTTCACTTCTACATGACATATATTGCATAGTTAAAATTTGTGGAAACTACTTTCATGCCTAGATGTCTACAACAGGCTTGTACAGATCTGCTGCTATTTTGACAGTGTTGAATTACTGAGTATCAGGGCATCATGATGGAATCAAACACCGGTCCATTTAACTCTCCCATGTGGGAAGGCACCAGCAAATGTGCTAAGAGGACTACACAAAATAAGAGAAGAAATCTTACCAGGTAGCATCTCAATGGGCAGAGTGCTCATGGAGAACATTTTGGTTCAGATCTTCTTCTCAGATTTTGTAAGAACATAACCTAATCAGTAGGATATATTTAAGGATGAATCTCCCTAAAAGCTTTTCTTCTTAATATGTATAATGTAATATTAGTTGGCACAGATAAAGAAAAGGTTTGCTAAGTCTGTACTCCAGGGCATTCACCTCGAATGCCAGGTTCAAGAGTCCAAGTAAGTGAATTATCATTTCATTATGTTTAGCAAAGTAGCCTAAAAGGAAGCGTCTGAGAGCTTTCAATCACACTATATTCTGCAACTTCAGAGATAAAGTATGCTTCAAAAAACTTATGGCTTAGACAGAAATAATTGTGCCCACATGTCCTCATGCTCTAAGCACAAACAGGATACCAATTCTTTTGGAGCAAAGATAACCTGCCTAAAGTCAAACAAGTTCAGAGGTGAGACTGAATCACTAAAAGGCTCTGGTTACTGAACACATAGACATCTTCCCTCTGAAGATTCCAGTTTGAAAATTTTAAGTTGTCTTCAGTTTGCTGTTCTTAAAGTTATATATTTTTTCTTTTTTTTTTCTTTTTTTTTTTTCGGTGTCTGCCTTCTCCATGCAATGTGCAGGATGATACAGTTACATAAGGATTTCAGTGAGCATCACTCATTTGCTGAGGATTTCAGTGGGCATCAGAGTATCTGAAGAATTATGCACCAAAGAATTTTTTGTTACGAAGTCTGATTCTTCGCTAGATGTAACCCTATCTATATCTTTTTTGTTGTTATTCTTCCATGCCAAAACTTTTAAAATTTTTATTTTAGAACAGAATTGAAAACAACCCTTGATTACCAAGAAGTCAGTATAAGAACTGCAACATTTCTATGCCAGAAAATATAACCAGCTTCTTATTAGGTTTGAACCTTCATCAGGCATACAAAAAAAATCACTCGTGCTCATATTCCTGTCTAGTTGACAGCCCCACATCTGGGCATATTGTTTTCTCTTGCAAGGCAGGAATATGTATTTACTTAACATATTGATGGATGTTTTTCACGGTCTCCTTACAGGGGTTGATGCAGGAGTCCTATTGAAAACACTAATATTATATCACTGATCTGGAGGACTTCCATACCAGGAGACACTAATATGGAGGTTGTAGCTCCTATTGTCCTTCCTACTGCAATTATATTAGATCCTGTGTTGCTCATTTAGTTTATAGCATAGTTACAGAAATGTCTGAGTTTACATAGAGCTTTCAGGTTTGCACAGATCATGGATTTTTTGGTCTATACACATACTACTAAACTGGACAGAAGGACATTTACGGTGACTCTTAGCATGGAGTGAAGCATGCAGGACAGCAGCTTTTTCTCATCAGCCTGACTAGAACACATACTTCCAAAATTACAAGGGGACTCAAAAAATATCTGTAAAATTGTATTTCTCTTGAAGATAATGCTTTTATTGAAACAAGCATAAAATTGCAAACAAGTTCTGGAAGTCTTTAGAAGTTTCACACCTTATAAACTAATTTAACATTACACTGTCCTCAGGATAAACAGGACCAAGCGCAATCTTTCAGATCCCCTGTTTTCTTGAACTTTCTTGTTTCTCATCCTGTTCATCTGCCATCCATCCCACTCTGCAAACTGGTTTCCAAACTAGATAGATAAACAAATGTTTCCTGAACTTCGCATTTAGTCTTCAACACTAGATTCTTTTACTGCCAAAGAAATAAACACAAAGACTAATAATTTCTCCAGAGGATGCCAAAGATTATGTGCAATACCGCACTAATTTCAAGAAGAATTTGCAATACCATGTATAAAAGCAAGATGTTTTTATTCATTTCCTAAGTTTGTGTAAGAAAAGTCATCACTGGAAAGACTTAAAATCTCACTCTATTTTCAGAAGGTGGACAGATATGTCGTCCCTTGTCAAATTCAGAATTCTGAGGTGAGATGTGTATTATCTATACAGTGCATAAGCAGATGTAGACATTGAGCTCGGAGAGGTACAGCATCTGAAGCGACACATGGGGAACCATCTAAGATAGACACCCATGGACAAGGCTGGAGCACCAGGCTCCTCCAATAGGGAATCTGCACTGCTGCAGGTCGCCTCAACACAAGAGCACGATTTCTCCCCTGGAGTCAGGCTCCACAGTTCGCTCTTCAGAGAACAAGATGGTGTCGGTGGCCACCACAGTGACAAGGACGCCTATAGACAGTAGTGTCCAAATGTTCAGTCTGAAAGCATACTTAGTCACTGGAGTATTCACAATGAATGAGATCCAGGATTTCAAGACAGGACTCTGGAAGAAAAAACGAATGTTTTGGCAAATGATAAACCTTGCAAGTTATGACCAGCATAAACATTATAATGTTTAATTTCTATTCTTCCCAAAAACATTTGTACTAAAAAGTGCATTAAAAATATACTACAGCTAATGGAAAATAAACAAAGGACTGGATTTTTGATAGCTTATGCCATGGAGATTTTTATTTTAATATTCAAAAATACCTGCTTCTTGAGTTTTTTATGTTGCAGAATCACGATAACAGAGATATAAGTTTTTTTCATTTTTTATTTTTTTATTATTATTAACCTGTTTGGTCATTCTTTTTATAACCCTTGTCATTCATTTTTGAGGACAGATGTACTGTCTGAGCTTCCTGAAATTCATCACTCTATTTTAAAATGATAATATGAAAAAGAATTAAAATATCTTTGCATTTCTTTAACAATCAAACACAGTAAGAGAAAAAAGCAAACATGGACACTAACACTGTGCAGCCTGTTTTCTCTATCTTTGTGCTGTCTTAGGATAGGCCATATTTAGTCCATGAAGGTCTGCTTTTCAAAACAACAGATATAAAAAAAGTGCATTCAATGTTTTATGCATTTTGATTTACATTTTAATTCACCAACCATTAGTTGCTCATTAATCATATAAATTACCACATGCAGGCCCAAAACAGTTTTATATGTATAACACTGAATTAATGAAGAAGCTAGATATTTAAGATACATTTGCATATATATCTGCATATCCACCATTTTAAGTATTTGGTCCCTGATATTTTATGGCATAGATTTGTTTCAAGATCAAAATTGTCAAAAGCATGAGAAACAAATTAAGGTAGCAGATTAACAGCCACATTTACATAGCAGGTAAGGTAAACCTAGCTAGCCAAGATAAATATAAGATCTTGGCATTATATCATGGAACTTTTTTGGTGTCACTGTGGTAAAGAGCTCAAAACAGAGAAAGAGAACAGACAGCCAAATAATTCCTTAACGAGTCATATTCAGGAAAGTGCTATATTTCCCATAAAAGGTGATCAGAAATTTGCTACTCTGCAAGAATATCCTTAAGCTGAATTGGTTCTCATTTCAGCTTTGCACAGCAGTGAGGGTATGTAGAAAGCAAAATGTCACAATTTTGAGTCAGGACTTTCAGGGCAGGATCAGATCTTTCTAAATCCCCTATAAATTAAGAGTCGGGTGACATTCACATTCCATAAAATAAGGCAGTCCAAGTGTTCCAGAGCTCCTTTAACAGATGCTTCCTAATCTCACGTGAACGTTCTTTGGGTATTTTGGCTGCCTGCATGTGCACCGAAATTCCCAATTAAATGAGAGGCCATTCCTTCCACTGACAGCAGGCAATTCTAGGTTTGCTCTTGCTCCTTTTCTGCAGGTATAGTTGGTCCAACGTGATGGAGATTCTCTCCTCTTGAAGCTGAAACTCTGTCCAAACAAGAAATCAACTGCTATGGACAGGGAAAGGAGGACCTTAGTTTTACTGGAAGCAAAGGAAAGGGTCTGCTGCGTCTGAAGCAATTCTGCTGCCTATCCAAGCTAACTGTGCTCTCCACTGAGTGAGGCTGATGGTCTCCATTAAGTGAAGCTCTCTTTCTAAGTACGGCCTGAAATTAAGAGCTCCCTGCTTTCTCTGACAGCGCCCAAAGGGGAGACCTATCGCCACTACATACCAGCCTTCAGAAGTGGAAGCGTCAGAGTGACCCATAAGCTCATGTAAACACTTGACCCAAGCAGGCTACACGGCTTCCTGGAGCTACAGACAGAGGAGGTGGGAAGAGCTGAGGGGTGACTGAACTGCCTGCACCTGATCCCTTTCTGCAGAATTTGAAGGTTTGCCTTTGCATCATTAATCGCCAAGAAAATTTAAAGATATGTTTTAGGCAAACTGTTCGTTGTATGGGGCAGGACAGCTCGCATTTTAGCAAAGCTGTGCGCAAATGAGGCACACTGGATTCCAGCCTTTGCTAAAGGGAGCCGTTTGCAGGGCCGGTGAATTAGCTCTGCTCGCACTATACTCCTGGGCCTGCTGGTAATGAACTACACACATGCTTGATGTGTAACAGACCTTGCCTCGTGCTGTGTCTGAGACATATGGCAGCCATTACTGCGAGCGAGCAGCACATTTTTTCCCTGTCAGCAACTTGCAACACTAAAGCAGAGCAAATAGTTCACAGGGCACTCTCAGTAGTCCATATTATGTGGAAGTGGGTCTTGGGGGGCTTTATCTTTTTAACTCTTCTAGTCCTTCTGAAGCAGGTGGGCCCTTCCAGTCTTACGAATGTATGCCATTTTGCTTGAGGAGTTGTTCCTACGCTCCATGGTTATTGATGCTCCTCTCTTTTGATTTTATTATTAAGAATTCTCACTTTACACTGATTTCCAGGAGAAACATGGAGCAAAACTCCTGTATCTGTTTGATACATGATCTTTAACGTAGCATCACAGCAACAACTTTGACTCACAGCAGTTGCTTTCCAAAAGATCTTAATGGGCATCCACAGGATTTGTAATGAAATAATTGTTGTCTGTCCTTTTCGTGTCATGCAAGTATCCTGAATGCTGTTACCTTTGAAAAGACTATTTATGATCCTGGGAGCAGTCTGATTGACTAATTGTTTGTCTTTGCTCGGCTTCCACTACTTAGGAAGAGCCTGATTTTGAACAAAAGTTTTAGCATTCACTTACTGAACATAAGGTCCTGGGAAGTGTCACAGGTTGCATATTCAGAAAGAAAATCCTCCCAAACTATTAGTCACTTTTGAAAACCTTGGCTATGGTGTTTTATTAGTCTGTAAAACTTTATCGCCATATATTGAACCCTTTCAATAATAAATATTAACACTAAATGATGGAGAAGTGAACAAAATATATACATGAGGAATCTGTGGATAATATTAATGGTTTCATGGAAAGTAGTCTTTTCTGCAAAGAAGTCTGGTTGGGCACCCAAATATGATCATATGATCCTGCAGAGCTCTCTCCAAAACCTTTGGAAGTATGCATGGGTACATATTATAGCTATTGCATTCTTTTCTTCCTGATTTTGGGACCCTTTCTCCCCATTTTTCCTTCCCTTTGTTTCCATCAGGAGAAAGGAAAATATATGCTATTATAAAAATCATAGCACATGCTTTTCTATTTTCTTCTTCTAGTGAAGAACTGTATCTTTAAGTGGGATGGCAGCATCTGTGTTTGATCACAATCAAATACCTGGCCCCCAACTCCACAGAGGACGGATTATGACCTGTTTCTGCCCTCGGCAAACAGGAATTCATACAAACAGTCCCACTGCCTGTCACAAGCTGGCCTGTATGTCCCTCTGATAGTAACTTTTGTGAAAACAGCGTAATGAACATCTGCAAGTGATTACCAGGTTAAAGGGTAAATTCAGACCCCCATGAAGCATAAGTCAACCTTTCTTTTCTTGTTAAATGTGCAACATCTGGCAGCTTGTGGATAAGTGTGTCACAACAGGCGTCTGTCACTAGTACTCACTATTTTTAGCTTTTCAGTAGAGCAATCAGGAATGTCCCAGCTCATTCTTTAATGGTGAACGGGTCTCAGTAACTCCATATCCTCTCCACACACTCTGTGAAGACTTAGCACAAATGCAAACCAGATTTATGTTGCATTGGCTGGCCTTTTCGAGAATCATGGATACACTTTCCATGGTGGTGCCTCTTAAATCATTTGTAACTGCACACACAGTTGTAATTTAAAGTTCATGTAAAGGTAGTTTTAGCTTCACCCCACTGATTTGTGGCCTCAGCTGAAGAGATTTCTGTTCATTAATATGCAATTCCAGATGTGCTACTGGTGGTCAAACGAAACATTTTAAGGCCTAGGAGTTTAAAGAGACACTCCTAGTGAAAGGTTTGTAGTAATATATTTAATTATTCTGCACATAATTAGTCTATCAGCCTAGAGCTAAAATCTTTATTTTTAGATTTTGAAGGAAATTATTCTGAATGAAAGTAAAATTTTAAAATATTCAACATGGTATGTATTAAAGGATCAGTTTTATACATGAATTTTATGTCACATATAAAGGAAAAGTGATAATAACATGCAAGTAATGCTGAAGACTCTGGAGTTCTAAATGGAGAGAAACACTTATGCACTTGTTTCATTTTTAAGCACATACTTAAACCTTGTAAAAGTAATAGGTAATAAGCATTTTTGGGGGGTGTTGGTGGTGAAGTAGTGCAAACATTAAGGATTAACAAAAATATGCATACTTAATATTAACCCTGTCACTAGAAGTTGCAAGTGTACTTAAGGGTTGCTCTTATTTTTTACAAGATAACATGAAAGAGTGAGGATTAAAATGAGGACTGAGGGGTTACTTATCTTCTTAACCCATTTGTCCCTTGAAAAATTCTTATTTTAGGCAGCAAAGTGTTAAATATGAAACATGTAATTAGAGGTTTATTATGAACTTAAAACAGATTAAATTAAACTAAAATAATATATTAGTAAGATAACTAACCATAAAAGATAACAGGATATATTGTGTCTGCAGCATTTCATATCAGCCTTTTCCTTAAAACACTTGTGCATTGTCCTGGCTTTGAATGTGACTAGTTTTCCTGATACTGAACTATAAAGTTTGAACTAAAAACAAAAATAAAACTCCAGAAAATACTTAATGTGAGAAATATGTGCCTATGCCCTGGATAGCAAATTGGCTGGAAAGGGTTTACTTTAAACCAATGATAAAACAAGATACTTAATTGGTGCTTTAATAATTAAAAACAGAGCTCACTGCAGGAGGCACTGCAGAATATGATATTTTTGTAGAAGAATATGTAAATTTCTCTCTGAACAGAAAAGGCATGCTTTAATCCTTGAAGAAAGGAAGATGGTTTAAAAAATGCTTAGCAAATACTTCTGCTTTTTTCTTCTCCTAATCAAGAATTATATCTTTAAATCGCATGGCAGCATCTGCATTTGATCAAAATCAAATAAAAGATTTCCGCAGGAACAGATGGCACTGTTTTTAATTCTTTGTGGCCAATACAGGTATTATGAGACTGAGCTATGATGCATGCAAGCCTTGTGTTTAAAGTATCATTTCATAAAACTTTTGAACAAAAGTACATTTTCTTAGACTTATTTCATCCAGATCAGTCCTTCTCATCTGCTAAAGTCTCACAATCAGATGCCTTCTGTGGCTGCTTGATATTAAAGTCAGGATTTCCTGTCTTTTCTTGCCTAGGTGCTGAGGTGCCTTAGTTATTTTAGGGGTTAAAAGTTGTAGTCACCGATGCGTATATATTAGGCTGTATTCATAGAACACGGCTTGTAGCCCGACTCAAACTATTACAGTCTAACAACAGTGACCAATAGAAAGAGAAGAAGATCCAAGAAAGCTGAGGTAAGCCCAAACGCTGAAGCGATGTCAAATTGGGAACAATAGCTCATAAGGTGTGCATAGTCATACGTCTGGGAATACCAGCAAGTACTTCGAGTTTTGTATGCTATTAATTCTTAGGAGGACAGGAAGCAAACACAGTGGTTAGCAGCCAAAGGCTATTTAAACTGCTATTTAAAGTGATTTCTAACAGGCTTCAGATAGCTCCAGAAGCTTGACTAACAAGGTAAACTGCTTTATGTTACTCTTTAGAAAATATTATTGAGATTATGAATATTTACATAGTGAGAAGGTGCAATTTCACTAGGTAAATTAGTTGTGTTATTATTTAGAAATATTTTATTTGTCTTTTTCTTTTTGGAATACTTCCAGATAGATAGCAGTTTCTGAAGTGGGATATTGAACTTGCTGCTGCTAATAACAATTATGAGAAGTATCAAATAATTCTATAACATAAACAGTAACTAACTGAGATGATAACATTGCTAATATATTAAATTTATGAGAGAATCGCCTTTTTATTTCAATTCTGCTTTTGCCAAAACTAACATCCTAATTTTCACCAGAAATCCCAGCTGCCTGATTCCTGCCTCTGCATTGCAAAATGCTTGCTAATCTTTATCAAAAAGCAGACAGGATAACACAGTTTGTGAAATGCTGTTCCTGTGCAACTCAAATGCTAATTTGTTGGAGCAAATTAATAGTAATGGTGTTGTTCACTGTTTAATGATGGAAGATGCTAAACAAAATGAATAAATAAGTAAAGCAGATGCAAGAATGTGAATGGTATAACTTGATATAGGACTTGTTCATTATGCAATTTACACTGAGCATTTATTTTGGCTCTTTGCTTTAGCGGACAAAATTCATAACTTTGGATATGAGAGAGTGAATGAAGGAGGGGAAAGGATTACTCAAACAGTTTCCCTCCAAGCTTTACAAGAACATGCTCAACAAACAGCTGTTAAAACACTCTTTGATCTTTTACTTTTCTGTGATGAGAAAAGACCCTGGAAAATTTGATCCAGATGCCATAATCGTTTAGGAGATTGGAAAAAAAGAAAATATGATTAATTTAAAAGGAGAACATCGACTACAATGGAATTAATATCATCAGGCTTTGATAGTTTTATTGAAGATGATACATGAGCTAGCTTATGTAAAATAGTTCCTTATAGGAAACTTAATGGAAACATAAGCAGCATTGACTTTCAGTCAGAAAATTATCAATGTTTTTAGGTTGTTTGAAATAACATCTGCATGAATACTAGCTTAATTGCAAGCCAATGAAAAATCTAAATATAAATGGGAAAATATCATGCAAAATAATACAGTATTGCATTGGTTATGCCTCATACTACTGTTCATTTTTTCCTTTGTATAGAGAATGCCATAGAGTATAGAATTTGGCTGTTTTTATAGGAAATATTTTATTGAATGTTGTACTGCTTTGTTAATCTAATATGCTTTTAGAGCATTGTTTTGAGACACAGCTAATTGTTTTTCTCCCTTTCAAAGGAAAACAATGACTCTAAAAGTCTATCCAAACCTTTTGCTCTTATTCTTGTTCAATTCCGTGTGGACTCGAACTGTGAGACAAGTTTATGATGAGCTGGATCCAGAGCATTGGTCTCACTACACTTTTGAGTGTCCAAAAGAGTGCTTTTGTCCTCCTAGTTTCCCAAATGCCTTATACTGTGATAACAAAGGACTTAAAGAAATACCTGCAATCCCAGCAAGAATTTGGTACCTGTATCTTCAGAACAACTTTATTGAAACAATTTCAGAGAAGCCTTTTGTGAATGCCTCTCACCTGAGGTGGATAAATCTGAACAAGAATAAGATCACCAATGATGGAATTGAGAGTGGTGTGCTGAGCAAGCTGAAAAGGCTGCTTTACTTATTCCTTGAAGATAATGAGCTGGAAGAGGTGCCTGCACCATTACCAGGGGGCTTGGAACAGCTAAGGCTGGCTAGAAACAAGATCTCCAGAATCCCAGAAGGAGTCTTCAGCAACTTGGAAAACCTTACTATGCTAGATCTGCATCACAACAGTTTGTTGGACAGCGCTCTTCAAAGCGACACCTTCCAAGGACTCAACAATCTTATGCAACTCAACATAGCAAAAAATTCACTCAAAAAAATGCCTTTGAGCATTCCAGCTAATACGTTGCAGCTGTTTTTAGACAACAACTCCATTGAAGTGATACCAGAGAACTATTTCAGTACAATACCCAAAGTAACTTTCCTAAGGCTGAACTACAATAAATTATCTGATGATGGTATTCCTCCAAATGGGTTTAATGTTTCATCTATTCTAGACCTACAGCTGTCTCACAACCAGCTCACTAAAATCCCACCTATCAATGCTCATCTTGAGCACCTTCACCTTGACCACAACAGAATCAAAAGTAAGTGTGTACTGCCACTGCGGGATCCCACCAAGATGTAATTCTTTTAAAATACCTATTTAACTACAGAAAAGACACCTCATTGCTGGTTATGCAGCAGAACATCTAATTATATGTATATATAAGCAAAACAGAAGATTCTCTCTGAATCAACTCGTTCCTTTATTTTCCTAAGGAATCCAAAATATTTTTAGACAAGCCACATATATTTACATATTAGAATGAAAATGAGAGAAAGAATTGAGATAAAAATACCCATTCAATATAAATAGATTAAAATGTGCTAGAAATGATAGGGAGATAAGAAAGAGAACATCTGATCACAGTCTGCAGTCAAGGCCAGTTTTCATGTCAAGACCTAAAATATGTCTGTGAGATATATGTGTGGAAGTAATACCAGATGTGAAAAATGTGCATTCGTATATGGAAGAGACAGCTACCAAACAGATCAGAAATATGAGTGGATTTAGGAGAATTTGTCCATTTATATTCACATATAAAGATGCCAGTAACCACTTTGTGGAAAAAAAAGTGGATAAGTTAGGATATTCAATCCACAACTGTATGCCTTAGATATCCAAAATTGCTGAGCACATTAGAGATTTCACTAAACTAACAAACAGAATTGCAGTGTGCTCTTCTCTTCTGAATATCTCTCTAGGACTAGGAAACTAATGTGAGGCACCCTTATTATAAAATATTGGCTGTAGTCAACACAATCTCCTTTGAATATGACTAATTAGAAGCTGAATATTTCAGGCTTCAATATCCTCCTCATCTTTTCCATTTTCAGTTGGTCCTTCCTAAGGAACAATCTTTTTGCTGACTTTACAAAAATTTTGTGCTACTAAGTTTTTTTCCTCGCGAATGTCTTTTATGATTTTCCACTTTGTATAACTGAGAAGTTTTGTCCCCAAAGGCAACAGAGGAGTGTTGCCATGTCATGATTTGTCTTGTAGCTTGGCTTTCAGCATTCATTCAGGCATGCCCGGGATATGGTGGTTAGGGATGCTGTATATAATTGCTTGCCCAGCAAGTCTGCAGACCTTAATTCCAGCAGTTCATTAATCTGCAATCCGCTTTTGCCAGCCAGTAGTTACATGTCAAAAGCCAAAATCAAAGAAGTGGTCACTTTCTCATTATCACTGAACAGAAGATACCCTAGTCTCCACAAATTAATGCTTGATACCATGACCTAAAATGAATAGTGCAGCACATTTGTCTTCTTATTATGATAAATTAACTGAATACACCTTATTTCTTATTCCTTCTTTCTGTGAAGTGCTATTGTAGATCACAACTACAGAAGAAAAAAGTTTGACTTCTTTAAAGGTTAAAAGTTAATTCAGACTGCACTTAGCAAAAAATATATAACACCTAATAAAAATCAATTATATACAACAGGCTGCTACTTAAATGGTCTGCCAGAAGTCTAATGGTTAATTAGAGCTAGGGCTCAAACGTGGCTCTGCTGGACAAATTTCATTGTCCGCTGGTTACAAAAGGATTTATTTTAATCTCTTCTCTTTGGGGCCTCAGGTGCACACTTTATCTGCTGTCACATTAAATGGACACTAAATTGAAATCAATGGAATGCAACCAGTCCAGTTAAGAGGTGCTTTTTAGCTAAGTAGCAAAAAAGTATTTAAACAGCAGCCAAATGAACTGAATGAATTAAAAAAGTTAAAAATCTGTTAAAAGCAACATATGTAGTACTTGCACATGCAAGTCCAAATTTCCACTGACACATCAGTACTCATGAGCCTAAGTCACATGAATTTTCAATATGAATTATGTTCTTAAATGATTTCAAAACAGGAGAAACTTCACTTGCTTAAGCACTTTGAAATGTTTTATTCAGTATTAAAACTAATGGCTATATTTAATATATAGAGAGATATAAAATTATCAAGTGCATGTACTGTGTAAATCACATGTTATCATGGAAGCCTAGTTTTTTTTGTTCAAGAGGTAAGAGATAATGCCATATCCTCCACTAGATACTCCTTAACACATAATATCTAAAGACATCTTTAAGATCAAAGACAAAGAATGTAGTTCTGTCAGGAAAGACTAATACGATGTGGCAATGGTTTGCAGATTGGTTTATTTTTGTTGTTTTTTTTTTTTTCCTTAACTCAGGAAGGTGATGATTAGTCATCACTTTAAGGTAACTAATGTAAAGAATTCTAAAGAAAAAAAAATAACTCCAAAAGCCTGAATCTGGTTTCTCCACAAGAGAGTCCACCTGAAAGTTTACTTTTATATGTGCCATATGAACTCTCTTTACAGTACTAATCCTTAGGTATCACTTGCCAGTTGCTATTTTATTTTCTCTTTGGGGTTCATATTGATTCACTCAAATATTTATTTGTAAATACCATTTGCCTACTTCTTTTTTTTAAATTGTATAGTACTATACAACATCAGTCCCCCATATGAGTCCATGGCCTTTTTCTGCCAGAAATGATTTAGGAAAATAAAGAGCAATATCCTGAAGCCAGCAAAGACAATGAGAGCCTCATCATTGGTCTGAGTGAAACCAGAGTTTCACCTGTGGTCTCTTCACCAAGGCTCTCCCATCTTCTCTTCTGATGGTGTGTGAGCAAAGATGAGCAGGTAGTATTATAGTGCTATGAACAGAGTGATAAAAGAGAGTGAAAATAACACCCCATTTCCCCCTGGGTACTGTCAGGAGGTGGGGATAACCCCTCCAAACTAATATTTTTCCATATAGTGAGAAAAGAGGAAGCCTGGTAGCAATGTTGGTCTATCAGAGATCATAATAGGATATTTAGAGGATGGTTGAAACTAAAGATGCTAACTTATTTTGTGAACCCTGGACTGTTACTGCTACTGGTTTCTTTGCTGAAAGATCCTTGAAAGGTGCGAATTTCCAGGTTGATCCATGGCTGCTGCAGGTATTTGATATCTGAAAAGTGAGTGCAGCTAGCGGTTACAAGTGTAGAACAGAAATACTCCTTCCCTCACCTTGCTTGGTCACTGTCACAACATATTTGAACTAACTATCCCAGTTTAGTATCAAATTTGAATTTGTCATAGAGAATCCCTACAAAGTCAATAAAAGGAGATATACAATGTGAGAAAGAAGTTCATCTTAAAATAGATATCTAGGGCAGTGGGCACATCTTTTGGAGATGTCTGTTTCTCTCCAGTGTTTATAAACAAAGTCTAAAGGTTAACGTTGACTGCTCCTTTACAATGATCAGTTTAGGTGAGAGGAATTGTACCCATGCAGGTGGATTGCCTTTTCAGGATTTATGAGAAAGGTGTTCCTGTCACTAGGGAAGGACTATTCTAGTTGCCTTTGAGAATTCTTAATTTTTGAGGTGGCCAGGTAATCCAAAGAGAGCAGTTCTCAGAGTAGTGCTTTCTTCAGGGTTGAAATCTTGAGCTCAGAGCTCTGTCAAAAGGGGAAATGGAGCATTTTGCCATGCCATGCCTATCTCCCTTCCTCAAACCTTGGCAAAACTCAGTGGCATTATATGCCTGAACAGGAAGGCAATAGGACAGAAAGATGCTTTTACCCCTCTTATAGTTTGGGTGGGATTTATTGTTCATGGAAAGAGGGTTGTAAAAGTCAACCACTTCATACTATTCATATCATCAGGAAATCACTTCGTAGGTGGCCTGTGGTTAGATAACTGCTTCCTCACTTTAAGATTGGAGCAATTAACTCCAGAAGACTAGTAAAGTAGATGGTAGTCTCTAGATTGCTCTAGAAACCACCACCTTTTAAGTATAGCAATGCTTTTGAAAATCCAGTATGACCTGAAAAGACATTTTCTACTAGACAGTAATTCACTATCACTATTTTTTAATAACTGCTTAATAATCAAACCTCTCAAGCCTCCTGGTTCACATCTTCACACATAAAAGTAAATTGTAGCTTGTTTCTTCTGGAAATATGAACTGCTTTATAAACATTCAACAAACTACACAACATAGGCAAAGAGGCAAAGATGATAGTTATGACAGATGCTTTAGGCTTTGGCTCACTGGACGTATTTTCTAGTTTCCATGACAAAAAACAAAGTCCACTTCCAAGATGCTACAAAACTTTGGACAGTGCTATTCACTGAATAGCACTGAACAGAGAAATAATTTTTCTATTTGGAGGAAAAAGAAAATAAAAAGATAAAATTAATATTTTTTATTTCCATCATAGTTTTTAATCTTTTTTATTGTAATCTGAAGACATTTTACATATTTCCATGGCTAGGGAGAAAAATTGTTAGGGAGAAAAATTGTAGTGAGAAAGCTTTGAATATGATTGTCTCTTCTTTTGGTAGTTTGAGCTGCTCAAAGAGCATTTGTTCAGTTCTTAATTGTAGGTTTGAGCCAGCAAGATCCTCAAGCAGTCAATCCTATTACTAAATACTATAAATTAGTCCAATGATTTTGACATCTTTGATAAATAACACCACTTTAGTGATTTCTGGAATAATGCCATTCTGAGGCAATAACAGGGCGGGCTCATTATTTAACAGCTGAAGACAAGAAGTGAAAAGTATTTTTGCCAAGTAAAATTGCAGAGATAGTTTATAAGGGATAACACAAAGAAGTTAACATCTTCAACTCTTATGAAAGTGGGTAATGAATTAAGCCATAGTTTCAATTTTTATCTAAACTAAAACAAAAAAATGCATGATTTATAAACAATTTTAAATACTTGTTGGCTTTCAGATTAGGAGGAAAAATATCCCACAAGTTATATTCATGCAATTAAAACCAACTGTACTGTCAAAATTGAGAGAACAGGAAATCGTATCTATTAAAATTTGCAGACAGTCAGCATTATACAAACAGCGCTTCCAATTCAACTGTTAAGTTTTGAATGTCAGATCCTCACTGGAAAATATTATCTGCTAAAATTAATGGACTGTCATTGAAGTAAGATGTTCAAAATCACTCAGCATTGAACTTTTTCTGCTCTCTGAGGTCAGAGAGCTATGTCTTAAGGAATACTTACCCTTGTAGCTATCTAAGCCAGTTGTCTCTTTGTCCAAGAGACATCTAGTGTATCTACACTACACTACACTACACATCTAGTCACTCTTTAGTCATTGTTTCAGCATATTAAATATGTGACTAACTGATATTGATCAAATTATCTTACTGTACTTTTTTTGAAGAAAAAAATGGTTAATTGTTAATTCAGCATTTCTCAACTCTGCAAAGAGAAAATATCTCCAAAACTATTTCAAAATATCATTTATTTTCATATGTCTTTCTCCTGAAAATTAACTAACATGTCTGATCCAACATTTGCAGGTGTCAATGGTACTCAGATATGCCCTGTCTCAATTGCCATAGCTGAAGACTATGGTTTTTATGGTAACATCCCCCGCCTCCGCTATCTTCGCCTGGATGGAAACGAAATTAAGCCTCCAATCCCACTGGACATCATGATATGTTTCCAACTACTTCAAGCAGTTGTCATATAAAGATACCACAGTGTCACTTTTGTGCTGTAGGAGTGCTAAGATACAAGTTTTACTGGAAAAAAAATTCTGACTCAATCAAGAAATAAGAGGTTTCTGTTAACTAATTCTCTTCCCTTACACCTTTTTTTCTTTTTTCTTTTTTGCAGCTGCAAAGATTGTTGTTCTTTTAGAATAAACATCAAAGGTCTCCCAACATGAAACATGCTTAATTTTTTGCTTAAGATTCCTAATGCTTAAGAATTCCTAATATTGCTAATATTTAAAATTATCTAAGATCATAAATATTCCAAAGCAAGCTTGTACCTCCTCTGTCTTTCTTATCAGTCCTAGAATGTCTATCCCTATCACACAGTAACGAATATAAGGAATTAGGGTGCACTTGGCTAATATATATATCTTAGAAAAATGATCTATTACATGACCATGAATTAACAGAACTGACACTATTTTTTCTTAAGATAGTCAATGCCTACCAGCAAATAGCCATTTAACATGTAAATAACTCATAAATTGCTGTTATCCTTTGAGAACAGGAAGATTTATATTGATCCTTTTAAGACATTAAGTGTATGAGACTCAGGGTCCAAAGCAATATACTGGATATATATTGCTAAATGGATTAATTAAGTGTAACAAGACAAAATTGACAAGAGAATAAGAGATGAAATCTTGCTCTGTCAAAGTCAATGCTATTTTTTTCTTGATTTGTTTTTCAGTATTCTAATTCATGTAACACCGGATTTTAGAGAAGTCCATTTATTTAGAGTATACCACATTCACAATTCAGAAAAACAGAGATAACAGCAGGGTTCCTTTTTACAAAATCTGTTTTCTGTATCTTTTTAAAAGAAAAGACAAAGTTTTCAATATACAACTTGGGTCTGCTATTCACTGGCAAAGTATGACATTTTTGATATTTCTGAGAGCCAGCATAACAGACTATTCATCAGTCTTATTTAGTCTCCTTGTATTTGTACATAGAAGCAAATAACTGCTCTTCAATGCCTTGCATCTATTTCTAACATTTTAAGAATGGTCTCAGTAACAAGAATTTGCATGTGGTATACTTTTTATTTGAAGATGAAACATTTACTTAAAAGTGTATCTTTAAAAGTACTGAGAACTGCAATTTCTAATATTCAGAGTCGGTCTATTTGAAAACTCAACTTTATTTTGCTCCACTGCACTTGTGAAAATAGCTTATTATGGAAACTCTGTATAGAAATAAAATGTTCAGAGATCCTATCACCAAAAGATTTATTTTTGCAGTTCATTTTATGTGATTGCTGAAAAACATGCATTCCTTGCAAAATATTTCTGTACCTATGCAGTAACCCTGTATGAATAAATACAGAAGATTTTTTTAAAGCTTCTACAGTACCTGTGCATGTTTACCTAGGTTCTTTACTTTAGCAATAGTAATTTATTTTTTGAACAACTTTATTTGACAATATTAACGATTAAATTAATACAATGATTATCTTCTTACTGTGCTTGGAAATGAATTCTACTTACCCCAACAGCAAACAAAGATACACCAGTGTTAATCTTCACAGGCATATATACACATTATTAGCAGTTTTAAATTATGATATTGCAAAAGCATCTTGATATTGCAATCAAATCTTTTGACTCTTTAGACACTATATTTGTTGAGACGAACAAAAGACTAGCCTTTCCCAAAGAGATGTCCAGCCTCTGTAAGAGAAGAGACAGCAAGTAAAAACACATAGGGATAATGGAGCATCAAGGTAGTGAATTTTCTTTACTGTGGAATTATGTATTCTCTGATATAATCACTCATAACAATTTTCAACAGCTTTTCTGGGAATCAGGACACTTGATTGTAGAGCAGTTCTTTAACATTCAGTATTATCTTGTGCTGCTGTTTTTGGACGCATGCAGATACTGATCCTAAGGACTTGCCCCTTTCAAAACCCTGTTAATCTTGGCAAAGATAAAAATTCATGATACATCCTTGAAAAGACTATTGGGCTGAAGAGATACTGCTGCAAGACACACTATGTCCTATACCTTTGATGTAGCTGTATATATGGGAACTGTTTATATAAAAGATAATTCAAGAATACCCTTTTAGGTTAATTTGTCCGATATTGATTCCATCTCCTGGAATTAGCAGTGATGTGAAATGAAAAGTAATTATGTTTCTGTATTGACTACAAGCTAGATCAACTCTGTCTGGGTGGTGAGCAACTCCTGTATGTCTCTACTTACTTACAAAACTGTGAATGTTCTCAATGTTCTGGGAAAATCAGTGAAATTTTCCCTCAGATTACAACAGCAGGCCTAAGGTTATTTTTTTTTTCCAATCATAGGATTAAAATCAGTCTCAAACTTTCTGCAATCACAGATAAATTGTACAGTAAAAAGAAACAGCATGCAGAACTCAACTTTGTCAGCTTTCAGCCACACCTCATCCAATGCATTTGTCCTGCCAGAAGACTATGAAGGAAAAAATAAAACATGATGTCATTTGTGCTATGAAGAGGATTACTAAAACAATGTGAAAAGTATTACTATGCTTGAAATTCTGGTGTTCATTCTTCCTAGTTAGTGATTTGCTTTAGTCTCCCCACTGATGTTTTCTGGTTCAAGAGAAAATTGCAGTCTTCTCCACTGCAATCACAGAAATTGACTTTTCAGACTTTGTCTAGTCTAAACTCATAGTAACCTTAGAAAAGGTGTAATTTGTTTCATTTGATTATCAATGCATACCACAAGCTGCCTTGAGTGCAATAGCATGTATGCAAACAAATATACAATAGCATATACACAGACAAAATTACAAAAAGTATAAGATGCCCAGGTCAAGTAGGCATCAGGAGCTGTGGCAGCCCATGGTGGCTGTCAACCACTAACCAAACTTCACAAATACTTAGTACTTTGCTAGAAATGCATATTAGGTATGAGTTAATTTTAAAATTACTGCAACTAACACAGATGTGCTGTCACCTTGGCCCAGAGTAGAGAGCATGGCTTTGTAAGGAGAGGCATTAAATCAAAGTTAGAGGCTCAAGAACTGAAAAGTACCCAGCCATTTCCAATAGAAGGGCAATCTGCCAGCTCAATCAGAGGCTTCATGTGGCATCTAACAAAAGATTGTATGGTTTTATAGCTCAGCTGGTTCTGCAGGAAGAAAAGTCCTTTATAGAAGCTGCCAATATAGTTAAAATTTAGCCTTATGCATGAGCCACCCTGCTGCATACTCTCCTCAAGCATTTTGTGCTCCTTGCTCAATATTTCAAGTAGGTTGCTAAAACCACAATTGGGATCACAAGTTAGTGTCATGCCAGTGACCACAACATCTTGTATGATGCTTGAAGGAAGAAACGTAAACACTTAAGAGGTAAAAATACAGAAGATGCACTAGTAAGCCAATTTGTCTGTTTACGATTGCTAATGCCAAGATATATCCTGTCTCAGTGAAGAGTTTTATTAATCCTATTCACCCTTGCTGCATCCAAATGCATGCAAATGTTTGCTATAGACACTCAGTCTCCCAAACTGCAAAAAATACTTGTTATTGTTGCTGATATTATATTGCAGATATTATCATTATTCATCTGGAGTCAGACTAGTTATTACAATAACCAAATTGCAATATTGGTCCCTGAACAGCTAATATCCCACTTCTGCGATGTGTAGCAGAGATTCTTTGGTACTATTAAGTCGGCTAGCACACATCCTCCTCTTGCCTCAATGTCTGCTCTGTAATTGCATTTTTCTTCCAAATTTGCTTACACTTTGAGAAATAAAGGGTAGGACTACAGGGCACCACACTGTATAATGATACCCAGAGTAGTACTAACCACCTCAGGTCAAGCATCTGAGGCAATATAACCCTTTTGCATCATGCTCTGCCTTAGCTAATTTACCTCTTCCTCATTAGTGTAGTTAATATTGCTTTTGGGTCCCATACTTGGTCTGCCAGAGCTAGTTCAAACATCTCTATATTGTAATGAATGTGAAGCCTTTCCCAAAAGAGCTTTGTTTCTCACGTTCTTTGCACTGTTGCCAATAGCCTGGGTATTCTCTTTACTGTTTTTGCCTTGCTTTCTCCAGTATATGCATTTGGCCATCCTGTCTGCCTCTTGCTCAGCTTGATTTGGCTTTGTTCCTTCAGTTCTTTTCAGCTGAAGCAAGTTTATGCATGCTACATTAATAAGTGCTCGATTTCATCTGTTTCCTGGCAGTTCAGCTGCATCTGCTTTTCTCCCGGGGAAGTGCTCTGCTGTCTGCAGCACACGTAGCGCAGCAGAACAGCCTGGCCTGACGCTCAGGCAGCACTCACACCTCCTCCTATGCACGTGCACACAAGTATTTGGAAATCTCTTTCTAAGGCTTTTTTTTTCCACCCCTCTAGTCTTTTTATAGGAGGAAGAGTGAAGAAACAGGAATCACATGTTCCACAAATAAAAGCTGCTCCTAATTAGGGACTGGTGCATTGAAAGCTACATGTGGATAGAAGCATCCAAAGCCAGGCTTTTTCAATAAAACGTTTATTCATGAAAATACTCTATCATCACACTTCTCCTGTGTTATTAGTGAATTTAGACAAAAATAAGCAAACAGTTTCATCCATGGAAGACAAAAAAATAAAAAAACAATACTGGTAATTCTTATTTAACAATCCTATTACTAGGTTGTTCCTGCAGCATGATATGCCTTTCTAAAGGTAATGAAATCCTGAAATTTGTCTAAATCTACCCCTATTACTGAAAGCCTAATCTCAAGAAGGGTAGTGTCCTTGTGATGTTTCTCTGCTTTGTTTCAGGACTTCAAACACAGATTCTACATGCTGGCAGTGAAGATATCCTTAAAATCCATCTTCTGAATCAAAGGCAGAGTGAATTGGAGTGTAGGCTAGAGGTTCGCTCCGTTTTGTCAATCTTATGAGTTATTGGTTTATTTTTTTTAATTGGTACTGTTGCAAAACTGAAAGACTGGTGGCCAACCCTTACTATTGCTACTCATCAGGAGTACTTGTACTCATGCAAGGTCTACCCTGCTTGTGATAATTCCTTGTGTGAGAAATCTGCCAGACACAGGCCTCCCACATCGCCTCCCTGTTCAAATGGGGAAGTAGATGCAGTGAGTGATGGTGTTTGGGGTCTTTAAAAAGGCGAGTCCTTTATATGTTTGTTTTGCTTTGATATAAGGTCCTAAATATTCCATTTCCATGAAACATGAAAACGTGATTTGAGGTTTATTTTCTNATAATTCCTGTGTGAGAAATCTGCCAGACACAGTGAGTGATGGTGTTTGGGGTCTTTAAAAAGGCGAGTCCTTTATATGTTTGTTTTGCTTTGATATAAGGTCCTAAATATTCCATTTCCATGAAACATGAAAACGTGATTTGAGGTTTATTTTCTATTACAACATAAAGTAGATTAAAATATTTAGTTCTCAAATCAACATGCGTATATTTGTATTAGTTTGGCCAGCAGACAAACAGCCAGAAAAGACAATTTTCTCTAGTCTAGATTTTCCCTTTTATTCCACTGTTATTTTATTTGTATTTATTACATTTTTATCTTTCTAGGATTACATAACAGGATATTCTGCCCACTTATTATCTCCTCTTAAATTATTAACAAGACTTGTGCCTATGTTTTCTTACTGTTGTTTTCACAGTCTCTGCATATAAAGTTGATTTTCTGTGCTATTCCAGCTGTCAGTTGTTTGTTTAAGTCATTTCTTCAAGAAACAGAGCCCTCAAGACTCTCTGTGCTGTCTGCTTTTCCAAAGTTGAGGCCTTTGTCTCACTTTCCTGTTAAAAGCCTTGTCTTCCTTGCTGCGGACTGCTCATTGCAACTACTTTCAAAAATAATATGAAACACTTCTTATTCCTAACAAGACAGTACCTAATTCTTGCTGTAGCTATGGTCCAAAGCCAGAGTAGGTCAGCAAGGCCAATTTTTCTGGGCTACTGAATCCCTGAGCTAACCTCAGCCTTGGCTGTGAAGGAGAGACTGGTCCTAATGTTCTTCCTGACACCTGGCACAAATCTCCGCTCTGAGGTGGAGTATCTAGAAGAGAATCAACTGCCCAACAGGAGGGAGAAATGGGTTGTGACAAAGGTAACAACATTCTGCCTATGCTGTGAAGCTCTGGTAACCCCTTATCTTGATGGTTTTGCACTGCTGTGACACTCTGGTTATTCACAGGCTCAGTAGTATGAAAGGAAGAAACAGAAGAAACCTCCTGCTGCTGGGCCCTCCGCACACTGCCCAGCTGGGGTGAGGGAGGGACGGCAACCTGTGGGCCTTGTGTCCAAGGAGCCCGAGGAGGTGACTGGCAGCCCAAGGGCTGCAAAGAAGATCATGGGGTGGTAGGAATCAGGGCAGCCAAATGAAGCCTGCTTTGTGACAATCAAGCAGACCAAAAATCATCTAGCACAAGACACAAGAGACAAAAATAATTGGGGCAGGCTGTCAGGCTTACAAATATATGCAATTATTTGTATAGGTCTAAAAAAAAAAAAAAAGACAGAGGCAGCAATTAGCTTTGTCTGGCATAGGCCCAACAGTGATGAAAAAAAAAAAAAAAAAACAATTCAACAATTTCCCAATGTATTTCAGGCTGTAGTAGCTAGGAGGATCCTAATACTAGTTGAACTCCAAAAACCTATGATCTGATACATTGCATGGCATACTAGACATTCACAATAATTCTACCAAATTTATAAAAACTAAATTCTTGTTATATCACCTGTGCTTTCCATTAGTAATTAGACAGGAACACCTCCTGAAATACATTTTCTTCTACAACAGACATTAACTTTAAATGTATCAAGAGGAGGAGATTACAAGACAACTCCACTGCTTCTTTTATATCACTGTCATGAAACAGTCTCCTTTGGTGATGCTGCACCCTGAAAGGCAAATATACTTCGAAAGTAATTGCTTTGCTCCTTTTCATGTTCCTTTCAAGGAACCATCCACCCAAATTGAACGGTCTGAATGACAATCCTCTATATGGAAAAAAAAAAGACATTGAAGTCATCAAGACAAGGTTGTCTGGACAGTGAGTGAGGGACAGGGAAGGGAGGCTACTGTTTTGGCTTGCACAGGCTCAGTCTCTAGCAATTAAAGATCTTCAGCCAAGCCGTTTAGACCAAGATAATTGAACAGAAGTAACGAAAATATCAACCTAAAATTGGAAGAATCTTCTTACTTACGTCTTGGGTTCTAAGCACTCAGAAGGTTTAAAATTGTGTTTTCTGCATGTGCAACAGGACTATTTTTTTTTTAGCCATAGCTGAAGTTCTTGATCATAATTGACATGAGGAGCTGAGGTTTTAAGAGCTATGTGAAACAAAGTGCTAGTAACACTGGTCCATGTTTTGAGACTAATTCACGACATGATTGCTGTCTCAGTCTCACAGCTGTTACATCCCCACTCAATCCACACAGTGATCAGGCAGCTGCCTCTTGAGTTACGCTAATTCAACTGGCTGGTGCAGATGGGGGAGCAGCTTATGGAGGCCAGTGTGTGAAGCTTAGACAGTTGATAGAGAGAAACAGTGTTCAGAGTGGGAGAGGAGAAACGGCAGAGAGCTGGGAAGACAGAAATAGAAATCCCATCCCATCCTATCTCTCCAAAATGTATCTTTTGACTGGGCTGACTGATTTAATCTTTGCAGGGTTTTCTGATAATGTGAAGTGATTTGTTTATCTTCTCAGGGGCAAATTGGTGATAGGGTTTATTTGTGGGGGTTCTCCCCCCTCAAATTTAGCATAGTAATGAGATATGAGATCATCAGCCAGTTCTTCCAAGGTTCCCGAAACTGTTTAGACACATTACTGATGGGTTGTGCCTAAAATACTAAGTTCTACTGAAAGATCACGTTAACATAACTTTTGTTTTTTTTAAAAAAAAAAAAAGCTGTCTCCTTTGACAACTGTTATTGTTTGCAGATACTCTTAGTCTTCATAGATTTTTTTTTCATCATTTCTTAAAACATTTTCATAGCAGTTTAGTTGCAGGTCTTCTGCCTGATTTAAAAAAGGTAAACACTGAACGAACATATTGTAACATTAATAGCCATTTTGAAGCTTTTTAGATAAATCTTTTTATATTGATCACAAGAAGCAAAAATTGACATTTTGAATACAGGTCCCATAGAAATGAAACTATAGCTTCTGAACGGACCACACTCTATGCCTACAGAAATACATATTTTAACTTTTAGGCTGACCTCAGTCTGTTTGCTTGCTGAGAAGGGAAAATCCTAGGCCCTTAAGAGGATGACCCCTCTGATCAAACAAAAAGGGTTGTTCTCTTGGGGTAGTAAACAGAGGAAAGAACTGCCCCAGAATCATTGAGTAAGTAGATACATTTTTGAAGGCTTCAGCTGAAGTGAAAATGCAAAGGTGACAGATAAAACCTCCTCTAGATGTTCATAAACTGACAATGGAGATTTATACGATACAGGAAGGTGAAGAACCTCCAAATGAACACAACTAGCTTTGTAGTATGCCTTCAGTGATTCTTGGAAATCTCATCAAAAACAAAACAAAGAAACTTTGAAATCAGCATATTATAGAAATAAATAAAGACACAGGAAGCCTTCCTCCAAAGAACTACAACCAAGTGAGTTAGTTTTGAGGGCTTTATTGGAAGACATCATAAAAAGTTCAAAGACAAAAAGATCAGCCTTCAATAGAGGAAGAAAAAGAGTATTTTTAAGATGTGGTTTCTTGCCAAAATCACAGAAATAAGCATAGAAAGAATATATGTGCACATTTATGAAATACTCTAGGAAGCAACAAGCTCTGCCTAGGAGCATGGAACCATAAAACCCAAAGCCTAAGAACAACCTCCCCAAAACCTGTAGGCCTGCAATTCAGTGGATGGGCCCAAATCATTTCTTTTCATTCCACCAGACTTGTTAGCCTAAACTTGACTTTGAAATGAGGGGTTTAATTAGCTTAGGGTCCCTACTTACCACAGGCAAACTAAGTTAGTGACTACAAACACATAATGTAGAATAACCAAGAGAAAGTGAGATTTGCGAAGGACCTCTGCATTCTGCTGCTAAATAATGCTGGAATCACTGCAAACTAATTGCTGTTACAGACTACCTGCCTTTGATTAGGACTAGGTGGTGCCTTCCCCACTGCATTACAGGATCATGAGGTTAGGTTGTCAGTTGTTGCTGAACTGAGTTTCCACAGAAATAGTGTGGAAAGAGAAGTGATATGATACAGCTCCTTCAAACATTGTATGGTCATATGAACGAAAGGGATGCAGGTTAATAAAAGATTGCAGCTGAAGTGGCTGTGAATAGTGGAGTTCATTTAGAAAGCTATCTTAGCCTTCCCACACTGATGCTCTTTTCCACTCTAAAATATGTCCATTTATGGTATTGTAACTGGGGGGAAAAAAATCCCTGTTAGTGATGTTTTGGGAAAACTCTTAAAGATCCTAAAAATGCTGTACAGGCTCTTCAACCATTATTAGTATTAAAAGATACACATGATTCCCAGCTATACGAACAGTCTTTTATTACTGCCAGTATGTAGCCAAGTAGCAAAATGACCATCTCTGACACATGTGCACTGATATAACCATAAGGTTGAGAAGGAAAGAGACAAAGGAGGTAAATACTAGAACCGATGACAGAATTGAAAAGAGGGGAAGGGGGGCAGGGGAGAGAGAGAAAAGAAGGTCTTTGGGAGAGGAGGGATATGGGAATGAAAGTAAGATTAATTTGGAAAAGAAAGACACTTGAGAAAGAAGGATCAGAAGGACACTCTTTCTGGGCACTGTGCCTGAATGAGAGAAAAAGGTGGGGAAAAAAGGCACAAAAACCTCAGATGCTTTGGGGAGAACTGAGCCAAGCTTGGAAACTTCTGCTTCACTATGCCTCCTGTAGTACTGCTGAGGTCGTTTCTAAAATCAGAGAGTTATAATGCCTCAGGCTAGTCTAGCTGCACTCTTTGGGAGCTGGCAGGACAGCAACAGCATTCAGTAACACTGTCTAGTGTTTGGAATACTAAAGCACCATGATTAATATATAATCCAGCATTTGAGCCCTGTCCAAACACAGAGAATCTGTGCCGATGTGAAAATAACACCCATGAGCTTTCTTCAGATCATGTATTACTATATTTTGTGCACTAGTTCATGCTGATGTGGAATTGCCTTTTGCAATGAATTCCACAAGGAACATAGTAATATGCCACAGCCATGAATTTCGTTAAAGATTTGCTGGAAACCACATGAAGAGGCAATGTCAGCTGGCAAATCAACTCTGCAGTGCTCTCAGGCTTAACCCTTAACCTGTAAACCATGTGGTTCTCCATGTGCTTAATTTTATCAGCTAGTGTTCCAGACACTGGCTGATATAAGAATCATGGTCTGCTAATTTTCAGTGGCCCTGTAAGTTATTGGGGTTTTCTAGGAGTGCCGTAGCCCCTTAAATACTTTCATGTGCTGAAACAAGATGCATAGTATGAAAGCAGAAGCAAAAATGTTTTGCTTCTCGCTGGCTTCCACTTAATATTATGCAGTGAATGTGTCTTCTTTTTTTCCTAGAAATTCCAGAAAAAGACCATTGCTGTTGAAGATGAAAAGCCTACATCAGATGATTACAGCAATAATGTATATAGAAGTTCTAAGTACAGTTGTTTAGTATATAGTCTGAGCAATAGTTAATCATAAATGTTGACATCTATAGTGCTGTAAATGGGAAAACTTTGTAAATTCACTTATTCGTAAAAGACAAACAACAGGATTCTAAAGCTTGATTAATATAGCTCAAATTCAGATTTCAATATCATGCAGAGTATCAGAAATCTCACTGTCAGAATATTTTTATCAATGGAGAATTGCTTAGCTTTCCAGACAAACTTTTGTGTGTGTGTGGGAGAGAGGGAGTAAGCTTCTGACATTACTTCTTTTGGAGTTTTAGGACTGTAACATGCATTGCTTATTATGTGGATCAGTTGAGTTACTTTAGTCCCAAACTGACTCCAAACAACAAATCTGCAATGAAAACAACAGCATTATTTTGAAACAGCCATAATGACAGCAATAACAACAAATTTCAGCTGTTCCCTCACCCTGGGCTATGAAGTCAGTGAAGAAGTCATTTCCAGGCAGCGGGGGTGACCTTTTGGTCTCCTATTAAAAAATAAAGGGAAAAGAAATGGGTGAAAGGAAAATCACATGAATTTCACTAATTCTCTCTCTAGTTTAACAATACCTGCAATAATGCAAAAGAGGTTAACTTTGAGGTCTGAATTTCAGTGACAAATAAGAGTAAAAAGCCAAAAAAGGAGTCAGTAGTCTTGTAACAAACACATCTACCCACAATATTACTTTTTGGCTTAATCTTAGCATAACAGCATTTTTATTTCAATGCATAATTTAGTTAAGGAAAAAAATAGTTGTACTGGACTGTGCATTCCCTCTCCACATTTACACATGTTCTTGTCAGAATCCCACAATGGTAGGGTTGTTCTTTCCGTCAATAACATAAGACTGAGGGGAATAAGTGCTTATTTCAGTATATTGTTATTCAATTAAATATATGCCTGGTAAACAAAAGAAACATACTGCATGCACAGAAGATAGTATAAGGGTGGCATAATAGTGAAAAAAACATATTATGAAACAAAGACTTTCACCAAACTGTTTTTACTTAGAGAAAAATGAAGCTTTTAACCATAATCAATGCTTCAAGCCATAATGAAATGAGAATGAGGTACATGAAAGCTTCAGGGTCTGCAGTAGTACCAGCTGTGTCTAGAGGACATGGGGATAGGAGTTTGTTATTCAAATATGTCTGCTTTAAATATCATTTTCAATTCAAGTATACATGGCTACCCTTTAAAACAAAGCAAAATTCCAGGGTTAAGCATACAGAACAAACACCATATGATCTTCAATAGTGAGATGTACAATCAAACACCATGTAATTAGTGCAAGAATTGAGTGCCAAAAACATGTTGTGATTCTATTAAATGTACCCTTAAGGATTTGTAAAAAAGAATAAATATTCTAGGACTCATGCCCATTTATCCCGTTCTGTTCCACATGAAAGAAATTATATTAAATCAACTGTATATCTGGAAAAAATTAAATCATCATCTCTCATTGGCAAGCCTAAAGGAAAAATTCACAAGAAAGCACAGTTTTATATAATAAAAGCTCTCATGTTTCATGGAGTAGGAGGGGAGGGGGGAAAACACTGCCAAAGGGAAAGTTTTTGTTGCCTTTGGTTAGTCTTCATTTCAGTTAATGTATTATGGAGTTCTTCCTTGCTCTTTTTTCTTATCTTTATTCAATTGTCCAAAGCTCCACATTTAGTACAAAAAAATTATTTAAATGAAATCAGTTCAAACTCTATCCCATTAAGTCCTATAGGAATGAGCCTTTCTACTTTTCTCTGTAGCTGCTGATCTGGTGACAGTCATTGGCACTGTACAGTAGCAATCAAAACAGACTGGCCCCCTCAGTGGGATTCTTTTTTAATGATAGAAATGTCTGGCTTTTTTACTACCTTCAAGATCTGTTTAAAGTACCATGTGGGCCAAAACCAGGCTTTGCTCAATAGTGCTTCAGAGGTGTAAATGAAAGCAAGGACTTGACTTTCTCCAGCCCGCCAAATTCACCACTGGCTCTAGATGATGGGTTTAGTTCAGTACTGGAGTGTTCTAAGTCATATGGCTTTGTGCTTTAATTTATATTCTTACTAACTAGAGATTATAAGTTAAATAGGTAGATTCAGTATATCGTTCCTGTGTGCTGACTACTCTCATTAAACCGCCAGTTCAGGGCCAGAATTTCATTAAATAGTGCTCTTAAGTATAAATCTGCTGTTGGTTGAGGATGTGTGCCTCGGACTTTACAAAGAAGTAATAAACTACAAATACTAGACTAAGTTTAGTTGCAGATTTAGAGAAATTTTTAAAATTCAAGCATCGGAGGAGAAACAATTTAATATTACTGTAAATATTAAAGATTTTAGCATGCAAAATTAACATATGTATGTATAACAGAGATAAACTAAAACTTTTTTTCTTCATGAAAATGAATATGTGAGCAGCCATCTGGCCAACATCTCAACTCTGGGCTTTATCAGCTCCAGCCATTAGTGGGTCTCCTTTTATATCTCTTGGTAATTTTTTGGTAGCACTTACTCCTCTCCTACGCTCTTCTATGCTCTGCTGGTCTATATTTTCCCTAGATAAGCTAGTATTTAATCTATTTAATACCTATTTAATTGTTAGAATCTATGGTGAGCACTCCCCACTCTTCTGCAGGAGACTAGAATAGAAATTTCAGTTTGAAATGGGAAAGTACAGACCTTCTGCTTTTTCCTCGATAGTTTTCCAGAAAGCCGTCTACATGTGCTCCTTCGTGTTCATACCCTCCTCTTGCCATAGTCTACATTTTGTCACTATGTGCCATACTTTTTCCTATGCCTAAACTATTTTTCCTATGTGTGGCTTTTATAAAGCTCAGCCGTTATTGTTAGAATATCTTTCTGGACTCTCTGGAAGCAATTGCTGCTTTTCGTTTTCCTTTCTCTCTCTTGACACACAATGCTCTCACACACTTCAGACATTAAAAATTCAGACTTTCAAATCATCTTCCTGCTTATCACTTTGATTACATTGTTCCACATTTGGATTTTTCCATTCATCTCTTTCTCCAGTTGATGAAATTCAAGCCTATGATCTTCACAAGGGACTTGTTTGTGTGAGCCAAAAACCTCTGTAAATTGCTATCGCATAATCCAATTCATATATTTCTATAATTCAACACTTAAATCCAGCAAAGGTTTCATCTTGTGTTTCACTGGGACAGTGGCTTCAAAATCCATTACTTTTACAGTTAGAAAACTTGTAATTCCTCACCTGAATTTTATGTGGCTGATGTAGGCCCTTTTGCTATAGTGCCAACATATCTGTTTTCAGTCATTTATTGTGAATCAACTGACTATCTAGAGGAATAAGCAAAATAACTGTGGACATTTGGGCAATCAACTCTATAATCACCAATTGCTCAACAAAGCACAGAAAAAAAAGCAGCTACCATTTATACAAAAAGAATTTTACTTTCTGAAGTCAGAGTAATTCTCTCAGTCTAAAGTTGAATGAATCTGGATTAATCTTGTTTTTCTGAATTCAGAGAGCTTGCTCAAACTTAAATTTCACCATGAATGATCCTCTCCCATGCCTATTAACAGTAAGGCTAGAAGCAGCACGAGAGATTCATTGCTACCACTCACATCCTAAGGGTCATTTCCCCTGCTCCTTCTCTGAATCTGCAGTTACTTTGACCCCTAAAGTTGTCATTGCCACTTACATGTCTGATCTCATGCTAATGCATTTTCCAAATACCTATCATCACACTTGCTCATATCTGGTGTATGATATTTGAATTTTCCTCTTTTGCATGCATTATACAGCAGTACAATTCCACCCAAAAGATAAACTTAACTATATTTTAGCTATATTAGCTATTGTAAATAAAGGTAAAGACCATCGACTACTTCACATCCTGTTCCTGTTAACAGTAAGACCTAGATAACAGATCTCATGGAGTACAGACCACACAGTAACTTGATGCAGACAAGCTACCTGACCAAATGCTGAATGCAGTTTAAGTAGTGAGAGTCAATGACACATTGTGCAAGCCATAAAGTAAAACAAACACAAAAACAAAAGGCTTTAGAAGACAATTTTACAATCACATCTTTTAAAGCCACTTGATTATGCTGGCTTGAGGTTCTGTTAGACTACCAGGCCCAATATGTGAATGTGTGTGAGTCTGTGTATCTGCCTGCATAAATTAAATAAGCACTTTTAGAAAATATCACATGATTCCAAATAAAAACTGAAAAGTGGTGTTGTAACAGTTTGTTTCAAACCAAAAGAATCATGAAACATTAATTTAGGCATTTTTCTTGGATATTGACCTTTAAAAGCGCTGCTAATGTCTGATCTGTAAAATGATAGTGAAATTCATATTTTGTTCTTCAACCAATATTAGTTTTCTCTGCTGCTATACTAAGAGAAATCTGCATTTTTGCTGAACTACTATCTGCAATAATCTTCTCTGCAGTTAATATGTCTTTAAAGATGATTTCCAAATATTTCATTCATATAAATGCATGGCTGACTAATATACTATTTCATTCTCATTTAGAGACACTTTATATTGCTGATAACTGACATATCACCATGGTAATTCTAACATCTGAAGAAAATTATTATTTACTATATTTTCTAAAGTCTCTGAGGAAAACTTTTTATGGTATGCTGTCTTCTCACATTCATTCTTCATTAGTATCTCATGGGATATATTTCCAAGTCTTCTCGGAAAAGAAGCAATTTAAAGAAGAAATTCAAAACAAACAGAAATGCTGGCCCTAGGATGGTATGTCTCTTATTTACTGTGCCAGAGCACTTGGAGTTAAACTGTGGTTTAGCAGTGGCACAGACCGGCTACGTCGGTCTCACTCTGTACAAGATGTTTGGCCAAGCTGCCTTCTGATGTGCATTCCCCAGTTGCAGCATCCACGTCCCACACAATCCCAGCCGAGCACTGCGGTTCCTCTTGTGCTTTTCAATAGTCTGCTGAAGCTGACTGCGTAGTCAAACCGGGCCAGGCATCCAGAAGCTGGGGAGGCTCTGAAATGCTGTGGGGTAGGCTGGAGTGAGTTACCCAACAGGACTCCATGTTTCCCCAGAAACCCTGCTAGAAAACATCTCTTGGGTTACAGCTTGGATCCATATCTGCTCCCCTATCAAATGACCTAATATTGGTGTGTCCTCTGCATCACTCAGTCACACTGCATGAATCTGTCAATCATCATAGTCTTCCCTGTCACATGAACCAACCTCTTCATGTTCCCTCTAGCTGCCATTTGTTAGGGGGAGAATTTAGCAGAAGGAAAGTGAAGAGGGTGTAAGCTTGTCTTTTCCACTGACTAGTGCCACAGGTCGCTTCATGGGCCATCATGATGAAATTCCTCTTCTCTGGCACAGCTTTCCTAAAACTCTTGGTGTTACACTTCCCACTCAGGAGCAAAGCTGGACCATGGCCTTTTCTTTTATCAAATTATTTCAAAGTCAGAAAATGCTAACTGCATGAAAAGGAAACCTGTCAGAGGAAGGAGTTCATTGCAAAAAAGGTTTCTACTACAAAACAAAACCTTACCCAGGGAAATTTAATTTATTATTAAGGCAACAAGAAGAAAAGAAGTTGTAGACAGTCAGATTGGTAGTAGTCAATCCTACTGAAAGTCAGCTCAGCTTGAAATATTGTAAGGACAGGTCTATTTTGCTATGGTGATAATCTACTATCCCTGTCAGGTTTATTTTGAAATTTATATATTTCAATTAAGTTTTTAAATTCTATCAAAATCTTCAGGCCTACATATTTGAAAGTCTTTACAAGTATGGTTGCAATACTATTATTTTATAAAAAACAATAAACATATTTGCATGCTATATATATTTTATTTCTGATTTTTGATATGGGATGACAACATTAAAAATAAATGACAACTTTCAGGATTTTTTTTGATGGATGGAGAGGAAGAATTACATATATGCAGAGATAATTTGGGGAGAAAAGGAGAGCTGTTTTATTATTTGCATCTGGTATCATTATAAGCATCTTCCCACAATTTTCTTCTTTCAAGGATTTTGCCAGTAAAAGACATTCTACCAGTCAATCTTGATTCCACTGAAGAATCAAGAGCACTGAAGCTTAAGTATGTTAATATTTTTCACAAAAAATAGAATGGAGCAGTGCTGGTTAACGTCATAGCTTCCTGTGATATTGATGTCATCATAGGTGCTAGCTCGACTACTAGACTTCTAGAAGAAGCACGCAAAAGCAGACAGAATGCATAAATGTCATTAAAATATGCAAATGGCATTATGATAACATGAAAGCCATCCTCATGGCTGACATGCTGGCAGTTGAGCAAAGTGCAATCATGACCAGTTTATACACTGTACTAAGAACGCACAGATCATGTTCTGCAGCATGGAATATTTCTATCATCTTCTTTTGCATTACATCATAGAAGGGACTTACTAGTGAGCTGAACTAATGCTGCAAAATTTCAAATAATACAAGTAATTAAAATTCATATAGTTTGTAATGAATTCAGTGAAAGCAGAGATTTTTTTTTTATGTTACAAGTGCAGTATTAGGTGAAGGCATTCAAGTGAAAACAATCACGGATCCTCTTTGTAAGCATTTTTGAACATTTTAGAAGTATATTTAGAGGGTATAAAAGACTACAACATATGCAGTACGTAATTTCAACTTAAAACACACACATACAATTTCATCTTCAAACTTCATAGGAATTAAGGTAAAATTTATGCTAATGATAACATAAGAAAAACCACTTAATGTATTCCATTTCAATTTTGCTCCAGATTTTAGGAACATTTTGACTCTCCTTACGCTACATAAAATGGTTTACAGGCTGAATCCATGAATTAAGTATAGTACACTACGTTTCACTATTTCTTTTGATTAAATGAGAATATCAATATACAATATAGAATATAAAGCATGTACTCTAGTGAATTCCAAATCCCTGTGTTATTGAATTGTTTCTGGTTTATTCTTCCAGCCCAAGTAAAACATCATAGATGTTTTAGTGATAAATATGATAACCGAGTTCTGAACTGTACATGTTTAATGAAGCAAAAACACCCCAAAGTTTTCCATCTTTGGGGCCAGAAACAGAATATTCCTGAAAGGGCCTACCACCACCAATCCACAAGCTCTGCTGGAACAGCAGACAGTAACTCTGAATGTTAATAAAAAACATTTTACCATGCCACATGTTTGCATACTCAGCAGTGCTATCTTGTGTTCAACTATGATTAAAGAAAGAACAGAGGTTCCTTTCCCAGCTTCTCCAAACTGATGCAAATTATACCTCTTAAACTGCAAACTGTAAATTTGGTTTTAAAAGAATGGCAGTCTGTGCAATGTGAATGGAATATAACCCTAATATGGGAGTTTGAAGCTCTGACTCAAGGCTTTGGGCTCAGTGGGAATTCCAAAGACCACATTCATTAATAAACTACAGTATAACCTGTATACATACTCTGCCCGAGTGTGTATACATAAGTGATACAGCATCAAAGCACAAAATGAACATTTGTTGTAGCATAACTAAGTTTGAAAGCACAAAAGAATTAGTGACAAGGTTGAAAACATCCTGACTCAATATTTCTTTAGCATTCTTCAGTGTCTCCATCTCTCCTCTCCAAGTTTACATTGAATCTTCAAAAATGTTGTGATAAGCATCAACCTCAAATTAGACTACATTTCATCATTACATGCTAGTTGTTTCCAGACATAAATTACTAAATAACTTGAGAAAAAAAAATATTCTCATGAAACTTTGAATCACATAAAAGGAAGAAGTGTGAGAAATGTAATTTACTATAAAAGCTTTGGAAAGCTTTTCAGAACTGTTTCCTCAAACATTATAAATTTCCATAGTATGGCTTCTCTGATTCTCTAAGTGCTTTTCTAAGCTAAACATATGGTTTACTCATTTCTAATAAAAAGTAATAAGCTGAAAAGCCCTTCATCTGCCTGGAAATATATAAAAAGAAGGAAGTAACAGCACACTGAGATGAATTTAAGTTATGGGAAGATTTAGAAAACAAATGTTTGAGAGGTAAAATTGGAAATAGATTTAAGGAGGATCTCTGCATTTTACAGGTCAGTCAAGCCAGAAAACCTAACTGAGGGTGACAAAAAGTAGTAGCTTTTGGTTCATGATCATGGCTTGCAAAAAATTAATGATTTCAAAAGTACATATTGCAGTCCTGTTTTCCAAAAAAAAAGTGGAAAATATCCATTCCTTCAACTAAAACAACAGTTTTGTTTGGTTTTGCTTTAAATTTGCACAATCTCTTTAAGCTTTATTCTTAATAAACTAAGAAATTCTAAGTCTATTGAATTCAATGCCAAATTAGATCTTAATTATCCATGAGCTTTACTTACGCAAATAAATATATATATTTATGTATATACATACTTTGATTAGTTATTTCGAAAAACATCATTGTTAGGTAGATCATACTGAATGAAAATATTCTGAGATCTCACCATAAATAATCAATACTAACCAGCTTTAGTATACATCTGAAAAAAAAAATTGAAAATCTCCTTTTCTTTTGTTGTTGTTTTTGTTCATTTTTGTTTTCTGGAAGATAAAAAAACAGTTGGAGAGGCTGTACAAAAAAGTACATTTTAATATATGAATGACAGAAATTAATTATCAAGTTAATATATGAATGACATAAAAAGTTTTATACTAAAAGATATATGACTTCAATCTGATTACTCATCAACCTTGGAAGTGAGAGGTGACAATAAAAGCACTTTTGAAGGGAGAGAAAAACAGGTTTAAGGGGCATGTGAATTTAAAGGAAATTAGCCAAGGAAAGAACCAAACAACAGAAAAAACAAGGCCAGAAATAAGGTATTTAAGTTGATTCACAGACAGTGTTTTTTAAGTTGCATCTATAACCCATTAAAAAGCTGTGTGTTTTCCTGCATTCACTGTTTATGCTGAAATAATTACTTCTAAACAGGACTTCTTTTCCAGTAAAAACAGTTGTAGCTATCTTACATTTACTTTTTAACTCTTTTCTCCTCTTTTTATGGTGGTTTGCACAGGGGATGGAACAGTTGGAGCACTCTTAATCCTTCCTTTGTGCTCTGTTTAACTTTGATGAGCAAAATGGAAATGTTAGTCCCTCTGCAGACACAGGATTTCCTTCCTTTCGCCTTCTCTCTGAGACATTTGTTTGCTCCAGCCTTTGTTCCCTAGTCTCAGCAAGGTTCATATGATGCACATTTTTTTCCCAGGGTCCTAGGGTGAACTACGTTACACAATCCAGCAATTCATAAAATACAAGTGATACTGAGACAGGCAAGGCAAACAGAACTTCCTACCTCACCCTCCTCTCCCTCTGCCTTTAAAACAAACAAACAAGCAAAAGAGACAATGTGGATATTCAGAATCTCAGAGGCAAACACCAATACACTGGGCTGCTTTAGACCAGCCTTTGGTTGCAGCTGAATTCAATGATTCCAATGATTTCTCTTTGTTCTACATAGCACTGAGCAGATATTTAAAATTAATAATAATAATAATAATAGATAATAATATCTATTCTGTAAATAGTAATGTCACAAACTGAGAGCAAGCTGAGAAAAATGTTTCTCTGGAGATGATGCAGGCTCACTATTGCAGTATATGGTATTCACCAAAATATTGGACGATTCTAATATAAAAATTCTGGGGGAAGTGGCATGACAAGGAAGATGGATTTGGCCACAAAGAGGGAATGCCCTTTTCGTCTTCGTACAGTTCTTCATGAACATTCAGTGGAAAGCTAACAGAGTGCTAAATACTTGTTTATTCAGAATTTTTAAAACTATTCAATTGGATTAGATTGAGGCATATATACATATATAGTGATTAGAGGTTAAAGACTTACTTAAAAGGTCTATTTAAAACTCTAAAATAATTTTTTTACAACTTCACATCTTCAAGTGTCTTTCCAAATAATTTGGAGTGCCTGCAGAAAGTTACATTTGCTTTATAGTTTCTTTCCTATATAAAAGCAAAAGAATCAGGAATTTGTTGTGGATATTTTATTAATAAAGGACACACATGTGCCACAAGATAATCTGAAATCTGACATAAATAGATAACTGTTTATTGCCATTTAAATGAAGGAGTAAAAAATGTAGAAGTATATAAATCAGTAGCCAAAGTGACATAATACATGATGTTTTATTACCTCAGCTAGGAACCTCTCCTAGTATATAAAAGATGAGCTACACATTACACAGGGATTTTAGGAAACTAATGCTTTTTTTTTTTCTAGGCAAGTGCTTTGTGTAAGTTTATATATGTGGAATATGCCCAAAGCGTCATTTTTCATGTTTAACAAAAAAAGTTAAAAAGTTTTATATCCACTGAGTTACTATTCCCATAATAACCTGGATCAGATGGCTGGCTTTGGCTCCTGCTCAGTAGGCTTAACCTGTAGCTTTTACCTTCTGGTCAGTGTTTTATAATGATTCAATTAAGACTTCTTTTTATTTCCTTTTTTTTTTTTGAGTCAAAGTCCCTACCTCATGCTAATACTAATAGTAACATGCTAATGCTAACATGCTGATATTCCCTGCATTTTGGGCATGTCACATGGCATATCTTGCCAGACACATAAGGATGGACCTCCCACAAGTGACCAAAATATAAGTTCCCCCCATCACATAAGCAAGCATATATGTACCACATAATGCAAGTGACCCCGTTTTGGTCATGTGGCAGATGCACTTGTCATCACAAAACATGAAAAGGAGTTAGAAAGTAACACATCTTTTTAAGAGGCTATGTGGCCTCAAGCCACTGAACTTTTGTTGCCACTGCTGGAAGTCCCATTTAATTATCTGTAGACAGATTCCTGGCCTGGGAGAAGATACCCTTACTTTTCATTACTGTAGTTTTATATGGGAGTACATTAATACCCTAATTTCTTACTTTTAGTGTATATTTTCAGACTTGGAGCATCTTGAGGTGCCAGTCAAAGGAATGATGAATTTTTGCTCCCCTATGTAATTTTTTCCAAAGTTGGACAGTATCTTGACAGAGTTTTTTAAAACTAGTAGTAGATCTTCCACAAACTTTAGAAGTAGGCTAAAATAAATGTTTTCACTCAGGTTGGAAGACTGAAATTGCTGTGACAGGGAACCATGCAGAAAGCCTTGTTCTGAGGATCAGACGGGATTTTTTATTTTATGGCAAAACCAGTGTTTTTCCCACGCATTATTTCTTATCACAAGTTTCTAAGGGTGAAGTACATGATGTTCAAAAGAAAACAAAGCAAACTAAAAAATATATATCAAGTGAATGCTGACAGTCTGAAGCAAAAGCTCAGTACTTTATAAGGATGGTTTTGGGAAAACAAGAGCAGGACAACCCCGAGGCTTTGGCATGGAGTTCAAGAACACAGCTAGGAGTCACCTCCAAGAATTGGGAGAGCTGAAATCGGAATAAAACCCTCTCAAAAAACAAGGAAATAAATTAATTCATTTAGAGCTGCCAACGTTTATACAATGGGAATGCATTTTAGTTAGGAATGTGTTAGGCAAAGACCACAGCTGCATATGCTTGCAGCTGAAGTCATGCTCCAAAAACCACTGAAAGCAATGGAACTCTCCATTAACTTCAGTGAGCTTTTAATCAAGTCCAAGTTAGTAAGTCAGAGAGCAAAATTTAGATACAACTGGTAAAATTTGCAAAAACAGTAACTTACAGTACACAACAAGCCTGAGGACCTGGGGAAAAAATAACCAAAGAAAGGTCTGTGAAAGCACAAATTAGAGGACATGCAAAGGCCAGTCTCAGATGTACTTCAATCAGATTCTACAATAGATTTCATTGTGTTCTTTGATAGTATGCAGAAAGTACAGGCAGAGATCTCAATCAGTTCCCAGCTCAAGCACAGATTCCCTGTAAGATTTTCTAAGTACTTGTCTTTCTTCTCACCACCACCATCAGGGCTGTAAGAATCTTTCTTTTCTTTTGATGACATAATATTCTCTAGCTGCTTTGCTGCTTCGTCTCTTGGGTTTTGAGCTAGTCTAGGGTTGCTAACATCAGGACTGATAGCATCCAAGGTCAAACAAAATCCCAAACATTCATTCCAGTATCAGATAAGGCGTGTCTCCTACAGATATACCACTCAGCCTCCAATGCTGAATTCTTTAAAGCATAAAATGAAGCAAAGAAAATGTTTTTTTTTTTTTTTATTTGACCCTAGTTTAGTTTGGAAAATTTGTGTGCCACATACAGTATCTTGTTCCTTTGCTTGTATAAAACTTCATATAATGTCTATGCTTTTTCACATAAGTTTCCATAGCTTTAACCACAACAAAAATAGTAGTAAAAGAACAATGATTCTAAGCAAACATTTGCCTTTGGCCTTCATTTCATTTTACTTGCTTATTGGACTCCTTGTTTTTGGAAAAAAACAAGACTATCTTAGGAGTAAACAATAAAGAATATCCTAGTCTGCCAGGAATTCAGTAAGCCCCTAAAGTCAAGATCGGTTAAGATCCAAAGCCAGAATTGTTTGAACTCCACTTTCTTAACAAAATACAAACAAACCTACAGACTCAAAGATACAAGACTTTCAGGCCTGAAGTTGAATTAGGTCTAAATAAACTTAACTGTCTATAATGAATAAACTTAACATTGTTTGAGGAATGAATAATGAAAAAGACAAGAACAGAGATGTGAAGGAGCTGTCTTGGATAAGACTTTTCTTTCAATAAAAAATATAAGATTGGCATTTTATAGAATTGAAATCAATGAACAATATATTCTAGGAAAAATACATTTTGCAAAATGAAAAAGATATATTGTGAGTGAGCATTAGAGGAGTGAATCTTTCAAATGGCCAAGAAAGCAGTAAATAAAACACTTGAAAGTTAAATAATGTTGACTACTTCAGCACCTGCAGCAGCATGAAAATTATCAGTAAAATGAACAAGGCAAAATAATCCATTCTGCTATAAAAGCTATAGCTATTTTGCTTTACAACCATCTGATCTGATTACCTTGTATGCCTGAAAACATGGTAGATGTACCTATAGCAGACTGAAATTTAAAAAATACTGGCACATACAAAAGGCCCAAAATAGAAATGTTGCACACAGGAAAAAAATATATACCTATGTAATTCTATTTGCTCAGGTCTAGATTTTGGAAGTAGCTAAATACGTGCCTCTACATCATTAAGGGACACTTTTTTTTTTTTTTTTTCAGAAATCAGTGCAGAGCATTATTTTGGCTATTTTCAATCACAGAATGACTAAGGCTGGAAGGGACCTCTAGAGATCATCTAGTCCAACCCCCTGCTCCAGCAGGGACACCCAGAGCACGGGGCACAGGGTGGCATCCAGGCGGGTTTGGAAGATCTCCAGAGAAGGAGACTCCACAGCCTTTCTGGGCAGCCTGTTCTGGGGCTCTGTCACCCTCACAGAATTCCAAATCAGAAATGGCAGCAATCAACAATAGTGCTCATAAACTAGTAGTACTTAAATAAACTAGAGCACTAGTTTATTTAAGCTCAGAAAACAAAACAAAACAAAACAAAACTCTTCCTTTAAGACCACTTTTTGTTTGCAATGGGTCCTTGTTATCAAGAAATTATATGCAGATCAAGGTACAGTCTCAATCTTGTACTTTGTTTAGAAACTACAAGCTTAGGGAGCTTCAGAATACAATTATTTATAAGACTCAAAAATATACACCGGGTTAATTACTGGTTGTCCCCAACTAGCTCTTCAGTTACTTGTCCCAAAGTCTTGTCATACTGATTTTGGATGGTTTGTGTCACCATTTGGTTGCATTTCTCTCTGTTGTCATGTTGTTCTGTATCTATCATTCGCATCTTCATTTGAATTAGTAGTAAAATAATGCTAAATATCCATACTCCTTCCAGGTATTTTATTGAAAAGATTTAAATACCCCGTGTATCCCTGAGTGATGATTATGAATTGCATATGTGTTTTGTACTGTCATTGTTATTGTACAAATTGTAATGCACGGACTCTAAAATTAGAACTCTTTCTCCCTTTTGGTCAGATATATAAGGTTATTGATAGAATCACTAAGAGATTTGAAAGGAAGAGTAAAAAAAGTTGCAACTTGTGAAATAAATGCCATTTGTTTACAATAAACCTTTGTTGGACCTTGCTCAAATTTGATTCAGCAAAATTAAGTTGAAGGTGTCTAGAGACCAAGAAACGCCCTGGGCTGTGGTCTCCAGTTGAGGGTAGAAGTTGTACCACCTCCCACAGCCCCAGAATGCCACTGCCATTGGTCAGGGTCTAATAGTGCTGGCTCCGCATTCTGAGCAACTCTTTGCCATTTGAGAGATTGGAAGCAAAAGGTAAGTTTTAGTACTCCTTTCTTAGACCAGCTGATTGGATTCTTAAGGCTGAAAATACTTTTTATAATAATGGCTTTATTTTATCATGCAAAATACTGATTCAAAGGCTGCAGATTGAGGAAATGATTTATTTTTCCTTGGATAAGTCTTTTAGTTCCTTCCTGTGAGAGGAGTACATAATCTTCATCAAAATATTTGATCTTACAGCTACTGCAGATGCCAATATCATTACAGTGTGTTCCAATATACAGTGTGTTACACATAAGGAAAGTACAGAGACATGCAAGTTCTGCAAGTTAGTACAGATGCTGCAGGCATAGGTAAATGGAAGTATTTTCACATAGATTTATATATATGTATATATTTGTATGTGTGTATGTATATTTATACTGTTCTTAATTTGTCTATGTATGCAAAATGAAGTACAAATAAAGCCCATATCCTTTAAGAAGCTTTTATATCTAGACAATGTAAAACCTATTTTTAAAAATCAAAACACAACAATTGTAAATAACGTTGAATAATTAGTCATTTTAAATTCAAGAACTGTTTATTCAGAGGGAAAAAATATACTTGATGTTAATATATATTAGTATTACATTTTAATAAATAACGAACTTTGTAGTTGGTTCTTTTGAGATAAATGACAAGCCAAAGAAAAGCAAGTCTAGGAAAAGTCCAATCAAAAATACACATCAGAAATTATAAATACAGGAAAAACAGGGTCCAGTATACTTCAGTATATTTCAGAGCCAGGTTGTTTTCTTTATTTTGTTTTGTTTTTGTAATGAAGCAGAAAACATTTAGTAATCCTGGAAGTTAATATTGAAAAGTGCAATTCAACTAAGTCTGCTCAAAGTCAAGCCAACTCTACCTTATCCCAGCAGTAGCAGCTGAAAAGTTTTTTTGAATATAGCAGATGAAGGAAAAATGAACGCCTTGTGTTGCTAACCATCCTCAGAGGAATTTCATATCCTAATGCCTAAACGAACTTCATAAAGACCTTCTTTCAAGAAGCTAAAATTCAACTTATTTCTCAGCACACACATTAAAAAAGTATGTATTTCTTAATCTATTTTAAGTAGCTGCAGCTTAAAATGTAATATTTGTGTGTATTATGGCATCACATCAGGAGAACAATTTATTAGATTTATACAGTACTCATTATCACTGTCTTTGCTTTTGGTGAAATAAATGGGAGTATAGCTAAATCAAGGTAAAAGTGAAGAATTCTGAATAGAGCCCTGTGTTCAGCAGCTTATATGATAATAGTGAATTCAGCCCTTACAAGAGAGAGGGAATGAATGAATGAATACTAATATTCAACCAAGTATGAATTTGCTTCTATATTACTAAAATATGGAAATTTAAAAATGGTGATATTTTGATTTTACAATTCAGTACTCCAAGCAAGGAGAACAGGTGACTGTACTACACCCCCACATTACACAACTTTAAAAGTGGTGGTGTTTGGATAAAGAAAGAATGAAGAATACTGTCTGTGCAAGATGAAAACTACTTTTTATTTTTTCTCCTAGAGCTTTTCAGAATTAATATTTCAAATATACCACATCTCTTGACTAGTTAAGATGACATGTTCTAGCTGGACAGCTAGTATTTTGATTTAGTTCATCTAGGGACATCTAGGGACAACAAGGAGAAAATATTGAGTCCAATATTTTCTAGCTATAGCTTTTTTTTTTTTTTTTGACTAAGAAGAAAAACAAAATTACATTGTTGGACATCTCAAAAGATAACTTATTGTGAAGATAAAAATGTAATAATTTATCTTTTCTTAAAATACATAAGGTTCTTTACTGTTGGATAATTTGAGACAAATGACAAACCAAAGAACAGCAAGACTAGGAGCACCCTCTCTAACAGTGTAGTTGAAATAGATAAAGTTTTATGAATGGGGATAATCATCAAGATATGTTCTCCTTTCTTCCTTTTAAATCTTTTCTCCTGGAGGCCATTTTGTTTTCATACCATCCTGAAATAGTAAAATTCAATAAGTCCTTCCTAAATTGGAATAATTTTTAGTAGTGCCAAAACAGGCTGCAGAAATTCTCTAGTCTGAGGGCTCTTCATGAAATAGAATGGAATTCAGCCATAATAGATAAGCATGAGCTACTCATCAGAACCATTGTAGCAAGCATACAGGTACTATATTTATGAGATGAAACTTCCACAGATTCTTTGCAATTACCAGATTACCCACATTTTGTTTGTCTTCCTCCCTTTCAGAAAAAGAAGCAGAATGAAGACTTTTGTAAATATTTTTCTGGGATTTTTTATCTTTGAGACTGCTGGTGCTGTATCCATCGCTGACACGGTAATTTATGATTCTGACTTCTATGAAGAACCACTTGGAGAGCTCCCTCACCCATTTGTCTATTTTGAAAATGAGCAGTCTGACCAGCTAGAGGTAATCATAACTTCATTTATTTATCTTTTTTTCCACAGTGCATGGATGACTTTTCATAGGTCATGAAAATAAGATGGGCACAAGCCTGTTCTTGTAGTTGATATTGTCTTTGTACTGTACTTGATCCATATTTTCCTCTGCTCTTCAAATGTAGACAAAATATTTTCTGATTTTTTTTCATGACTTCTAAGAGTGCAGACAAAAACTATTATGATTCTCCTAAGTGTTCCTGCTTTTACACAAACTATGATTGAGATTATCTTGGCGGTTTATCAGTTTGGATAAGGCCTTGGGCAGTTAGAATAGGACACCCACGATTCCCCATGAAATGATGTTAGTATAATACTGTTCCCTGAGTTTATCTCTTATAATATGTTAATAACAAGTCTTTCAGGCCATAAGTGCTAGTGGTTATTACTGCTATTATGAAAGAAGTCAAAAAGAAGGAAAAAAGAAGGAAAGATGACCAAAGAATAAATGTTTAAACTGTGTTATACTATGAGACCACAGGATGCGATACATGTATAAGGAAGGGACTCAATTTATTGTCTTAAATGTCCTCTTCTCCTTTTTTTCTGAAAAAAAAAAAAAAAAAAAAGCCACATTAATTTTAACTTGATTCTACTGTTCAGACAGCTTTCTTCGCAGAGACTATCAATCACCACTGCCTTCATTCACTGAATATCTGTGCTACCTTTATTTCACATTGAATAAGTCACATTTCCTATGTCTGTCTGTACTCTTAAAAATGAAGCCATACCAGGTCTACAGTGATGACTTCCTATACTGGCTCTAGGCAAAGCTTTCACAGCTAAGCATCACTATTGATCTTCTCTGTAATTCTTGAGATCCTCTAAAATGAATGCTAGACTTTTTAGTAACATACTCAGTGCTAGGTGTGACCTCCCTGTGCTGTATTCTTTTTATGTTTTTTACATATACAAGGAATAGGAAATCAGAAAGCTTTTCTGCTTTATCTTGTAGAGTTCTTTTCCGGAGTGCATCATTGGCTCCCATTACTGAGTTTTTCAGGCAGTCATCTTAAAATTCTCCAAGTGAGAGTCATCCATCACAGTAGTTGGAAGGAATGTTACTTTACAGATGAACAGACCTCCCTGTAAGAGCCATTTTTTTCCCAGACCTTTAGCCAAAATCTTTGTTTGCTTACATTCCTCTTACCATGTACAACCCCAAAGAAGCCCAAGTATTCATAGTTTTTCAAAAAACAGAAGAGCTCAGAGACGCTAGTGCTGTAAAAGACAAGCAACTTTTATGGATATTTAAGTCAGTAATGAAACTTATCTTTTAAGCACTCCACTTTAAATACCCATATTGCCATCACTCAAGTTTTAAACAAAATATAATGTTTGCAATCGACGTTACTATCATCTCCCTGAAATTCTGTTATCATAAAAATATGAAGAACACAAGTGGCTCTATATGTAAAACCCACTATTTATATAAGGTCACAGGTTAGTTTTTATTACGCATAGCTTAAATGATGAGCAATACCACAGGAACCCAGACAAAAGCAGACCTTCATTCAATCCAGCTTTAGGGACCTGGTAGAAATCCCTGAATCATGTGTTAAGATTTCTGAAACAGAGAGAAAAATAAAATAACATTTTCTGGCATTGCTGTCTTCAATTTAAGATTTTAAAATTTAGTTAAGTAAGTCTAAATCTTTGAGCATAAAACATCTCTTAGGAAAAGGGCAAACTTTTCCAAGCTTGTATTTCCAGATGGTTATCAGTGGACCTAGGAGACAAGGTAATTCTAATGAAATACTCCTGCTATTTTCTGTTGGAGTGAGGCACTGATATACTCAAGGAATTGAACCTAAGTTTCTGTGACAGTTACAACCTTTTCAGAAGATTGCTCAATGAATTCTGTAATCAGTTTCTGGACATATGACCACCAAAAGGAGAAAAGAACTAGAGGTACTTAAGGAAGGATTCCTCTTACTCATCTAATCTGGCTAAAATCAGGTGTTGCATCCTGATAAAATCCTCTAAACCAAGTGGGATGAATTATTCTGTTAAAAGAACTCTCTTGCTCAAATACCTTCAGAGTAAGTTTGGCTTACTGAAGTTATCTAAGAGGAATATAAGTTCATGAGTTCCTTTCTAGTTTTTATGCTCTGAAAATGTTACTTTTGAAGTACGTATGGCAAAAATGAAAATAAAGTTTATGTATGTGTACACACATATGCGCATACTTGTGAATGGTTTTCTGTAAATGTCTTTATCCAGATAATAGCTATTTTTGCACATGAAACCTGTCTGGGCCTATTTTTCTCATAGATTTTACAGCACCTTTTGAGGACATTAAAGTGATACTTACAACAGAAATCTGAATTATTCCAGCACTCCCTGCTAACATTGACAGTTCTATTTAATTTCTTACAGTGTTTTCATTGTATACAATATATGTGTGTGGAACCCATCTTTAACACAAACATTTCATAATGTGAAAGTACTCATTTTTGTGATTTATTTAGGAAAATTGTTCTGTATAGTGAATCAAAGCTTTGCATGTAGAGAATATTTGTTATGGAAAAGAAACAAACAAACAAACACATGAATTACCTTAAGTAATTCATCATTCACTGAAAATTCCATTTCCATACTTTAGTTAGAAGAGTACCAACCATAGATAATGGGAAAATGGCAGAGCTTCCTATAAGGAAGAAATTTTGAGGCCCTGAAGAAGAAAGAGACTATAAAGGAGTGTCAGTGAAAGGTTGCCTACAAATTTTGTGTTGGATTTAACTTCTGAAACTGATGGTTGCAACAGTATCAACATGAACTGCTGAGTACCCTCTTTCCTTACAGTAAGTTTCATTATTACTTTCAACTAATATTTATATCATAGGGTACAGAGACCTCAGTCAAAACTGGGACTTCATTGTCCCAACTGGTCTGCAAACATATACAAAGATTTCCCTCCTTAAAATGGATACAATCCAACCAGATTGCCAAAGACATTCATTGTATAAGCAAGCATCTCATTGACACAAACAGAAGGTTCAGAGTGTTTTCCACTTTGAAATTAAAACTTTATTTAGATAGAATGTGAAAAAACAAACTGTAGAGACAGATTTTTACATACATTAGCTGCTAAAATCTAATAAAATCCTATTGCAAAATTTTGATCACAGTGCCTGTTTAAACACAAGTAGCCCATTTCCTTTAGTTAGGAAAAATCTAAATTGTGAAGAAAACAGTCACTTAAACAATAGTGATATCAGGAAATATTTTCACCAGTGAAATAGGTTATTGGTGAGACTGTGAAGCAAGGAACTGTTCTAGCACTGAATAAGCAACAAACTGCAGGGGTTAACACTGGGCTGAGTCTAGATACACTTCGATCCTCAAAATAATCAAGAACACTATAAAAGCGCAATATTTGCTGCACTACCTTGCTGAAATTTGATTTGAGCTATTATTAGAATATTCAGATGTCTCCACAAAGCCCAGAGCTTGAGGCACAGAGATGCATACACACACAACAGCAGTAATGCCTTGTCTGCGTGTGCACATGCAGCTATGTCCATATGCAGACATAGCATCTCTGCTCTTACCATCCATCTTACACATTAAGATGGATCTCAGTTGTGCAAGAACTCCATCTTACAGTTCTTCACACGTAAGGGAGTCGTATGCAGACTATTTCCTTAGTTGCCTGAAATGTTACAGTGATTAAATTTCCTGGTGAAACATTTTTAAGTATCTAAGACTCTGATACTAGGCATGATATTAGGTACCAATGGCCTGGTTGAACTGAATGACTACATCCTTCCTCCTGCCTCAGACTGAGCAGGGTTCTCAAAATAATTTTCCTGGTCTAAAGCACTTAAATTCATCAAGCTGGAGCTCAGTGCTTTAAATACACCTATCATCCTGCTTGAAATTCCTGTATGAGAGGGGACATACATGTCACTGTATAACATGTCACTTTATAAGTCATGAAATAATGGTTAGATTATTTGCTGAAGGACTGGAGCAGTTGATTTGATTTTTTTTCTCAGCTTGAGGTATGCAGAATAGTTGCCGTCTCCCAGGAGAGAGACATAACCACCAAGTTCAAGGCTGATCCATAACAGCAGAAGCTTTCATTCTCTCTGTTTAGTCTGGATATTGGGCAGCCAAGCACATAAATGCCAGTAGGAGAAGGGAACAGAGAAAATGACCCTGCCGTTGATGGAGTGAGAGGCAGAGAAGCCACAGTCTAGTTATGCTCACAAGAGACTTTAAGAAATCCGGGACAGTGCCAATAGGTCTCTCTAACAGACAATCTCTGTAGTCAGATTATATAAACGTTACAGTGGATGCTTGCTATCTTGAGTTCACCAGTCACTTAAGCAAACCTTTCTTCAGACTTCCAGCATTGTTGCTTCTCCCAAAAGAAGTAATGTGCATCATCCCTACTGATATGGGATGTGACACAGGATACGGATATTTATAAGATTACCCCAAATTCCTAAATTGTGCGTATACTAATCCCTCAGTGGCCAATTTTCTGAATACTGATAATAAGATGAATAATAAGATGTTTAGCTCTGCAATTCTAACCCATTTTAAAACCCTCAAACATATGAAAACTTCAAAACTAGTCGAAAGAGAGATCAGACTTCAAAACTATTCCCTGTGATTATCACAGAGAGCAAGTTCTATATAGCTGGGAAGAGAGAGTGTTGTGGTTCTGAGCTCTGCTCTGCATCATTTCTATCTTTGTTCATGTTCAAAGGTTGTCTAATATATAGGACATTAATCATTCTTTGAAATGGTCCCCGTTCTCATTGTCTCAGGTCTTCGCTATTTTGTAATAGACTGCAGAACTTTGTTTCCTTTAGTTTGTTCTCCTTGTCCCACCATCATTTGCCTCTTTGGATACACCATTGTCTTGTTTCAACATCTCATCCAAACACTCTCCTGGCCCTTATGTGGAAGTTAGGATGTCTTCTGGAACAGAGACGATTGGGTGCCAACCTGCTCAGCCTAAGTCGTACCTTAGTTATCCTGCTTCTTGGATGGATGGAGAACAAGTGCTTTTGTTTTTATCTAAGCTAAAATGGAATACAGAACAGGTAAACTTAGCAGATGGGTCCTCTGAAATATATAGATAAAGGAATGCCTCATTCCTTGGTAGATAGGTAAGATAGATAACCTTAGATGTGAGATAACTAGTTTAATAAATGCTTTTGAAAATGGACAATGGTTAATCCCACATTAAATTTCTGCCTGTGAAACTAGCAGAAACCTTTCTGGTTCCAGAGCAGTAACAGCTGTGAGCACTGCATCTGATTCACGATGGCTCTCACGCCTGTACCAGTTTGGGCTGAATTGCAGGAAATGTGTGTGCACTGTAAGCTGCAGAAATGAGGGCAAGAGGAGACCTGACACCACATTTTGGCCATGATTTCTGGCAGAAATATGGTGCATCCATGTGGATTCCCTCAAAAACGAATAGACAAGCACCTCAGAAAGCTGTTTCACAACATATATGGGCTGAACCAACCTTAGGAGTTGATTATCAGCCTCCGCTGACTACTTAGAAAGTCTAGGGGGTCCAAGTTGCTAAATACAATACCTACATTCCATGCCTGGTGTAAGGGGAACCAAGTTACTCCTTTCCTTTCATGTTTTTAACAGTGTTTAGTTCAGATTCAAAGCAATCACAGTACATTTAGGAAAAACCACACTGGTGAACTCGGCAAAACACATTCAGCTCCACCAACGACTAAGTATTGAGGCAGCAATCTCTTCTTTACAGAGATCTCCAGAATTCAACCTGAGGTAGCAACTTAGCACTCAGTAATGTTCTTTGCTGTGTAATTCAACTTTTGCTTTGGATCAGCAGGAGCTCTAGCCTAATGCAGAAATCTTCATTAAATGGCTGTGGCTAGTTTTGCTTTCATGCCTTCTAACAGTGCACAAGGATTCCGATTCAAAAACTGCCATATTATCATCCTCCAAAATATTATTTTTCTTTCAACATTTTGTCATTTAGCATTTTTTCTAAGGAAAAGAGTCTTTTTTGGATTGACTGACTGACTTAAATATTAAAGCGCTCTCAAACCCAAATGTTAGAAATAAAATCTGCAATTTCAAGTAAAATGATGGATTAGGGGTTTGACTTCATCTGACTTGATGGAAACCTCTAGTAATATGGACTTTATGCATTCTTATAAAACAAAATTGTAAGTAAAATCTCAGCAGCAATGCTGTGCAGCACGATGTTCTAACTCAGATAAAATCATATATGACACAAACATATTTGTTTTTAATACAAGAAGCTTTAGCAAGCTCTGTGGTCAAGGTGATAAATAGACTACTTTTGTTTCTTAGAAAATATTCGTTAAGAGAACACCAGAATTTATCTAAGTTTTCCAATGCAGAAACCAGAGATATTAATTTCTAAAGAAGTGGGTTACAACTGTAGAGTTCTGTAACAGAAATATTAGAACTGGCCTGAATTAAGTATGAGTGTGTGTGTATGTGTGCATGTGGGTAAGCAGCAGAAAAACAGCGGAAAAAAAAAACAAATTTTTATTATTTTATTTTAATAAAAGAGTTAAAGGAATGGCCTGCGCTGATAATGAAGCACATTTTACCCAGCTGCACCATTTCCAGAGCTCTGTTTCCAGAAGGAAAAAGCAAAAAGAGGAATGCATTGCTCATGCCAAAACCAAAGTGCCTACACTCTGGAAACTTTACAGGACAGATGACTTCTCAGTGAAAGACCCTGTATCCTACCACCAGCAGGCAGGACACAAGGTTGTAACATGACATATATACTATTTTTTTCCTGTGGTAGACCTTAAGAAAAAAAGCACGTTTGGACTGATGAAACAGGCAGCAACCTCACCTAAGATTTATGGAGGCTGGAACATCCACAATTCTGAGGCAAAAACTGCTCCAAAATAGCTGACCACTCCTAAAGAATAAAAAGTATCTGTCCATAGATTTCATTGCCTGTCAAGAAGAAGAACCCCAGAAGCATGTTTAGGATTCAATAGCTCGTGCCCCCTGTGCTTTGCGTTGAACACAAGTGATCCTGGCCAGACCACACAAGCATATGTCTAGGCAACTGAGAGTTTCATGGGTAAAAATGTGTAAATGTTTAAAACCTATTACAGAATGAGTTTGAGTAGGTAAAATCAATTTACTTTGAATTTTGGTAACTAAATATCACTTTCCCCTCCTTCAGCATCTAATAATGAGTTTTATTACACTAATTTCCCAACACAACTTGTTGTTTATGCAGTTCTGTACAAGCATGTAACAGGTTACTGAGCTTCAGAATTTGCGCTCTAAACAGTTATTGCACTAACATAAAATTTCCTTCAGTTTCTCTAGTTTACAAAATTAATTATTTTTAAGATAGAACAGAAGGAGAAAAGAAGAGTTTAAAGGCAAAGAAAAAAATATGAGCCATTTTTGGAAAGGAAAATAAACCAAAACCCTCTTTCATAATTAGATATTTTCCTGTAAAAAGAGAGCTTTGGTAGTTTCAGAACTGCTGTGGGGGAATTGGTTTCCTTTGACTCACAGATCTGTGGTATAAGTGTCCCCTGACATTCATAATGTTTCCTTTTAAGTTGCAAACTTTTGTATTGCTTTGCTTTTGTTTTAAAGCAAGATTTCTACAGTAAAAGAGGCATTGAGACCGTGGACCCTGCACATTCCAAGTTATTATATGCAATATATCAACTTTGATACTAAAAGCTACCAAAATCTTTCAGACATAAAACAATAGAACATCTTCCACTGGAATGAAATGACCTCACAAGTAAGGTGTGGCAACTGATGATCTTCAGGTCTTTTTCTTTGCCTTCTTAGACGTCTATCTCTATCTCCTGTGTTTTATTACCTTGTATGGGTTACACGAATTCATAGTTCTCACACAGGTCCCTCTAGTCTGTATTTTTCCCCTGCTGGCTGCTACCCTGCAGGCACTCTGTCATCTTATTTTTCTTTCCACAGGCCAGTCACCTGAAACTTTTCTCATCTTAAAAACCTTTAAATTTGACTCACCTCCCTTTTCAGTCAGCGTAGAGGGAACAAGTACCTAAAAGAAGTGTGTGTGACACATGTGAAGATGTGTGTGATACTTTGCAGAAATTCCCTTCTCTCTCCATTGACTGTGAAAGGAGTCTAGTTTCGACTGGGTGTCTTGCCCATGGATGGCTAATGTTAACTCTTACTGGTTGTATTTCATCACTTGTCAATATGCTTAGGCTTTGGGCTTTTGATTTTCATAGCTTCCTGATTTCTAAATTGGCCATCCATACTAGATGATCTAATTTTCAAATATAGTCACACTGTAGAAAGCTTTGAAAAGATATTACTCTGTTATTGCTCTGCTTATACTTTATAGCTAATATTCTATACTAATATTCTCCCTTGTCTCTCCGCTGACTTCAAAGGCAGAGTAGGGTAACTGTGAAACGTGCAGGGGGCTAAAGGTAGGTAATATGATTCTCTTTCACTGTTTTCTAATGCCATATATCTGGCTGTGGAATATTGATTATAATTTGAAGACTTACATATGTTGGCTAAGAGAAATGCTGCTTTGCAATAACCTGCATACATCCTGCTGCTTTGCATTTTTTCTTTTTTTTTTTGAAAAATACATTGTTTTGAGTAGCATAAGAAATCATAATAAAAAAATCAGAAAACAGTATCATTAAATTATATAGAAAAAAAACTACCTAAAATTTTCGATAAACTGTATGTTGCCAAAAACAAACATCTGGAAGACAAAGGACCACTCTGTACAGCATACAGCCTAAGAAACATCTTTCCCTTGTTACAACTGTGCATGATCTATCACGTATGTAAAAGAAAGTTGACTCGATAATATGAAACAGACTTTTGCCCCTAGGTTACTGGTTCAAATCCAGCCTATGTATAGCAAGCAACAATTGCTCTTATTTTAGGACAGATACGTAACACATCTGCATCAGTGAACTCCTGCTCAGCTTCCCTCATACAAATGGCAACACCATAAAACTCATCATAATAACTTGTGCATAAAAAATGAACAGATATTAATGCTCACTGCTTGGGATTGTTTCCCTAGAACCCTGATTCAGCACCTTGTCAAAGAAAAAGTATACAGAGGCTTTCAGCAGTGTGTCCCTAAAACCAGCTGATATCCAGTTATAACAGTGAGAGGTGACAGTCTAGCAATTACATGCTGATTTTCTTTCTTGGGCAGAAAACAGAATTACTAGAAGTTAGTATCTCTGCCTTGGTGCAGTGATACGACTACAGTCAATAACCAACAAAGAACACTTGGACAGCAAAAGTAGAAAGGAAATGGCTAAACTTGAGTTAAGAAAGTAAGACTTCACCTCCTCAGAAAGGGGTATGGTAATCAATGTAGATGGCCTTAATCCCATGTCAAGTACAAGGAACTTTATTTATCTTAGGTCTGAAGCACATTTGGAATTGTCTTTTGAAAATGGTCTTCTCCAGAGCACACTTTTCAGTAGAACTTTTCACAAGAAAATGTACACAAATGTCCTTGGATTTTGTAGTTCCAAAGTTCAGGACAAGGATTCTTAGATGATAACCACAAAACTGGTGAAGGACTAGACAGCATGTGCAATCACTTTAGTGGGTCAATAACAGTCTGGAATGTGTCTTCCCTCTAGGCTTCCTCCATTCAGAGAACATCTGTCCCCATTTCCTTTGATTTCAAAGTCTTCTTTTGATTTGTCCCCAAGTCCATTCCTGGTTAAGCTGTTTTACTGTCAGTGATGCAGGTGGGTACATTGTGTGTTTGTCTGCACAAAACAAAGTTCATCCTTGCTCCTATTTATACCAATGGATTACTTGCTGAGTTCATCTGAAGTTCTTTTTGCTCAGCTGATCACTATTCATTTTACAAAGTTTACTAACTCTATGAGAGCATACTTATCTTGAAGCCCTTTTCAAGCAGCAGTATCTATGGCTTATTGCAATATAATTAAAGAATATACAAAGAACTTTATGAATGTTCAGTCAAAATCTGAACTTGTGAGGTTCAGAGTGCTCTGCAAAGTTTTCCATCACTTCCTTTCCACATACTCTTTCTTCAGTGAAACCAGGTAATACAAAATATTTAGACCTATGGCCACTATCTAGCTTAATCCATATTCTTTCTGTTCAAAGAATAGGTTTTAGATAGTCATTTATACTGTTTCCAAAATGTCCAGATGTCTAATAGTGCTAGCAATGTCATATAGTTACACTACATGCTTCAGAGAGCCTTATAAAGTGTTTTCTCCCAACTCTTCTCGCATAATGAAGCTAGAGATTGGAACACAGGAAAAGCTTTGTTTGTATGTGGGACCCACAACAACTGTCTCATGTCTGTTAGTTCCTTTAACTTGTGTAGTCTACATAGTCTAAAATAACCTAACTGTCCACTATACTGTTTACAATCAGAATTTATGGTCACGAGTGCGAGAGATTTCAACAGCCAGTTCTCCACTGGGACAACAAAGTGTGCAGTAAAAATGGGGACTAGGTCAGGTGAAAAACTGGGGATTCGATAGTTTTATTGAATTTATTCAGTGCTGCTGAAGGGTTCAGAGGAGGAACAGCTTTTATAAAGCTTAACATTATGTTTCAGTGCCTTCCCACTGGTGAGAAAGGTAAAAATGGTAAAAAAGTAGACCCCTCTGTAAAACATGTGACAAGTCCTTTTATGAGGGACAATATACTAAGAGAAAATTACCACATTTTCGTTTTTATGCTGAAGTTGTCAAGTAGCAAAATCCACAGAATGCAGCTTTACAATTACAGTTAAATTACAGTTAAGCAAAGTTGATTACTTAGCTGCTTATGTTGAGTGGAGGATTTAAAGAAGAAACAATAATGGTCCTAGTTCCATGACAGAATATGTAAAATTTTATAGATTATTCTAAATCAAGGTTGGATATAACAATTTTAATTTACATTCTTCTTATTACTACAGATTGTCACTGTTAATGAATGAAATTAATCTGGGCCTTCAGCCATTTAAAGAAAAGAGAAAGAAAAATTAACATAAATACAAACACTATTATGGAAAATGTACATAGACTGCAGAGTTTTGAGATAATAAGTTTTTTCTTTGAGCATATTACTGTTCTGAAAGCAGACTCTGCATAGCTACATTGTAATAGGAATTCTCTGGTTTGCAATTTTATTAAATGACTTTTCTTTTTGATTTTTCAGAGTGAATTTTCACTTATCACCGAGAACATATGCAGCTTTATGACAAAACTCATTGGTTTAACTTTAAATTTTCATACTTCCAAGTATGTAAAAATCATTCGATTTGCACATTAATTTTCATTAATGCAGTGCACATGTACAGTGTGTGTTCATGTGTGCATGCCACAAAATATATATGAAGAAAGAGATAAAAAGTGAATAAAGATGCTGGAGTTTCGTAATTGTGCGTGCAGTGTGTGCAATGCGTGTCGCACACACGGCCAAAAATCACTACAGCTGCCAGGCAAAGTGACGCTCCAGGTCTGAGGTTCAGAACACCTGTGACCTCTAGTGGTAGAAAACGAAGCGCTGCTGGAGGTGCAAAGGCCAGTGGATATCGCAGTAACATTTCCTTTATGTTCTTAATTTTCCCCAGACAGAGATTGGGACAGCTCTGCCTTCTGTAACTCACGAGAGTTTTTCTTCTGCACCGCTGGCAGAAGAACCTGAGGAGGAAGCATCAACACCAAAACTAATTGATGGCTCTTCGGCACAAGGGTCAGGTGTGCTCGGGGCCCAGACACATGACGGTTAGTAGAACGTAGATACGACCTTTGCAAGCATAGCTTCCCTGTTCAGGGAGCCTAACTTGCCTGCTTTTGAATCTATACCTCTCTTAATAAATTTCTGTCATGTCTATCATGAAGGCTTTGAGGTCAGGTAGGTACCTAGGCAAAATGTTTACACTATAGGTTACAACAAGAAAGTCTGCACAAAGAGATTTTTTCTAATAAAAATTTGCTTTTTCAACATTGCTAATAATTGGCAAATGCTATCCTTACATTTTTATTGTCATGGATTTCAATATTGTCACTATATATTTTCCTTTTGTAATGGTTTATTACACGATTTTGACAAATGTGTTCATAAAAACAGAATTAGAACTTAGGAACTTATGAAATGAAACTTATGAAATAGAGAAAAAAAAATTTCCTGTGAAGCTGATTTTCTGTTCCTTTGACTGGTTGTATTCCAATATAAACTTTACACATCTCAAAGGGGGAGTAATCTGTCCCTCTCCTCCACAAACATCACCACTAGCAGCTACTTCAAACACTCAAATTGAAAGTTATCTCACATGAGTTATCTACTGTTGTGATGAGTTTCTGTGTTGTGTGGTGATTAGCACAGAACACGAAGAGCTTCAAGACTATTTTTACTATGTCTAAGAGCATAATTGACTGCTGTGGAAGATAAATGACTAAAAGGAGGTCATGCTTCCAAGTTTGCATGTCCAGTAAAAAGAAATGAATCATTCCTAGTCTTGTTTTTATATAAATTGCTTCCGAACTTTGACCAGACAAAATACATGCTGATGGCAAAACAAATAAAAATGGGAGTGAGAACTTCCCAAGACATTTCTATAAAACCTATGCAATTTATTTATGAATTCTTTATCTGTCGACCTTTTTGAATGCAAAGCATCTAGTGCATGGACTAAAGAGATGAATCGGAAGCTTGAGGCTATAACATACCAACTCAGAGTTTTTTATGTCTTCATGCTGTTTTCAGCAACATATTTTCATGTCAGATATTGCTGCTGTTCTTGGCTTGCTGCTGGCTAGAAGACTACAAGACTCAGAAATGCCGAGTTCATTTTTCTTGTTGACATCTGTTTGAACCCTTCCCATATCTCTGTGCTTTTTCAGCCTACACTAGTCAAAGGTGACAAGCACCAGTCCTCCAAGCTCAGAAAAGGGACAGAGGGAGAAACTCTCTTCCTGCTCTATGTTGCAATATTTTGTAAAAAGGCAGACATCATGAACTCTACATTCACTTGACTTGTTCAAATGGTTCAGGGTGTGGAAATTTATTTTCTTTCTGTGTCAGGCTTGCTGCCTGCAGTTAATTTAAAAAATCCTGTGAAATTTAAGCAAAATATAGGAAAATATAGGAAAAGAAATATAGGAAAGTCTCATCTCTCTGGAAATGAGACACCTCTAGGCCTGGATGTCCAAGTAGTGATTCAACAACAACAATAACAAAAAAGATTACACTGCGCACTGGTTCTTTAGTCTTGCCTTAAAATACAACACATATATCGCCTGCTAATCATGTACTGTTCTTCAGATAGCTACTGCTGCCTGCTGGTAAGGGCTATTTCTGAACAGATTAAGAAGACATATCTACTGTGCAACCACAATTGCTTAGGCAAACAGTCTCGTCAGAGAGGGAGGAAAAAAAAAAGGATAAATGTTCAACCACATTTTGGATCCATTAATTATGTTACTATTTAATTAAACTAACCGGAATATGCAACCAGTCATCTGCTATGAGGAAAAAAAATGTAGCATGAAACAGGAAAACACTTCTATGGTACTAGAAGATGAGAAACAGATATGCTGATTTCTACCTTTAATCAAAGAAAAAAAAAGTATCAAAAGTCAATACATCTTGAAATTAATGACATTTCCTACTCAAGACAGAACTTGGACCATCTAGTCAATGTTGCAGTTCTCACTTAATTTGAATAGTATAATGAAAAGAAACTTCCTTATCCTCATATAATTTAACTGAAATGATATGGCTTGCTTTTTTATTTTCATGGACTTATGGTGATGGCCAAATGTTTTTGTTTTATGAACTCACAGCTCCTAAGCTATTCTAACTCAGAGAGATAGAAAGAAAACAAAATGCTGATACTGAATTTCTGAATCGGAAATCTGAATTAAAAACACCTCAAAGGAAATGGAATTCTGTGTCCATAACTCTGTAAAAAATTATTAATTTCCTCACAAATTGTTCAGAAGTAATATCTACAAAACTAAACTTTAGAAACTATAATAATTTTCAGAGTCATCATATTTGAATGCCTAAGGTAGAATAGCAGCTATAGAGGCAGCAGGACTATGGCCTTTCCACAGTAATACTAACTAATTTCTGTTTCTTCTAAGAAAGTTACTAACAGAAATTGTTTGCTTCTTTTTATACTATGTTTCTTACCACTTCTTTGATTCATCTACTCTTTAATATAATTTCACCACAAAAGAAAGGAGTTACACAGCTACAGGCATCACTGAATGTTATATGGAGACTGTGTACTGACACCCATACAAGAAGTGGGCAGTTACTGATCACATACCTGTTTTTTTTTTCTAGTGAAACAATAAATCAAATTGTTTTATTGATATGAATAAATGTCAACACATGAATATTGTATGCATTAATGTGGATCATGACTATTTAAGGAAATATGAAAATCAAATTTGTTAATGCCATTAAAAATTAACACCTTTGCTCTTCTTGGGATGTTACAATAAGCTACAGACCATGGGGATAAACTGTGTAAAACTAAGCATCACTATCTGCTTTTCAAGGTAGTTTTATAAAATAAGGCCTACATCCATTGTGGTACAAGATGGAATTCAGTTAAATGTTGTTACAAAACAGAAGAGCATAAGTAGACCTTTGTACTATCTATACTTTTTACACTATTAAACAAGAGCTTGATGATCAAAGTGTGAGTGCGTTCATGAAATGCACTGCAACATATAAATAGTCTTTACTATTTGCATAGCAGCTCTGAAGAAGTTCACTTGAACTCCCATGAATTCCTGCATAGCACAGACCATACAGTCTGCTTGTTCTTTTTCCTTCGAGTCTGACAATGAATAGAGTCTAAGAAGTGACAGAAAGGAAACAAGTCCATTCTGTCATATTCACAGGTGGTACTGGTAAATTCTCAGCTGAAATGCATTGCTGATCGCTCTTATTAAAATAAATACAGTACAAATTGAAACAGGTGCAGATAAAGGCTAGTGAAGCCATCAGGTGGCATCTAGTTAACATACTGGCATCTAACTTAGATCATCTAACCTAGAGAGCTGGCTGGTGATGGAAAAACTGTGTATGAACTCTCCGTGAAGAAAGTTATCTTATTATTAACTAGTTATCTTATTATTAACTAATTACTAGTTATCTAATTGTTAACTATCATAGCATTTTTTAAAATAAATTTGTGCATTTCTTCACTCCCATGGACATTATCCTCAGTTGAGAGCAACTCAGCTCCTCCACACAGGACAGTGGGAGCCAACTAAAATTATGTTCCCCTACTCACAGGGGGACGGAGTTGCCAAAAACTAAAGGGAGTCAACTGATTAGCGTAAACTTACAGCCAGTCATAACAGCAGATGTTATTTCTTCATCTAGATGGAAGCAAACAATTGACAGCTTAGAGGGAAATGGAATTTGTCTGGCTGCTGCCATCTAATATTCTGTTTTTATACACTGAGAAACACTGTATTAGAACAAACAAGTAGAACCTTCTAATAGCTATAGGTAGTCAAAAGTAAATAGAAAGAATTTAATAACTTTGTTGCTGAAAGCATACAATATAGTGATCAAACAAACAAAGTGGAATGAATGCATTATCTCCAAAGTGCTATGATGTTATGGCAATGTATGCATCCTTTTTCTATTTTTTTAATTATTGTTATTATTATTTTCATACAAAACTAACTGCTTTCCTTTAAACTCTTTTGTAGATCTTCCAACTTGCCTTTTGTGCACATGTCTAGGGACCACAGTCTACTGCGATGATCGTGAGCTTCATGTTATTCCACTACTGCCTAAGAAAACCACGTACTTCTACTCTCGCTACAATAGAATTAGAAGAATCAACAGAAATGACTTTGCTAACTTGAGTATGGATGATAGTATTGCTGCAATTATATTGAATTTCTACTCTTTTTGGCTCATACTGATCTAAAGCGTAGTGATTCATTTTATATAATGTTTGCATATAATGCCAGGAGGATTATACATATAAATACACACATATAAAAACTCTTCGTTGCTTTTGACTCTAAAGGTTTGCATATAGATTCTCAGGCAAATTTTAAAATTAATAGAAATAATGATGTTTTAAAGTGATTCTGCTGTTACTTTTAGTTAACTTTAGAATGAAAAAAAATAGAAAAACAAACAAACAAACAAATATGGAATATCTGCAGCATTTTAGAAATCATTTTCTTCCTAAACAAGACAAGCTCTCATATAGATGTGCATTCAAATATTAGTAAAGTTAGCAGCACATCTGTGTGAAAGAAGCTTTGCCTTTATATAAATATGTTTTCATTGGTTTACTCTGGAATTACCTAAGGAAATGTTAAGCAAAGGTAGAAAATATTTCCACAAACACTTGCTTGGACGGAAACCAGTCAGAACTGCAATGACTGGGAGACATTCTATTTTCTACTTTTGTGTTTCCTACTTGAGAGTCCTTGAAGATACCTGCTTTTCAGGCAGCATTAAGCATCTCATTGTTTTAATAGGAACTGATTGACATGGCATTCTAAAAAAATCAAACCACATTCTTTGTTTTGTATTTTAGACCTAACTTTATGTAGCGAATGCTTATTTAATGATCATTTTGGTACCTTTATATTATGGTACATCATTGTGGTACATTTTAAAAGGTAACCATGTGATCTCATCTGAAATAAGCTATTGTGAAAAATACGAGTATGACCTCATCTGGATATTATGAATTGTTTTGATCACTCGTAACCAAAATGGAATCCGTGCAAAGAAAAACTACTATGACAGATCAGTGAAGTGGAAAGATTTTCTTATGAAAGAAAACTATCAGGGATTGGGTTGCTCAGCCTAGTGAGGTGAAAATAGAGATGGGAAACAATATTGTCTTACATAACAAAGCAAAGAAAATAAATGATAAGAACAGAGAAAAATTATTTAAGCCAAAAGATAGTACTGAAAAAATAGTAAAATAAAATAACCATGAAAATGGTCATTCATAAATGACCATAAAAAATGTTCTGGGTGGAAATTAGAAGTAAGGCACAGACTAATGCATTTAAAATTAATGCATATCAATACACTTATATTAGTATATTTTTCTCTTTTTACAAAAGTGAGTTTGTTTTTCAATTGCAAACAAAGAGTGTAATAAAACAAAAAATTAGTGTGTCAAATTTCATACATTGTATTCCATTAGGGAAATGTTGACAGTAAAGAAATATGTGGGACAAGCTTTCTAGACAAAATATTTAATTCCCTTTGAATGTTATTTTTTTCCACAGAAAACTCATTTAAAACTCATTCATCCCAAAATACATATAAATCACAAAATCGTTGACTTTGAAATCTTTCGCTGAAAGATCTGTAAGAATGACATACAAGTTTCTAAACAAGAAGAGAAGGAAATGTTGTTCCCTTTCCTTAGAATAACCATTCAAATGTGGATTATATAATGTGCATTATATAAAAAGAGACAGCTATCACGCCACGTGCTAGGAATATATTTGATGAAAGACTTTTCTAATTCAAATACACTGCCTTTCTATTTTTCAAAAGTTTCAAGAAATACCTCTGATATGGTACTGTATCAAATTTCCCTACCAGGCAATTTAAAGCGGATTGATTTGACTGCAAATTTTATATCGGAGATCCATGAAGATGCCTTCCGGAGACTGCCTCAACTCCAGGAGCTGGTGCTCCGTGAAAACAGAATAAGGCAACTCCCTGAGTTACCATCCACTTTGACATTCATTGATGTTAGTAAGAACAGACTTGGTCGCAGGGGAATACGTAATGAGGCATTTAAAGTAAGTCGGGGTTTGATGAAAAAATCTTTTCTTCCTCTCTCTAAAGACTAAACCAGGATGTGGTCAGAAGAGCAGCCAAATGTCAATTTATACTCAGGCATGAAGGTGACAGTCACTACAACTGTGCTGGATGCCAGTCAGGCTATAGAGGAACGTGGAGAAATACTATCAACTGGATTTGAGAAAAACATTTCTTCTTTGGCACAAGTATTTGCCAAGGACAGCACCCTATGGCATGCTGTAGCTACACATCAGCAGCTCACGTTACTAGAAACACTCAGGAGCACAGACTCCAGAGACTTGGTCTCTTCTTACAAGTAGCCAGGAGGCACTTCTAAAGGGCAAAGTTATGGGTGCTCCTTCTTCACACACTGCCATGCAGCTATGGGTGTGTTTACCAGCCACTTTCACTCTCAAGGCCTCAAAGGCCTTTCACCCTGATGCCTCAAAGGCCTTTGTCAACAGAAATTGAACTATACCCCTCAAAGTAGGTACTATAATAACTTTTGTGTATGGAAAAGGAGGAAAATGAGATCATTCTACCAATCTTTATTGACTTGGTCAAGTTTACATCTTACTATTGTTATAACTATTTGTGAGTGCAAGGAAAGGGAGGGTTGGATACCAGCATAGCGAGACAGTCAAGGTTCATGCGAGGCTAAGCAGGCTAGATTTAATAGGGGGCTTGCTTACACACCAAATGCACAGGGAGCACTGGGAACTGTGAGGAGGGGTCGCTGATAAGAAACAGTTGGAGACATGCGTCAGAGGTCCAGGAAGGGCCAGATTTGTTGTAAGGGCCCTTTAAATCTACAAGACTCTTTCCTTATCTCAGGTATGCTACCTTTGAGCAGCTGAGAAGCATATGGCCACCTTTGACAACAGAGAGTAGGCACATCCAACCTTGATGGGAGTCTGGTCAGTGTACACAGGGCCTGTGCTCACGTATTCCTTGCCATTCCGTTCATAGGTGTTCTCGCTACACTGTCAGATCAAGCTGCTTCTTCCACCACGCCATGGGACTGCATGATTTACCTCATCAAAAGGATATGAAAGAATTCTTTTTGGCTTAGACATTTATTGTTCAGATGTAATTTGCTTCACCACCAATGTGCTTCTGCCAAATTGAATAAGCTTGTCATAAGGGCAAGGAAAGAGACTGAACAAAAAGCTGTTCTGCATAAAGGCTCGGGCATTTTTCATGTTAGAACAACATCACTGAAATGAAGTTTCTAGTTAAATATTTTTCAAAGTCTCTAGTCACTTTTCCCTTACTTTAGCCCAAACAGCTGATCTGTATCAGTAATAGGCCTCAACCTGTGTAAATGGAAGTCCATGACTATCTTTCAGTTCCATGCCATACTGAAACAAAGTGAGCCAGTACCCAGTGTTGCTTATTACACTGATAGATTTCTGAACTATTTTCAAGAAATTTCTAACATGCATACATTTCTTTTCCTGCTTTTTTCCTTCATTCTCCAGGATCTGCATGAACTGCAGCATCTTTACATCACTGACAATAACTTGGATCATATTCCCTTGCCACTCCCTGAAAGTCTCCAAGCTCTTCATCTTCAGGTAGGCCACAAAACCGAAGGCTCTGTGTATCATTTTCAAATAGTAAGTAAAGTTGGAAAGGGTAACTATTATCTTCTGTTTTCTCTCTTCTATTTATTCAAAAGTGTCCTTGACTGGACTAAACAAATTGTTGGAATCAGACAGTTGATTAATGATTGCAAGATTTGAAAGAATTAAAATTTAAATCAAGTGTACATCAATCATTAGACTTTGCAATACATTTTTTTTCAAAAATGCTGGGTTTACTATTACTGTAAGTAAAAATCAAGCTCACAACAGACAAGAACAGCATTAATCATATCAATAAAAGAAGTGGCTTAAAAAACAAAAAATATTCACGTGACTTGTACAAATCCTTCAGCAGGAATCCTTTTAAATATCTAAAGAATGTTACTTTACATATTGTTTGTATCTATATTCAGGGTATTTCAATCTCTTAACACAAATTTTCCATTATCAGAGGATATTTTTGCTTATTATATAATGCAGGGGAAAAATATCTAATTTGTCTTCTATTGTCAGTAAATCTATAGAAATATTCTGCCAGTTGTTTGACCATTGTTTTCATCTTGCCATAACTATAAAATAAATAGTTAGTACTGCATGTTACAGATCAATAAAGCTACTAAGCTAAATTTTTCTCAGCACAAATTCCTGAGTACAAAATAGTGTAAGAAAGCAAGAATTTTCAGATAACCCTTATTTTAGGACTATTAAATATAATTACATAGGTAATTTTTTAGTCTCAATTTACATATAGTCTTGGATCTTAGTACTTTATTATTGAAAATGCTTCTCTTCAAGAATAAAAGCTCAATGAAGATAAGGTATATAAGAGGGGTTTCATGAAAGAAACAAATTCTGAAGCATTCAATTTTCCATATATATAACTTTTCTGTAAAAATACAACTGTAGACTGGCTAATGCAAGAAGGCCTGGGGAAAGTCATTTGTCACACATCAAATTCCAGATTTGTGGCTTTGCAGGTTGAACATTTCAAGCTGTCAGGATGATAATTACGGTTCTCTGGTGTTTTTGACTGGTTTATGATGTTCCCAATGTGTATTGAGTAAGACTGTTCGACATAATCCCTGAATGCAGAATTGCTCTATTCTTCATCCAGGCTCCTCTGCAAAGGCTGTTTCTGCTATACAGTTTGAGTTATTTTACTCTGAAGCTTTAAACTGTCTGAGATTTCCCCTGCTTGGGAGACTTCTCAGGTGGCCACTTACAGCCGCAGTCTGGCACTTGGTTCAAACTAGCATCTCTTCAGGCCTTCAAAGATTCAAAATTTATTTTCAGGAAGCTGTCCTGATAGATATTATGTATTTTCCTTTTTTAGAACAACAACATTCAAGAGATGCATGAAGATACTTTCTGCAAAATGAAAGATTTTAATTACGTCCGTAGGGCTCTAGAAGATGTCAGACTGGATGGTAATCCCATCAACTTGAGCAAAACACCTTATGCATATATGTGTCTACCCCGTTTGCCAGTTGGTAACCTCATCTAAGCTTTTGCAGGAGCCAGTACTGCCATATACCATGAAAATCTTTACAGACAAATGCTTAAGTCTTCGCTGCATTAAGCAAAATGCATCTTTTTCACATCTCATTAAATTAGGAAATATTTCTAAAAATAATGAAATTGATTAATCGGATACAAAGAATAAAATAAAAAAGATAAACCTGTTATCTAGCTAAATATATGTTGTAGGGCAATTCAATATGAAGAAAAATATGTTACTACAAAAAGATCAGTAAAAATTCATCATTTCATGATTAATCAGTCAACATAGGAATTCTAAAGTTAAATCATGTTATATGTTAAAAATGAATTATAGCACAGTAAATAAAGAAGAAAAATATGTGTACAGAATTCAATGTCTATCCTCTTTTCATTTATTTAAATATTTTAGCCTTTGTGACAGGCACATTTTTCTACTCCTTTCCTATTTTTTTTTGTTTATTTTGGAAAAGTAATAATAGTATTTTAACAAAGTAGGTTTTCTTTAGAAAACATGGAATCTTTCTTTGAACCCATAATGAGATGCAGAGTTTAAATTTGTATCAGTAAGATAAATAAAGTGTTTATTGATGCCTTTGCATTGGGTTTTAGAATGCTGAAGAGATCCAAGGCCGTTTTATGAATCTTTCATAACCTAGCCCACTATTTTACCAGGCTAACTAAAATCTCATGATAAATTTTCTTTTTGAGAACTGAACTCTATTCTGCATGTCAAGCAGACAAACTCCCCTTGACTTATTTCGATAGTCAAATAGATTAGAACAGTTCAATATACTAAGGACCATTTTCCAGAGATCCAAGTCACAAGGAAAACAAATATCCTTGAAGAGCTATGGGTAGGTTTCTAATTATTTGTACCCATTTCAATGAGCTTTTCTGCTTTGCTTATCTGTTAAAGATGAGCAAGTCCTCTTCCTCAGACTGTCCTGCTTTTGCAGAGACCTTAAGCACATTTTTTCTAGGGAAATTGTTGCCAGACCCAATGGATACCATGTATCTGCTTATTAATTTTACTCTACAATTAACATTGGAAATAACATTAAGAAAATAACATCTGCACATTTTTTTGTGACAGAAGGTTTAGCAAAAGACTTCATCTAAAAGAAACTCACCAATCGAGAAAAAAAAAAGAAAAAAACACTTCCACTGACATTTGTTTAGTATGAAAGTTCATCTACATCTAGCTGAGTATATGCACTCGTTGGAAAAGTGGAGCTGACAGGCTAAATATCTCCTGGGTCCTTCAGTGGAAAGTCTGTGCCTAGAGATCACTTTCTTCACTCTCATCCCCCACTTTCCAGAAGATCACACACTAGAAACATGGACAGTGAGTTTGTACAACAAATTCAGACAGATTGAATCTGAGTTGAGGAAGTGCAGCAGGCTTCAATGACTATGATTTTACGACTTACTTACATATCTACCAACTTGGCAGCCTAGATAGACAAAACAAACAAGAAACAACAGCTGAACCCCTCATTTGCGTTTAACCTTTTTTTTTTGCCCAGAGACTGATACAAATAAAACCCGCAGAATAAAATTTCTCTTCATTTTTGCATTTTTTTCCAAAGAAGTAAGTTGTTTTTAGGCCTATGTTCTTAGTGTTGAGGCAATATTTCTTTTTCCACTTCCTAACTGAAAGGTCAATGATCTTTTTTCAAAAAAAAACTTTTAGCTGCAGGCTCCATTCCAAGTCTAAAATCTAAACTTAGCAGCTCGGGTTTAATGATGAGAGAGTGATGGACAATGTGCAATGCATTCTTTAGTATGCAGAATTATCTTACCTTTGAGACTCAGCTTCCCCATTCTGTCAATCTATATGTAAATAATGAGCCTCATAGTATTTTATCGCTTAAATGAAAAGAAATATTGAAAGGGAAAACATTATTTGTTCCATTGGGCAAAATTTGTAAGGACTGCCATGCTAGCATTAGAAATGAAGTTGCACTCAAATGGCATAATAAACATTCTTGTTTAAGAGCCCTTAAAACTAGGCTGCCATTCTTATGAACACTGGTCCTAAGGGAAACCATGTGTTTGGCTGTCCTAACTGCAAAATGAATCCAGGAAAAGAGTCAAAAAGTGAGGGAAAGCTAAAAAATTTGAATAATAGGATATTAATTATTCTGGTCAGTTAGCAAGTCTTGAGTGCACAAAAAATCATCTTTTTCCTAACCGAACACCATCAACATATCCTGTGATTCATATTTTTCTTGTTTTTTGAAAAAACATGAAAATACTAAAGTTTATATGAAAAGAGATATTTTAGTCATAGAGATAGGCTGACAGATGTTAGTAATATTTAATTATGGTAGCATTATATATATTTTAGCATAAGAACTCAAAACTAAATTGAATATTTAATTTCAGAGAAAAATAAAGTATTTCATATCTCTGAAAGGATTAGAAAACTGGTTATGAAATTAAAAAAAAAAAGAAAAAACACTCTATTGGGTATTTTATGGTAACCTAGTTAGTATTAAATTCCTGCAGAAAAGCAATATTTTGATACTCAGATGTGCTTCATTACGTATTCAAGATGTGCCAACTTCACACCCCGATTATGAAGTGCTTCGAGCTCTGGCAAGTTACAAATGGTGGTATAAGCAAAGGAATTTCTGTTTGAATGATTGACCTGTCTATCAAGAGAGAGAAAATGGACAGAGGTGAGGCATTTTGGACTATTTGGACCACGAGGTTTCAAAGGATATCCTACAACAGAGGGAACTGTGCTGTTAGAGAACTTCAGAAAGCTGTGGATGGGATCGAGATGGGAGGGAGGAGAGGAGGCAAGGACAGGACATGAAGCAGGACATGAGCAGAAACCTTATTCTCTCTTGTCTTGCTCAGAGGCTGAAAGATAGCAGGAAAGTTTGAGAAGTGTTGAACTCTTGCTTCAACTTTCTTTATGCTAAAGAGATTTTAGCCATTCCTTCCCCTACCCACCTCATTTCTCATATCATCAATATCTCTTCATGTCACCTGTGGCATACCTCTGCTTACAGAGAGGTGGCAGGGAGCATGAAAGCTTGTTTCACAATCCCTGTAGGAATCAGCTCTCAGTTCCTGTGCAGAGAGGTAAAGCATCATATCCATATCATAGTCCTAGAGACAGCTGCACTGTTCACCCACATCTGCACCATGGAAGAGTCAGGACAGTTGGAGAGTTCTTGCTAGTTCTGGTAAGAGTGATGCACCTCAATTATACTGCAGGAAGAGACTGTTCAGAAACCCAGCTCCCTAGCACTTACTATGATGCGTACCATGTGTCTCAGTTTAGGGTTGTAAGAAAAAGTATGTTGAAAAAAATGTAAATCACAGTGTTAGAAAAAAAAATCAACTGTTGTATTCCAGAAGTCAAGAACTACTACATAGAATTTAATCTCTTTAAAGTCTGTCTTGGAAGAAACCTCCAAAGCCACAGAGCAGAACTCCAGCCCTTGCATAATGGTCAGATATTCTAATCTAATGCAGACCTCATCCATTGTGGGAACCTAGCCAGGGAACTCACAGTCCCTGTGTATAATATTTTTTCATTTTTGTGTAGTTTCTCTGGACTTTAGTCTTTGTTCCACTTTATAAATCTGATTGAGTCTCATGGATCTCAGAAGCGATGCTAAAGTGCAGACCTGTTTCATGTCAGCAGTGCTTCTGAAGCCCACCATCATATTCTATTCTGCACAAGTTTAGGTGAGCACTGAGGAGTTCAGCATGCAGAGCATATGGGCAACCTGCTCATTTTATTGAAAGCGCACTGCTAAACATATAGTCTAAATCTGTGCTTGTTTTTCAAGCAGTTTTGCAAGTGGCCTGTTCAATACATGCCAAGCATATGTCTCTCTTAAGGAAAAATAAATGTTCTCACTTCTGCAACTGTGCATGTGCAAAAAGTACAAATTTTCACCAAAAGAAAAGGTGCACTATAAAAGAAAAACAGTCACAATTCTAACAATGCATTCTTTGGTCAAAAAAGCCATGCATGGCACTCACCAGTGATAAAAAGACAATGCTAGAGTTGCAGGAATCAAATAACTCTACTGAGTTAAAGCCTTCCATTTCCAAAAACTGGGAGACACCAAGGCAATATTGCTAAAGTCATGAACAGTATTGTAGCTTTGATTTCCAACTTACTTTTGTGAGAGAAAAGTCTTTAGAGGTCTTCTACCTGGAGGTTATCTTCACACCACTTTTACAAAGGGAGTGTGCATTAATCTGACTGATTTTAGCAAAAGATAAAAACAGAACTAAAAATCTTGACAAAGAAATGAGTAATGGAAAAACTCAGCTTCAGATATGAAACATGAAATCCTCATTCTACTAACGTCAACGACTAAACATCTACTGAGTCCAAGAAGGGTCAGTATTTCACCTCAGAAATTTCCAGCTTTCAGTTCTGCACGCAATACAGTAAGTCTCTGCTTCCTTCCCCGACTCCTAGGAGGTCCATGCTCCCAGAAAATCTCCATAAAATGTCAAAAAGAAACCAGTGGTTTGTTTTACTTTTTAAAACAGAAAATGATTGCTGTCACATTTCATAGACAGCTCAAAAGCAGCAAAGTTAGACATCCTTTGGGAATGACTGCTGGGACAATGACAGAATTAAAAACTATTTTCTGAATTATGTCTCAGTATAAGGGCTTGAAAAATGCTGGGCACTCATATTAGGTGTCTGAAACAATGCACCTATGCTAACCCTTGTGCCAAATGTGCCTTGAATTACAGAAGCAATCTGGCTCAGTTTAGGAGAACCATAAGAGCCTTCAATACTGTGCAACTACTTTCAGTTTCAGTGAGTTGATGTTAAATGTCTAGTTTCTATTGAAGAGCTTATCCAAAAGGAAATCCATGCAAGCACATCTTACAGAAAAGCTGAAGATGTCAGCACTCAAAAAGGAGTTAAGTAATGACATTGGATCATATGAAATAGATCATTGTGAGTATTAAATTACTGTCATATGCCTATAAGTCTTTTCCTTGATATATTGGAGTTACAGTGACAAAGTAGTTTGGGAAAAAATAATTTACTCAGTCAATAAAGGAAGCCACTGCTTCTCTCCAGCAAATATTGTTTATCTGTTATCCAAAAATCATCACAGATAACGGAACATTCTTAGCGGGATCAGCTGCAACAGGCTTTGGGATAGCCCTCTAAGGCTGAAATCTGACTGCTAGTATGATAAGCTAGAGAAAACTTACTGGAAAGACACTGTGGGTAACAACATCATGAGACTGACTCATTATACATCTCAGTGAAGCTCCCAGGACCTGTCTGAGGAACAGCTAGGACCACCTTGATTAAATAAGGCCAAGAACCTTCATCTTTTCTTTCAATATTCTGAGAAGCTGAGCTCAGCTCAGTTGAACTAAGTTAGCTGAGTTAGCTCAGCTGTCAAGATTCATAAGTAAAAATTGTAGCTATTTGCACAAAAATAAATAAATAAATAAATATATATATAAAGTGAAAGATTTTCTTCACTAGCATGCACTATCAGTTAATCATTCCATGGACTACTACTGCCATCATGTGTTGATAAATAGTAACACTGTTATCATACTAAACCCTATTTTTAAGCATATATATACCTTGTCTTTGTTTGCATTTGGTAAATTCAGGGCAACTCAAACTCAGGTCAGTTGACTCAGGTCAATTCAGATATACTCAAAATTTTACTTTTTGATTCAGAGTCCTCTTAGCAAAAAATGGACACAGAACCTGATCAAAATGTGTATATGCATAACACAAAAGCATGAACCTTAGCTGTCACTATTACTCAAAGCAGAGGAGGACTAAAAAAATGTAAATCCCCACTTACCCCTAACTACGTAAGAACTGTGAACTTATACAGAAACAAATGTAGACAAGAAATCTTGTTTTTGTCTTACTGTTTGGTAAAAATGAGCACAGATCTGTTTTTCTCAGAAATCAATGTACTGCACCTATCTTCTACCCAGATGCTTCTTATAAGGCTTTCACTCTTACAATAAGGGAATTGTTCATTTATTTCTTCTGTAATCCAGGAAGTAAAAAGGAAAGCTTTAACTAGTGGACAGCGTGATATAAATAAGGAAATTTGATAAATGAATGCTGAGATATACCCACTTTCCAACTTGTTCCCCTCCACAATAAAAGGAGGGCAATTATAATCACATTACAGGACATGAGTTGCTACACTTTGCCTTTGGTTGGGCATCATGTCAGGAATTTCCAAACAAAAAGCAATGTAAAGTATGGGATGCAGGATATGGAGCCAAGAAGGCTTTTTGCCAGTGCCAATTACTTTCTCCATAAGCTTGGGAAAGTTACTTAATCCTCCAGGTTTTACGACATAGCTGGGCAAGAGTAACGTTCGCTCGCTTTCATGAGACACCCTGGATGTAGCAAAACCTGTGGCCAGCTGCGGCTGGAGGCGCTTTGGGGCCTAGGCGCAGTGTGGGAGTGATGCGCGGCCACCCGCCCGCGTTGCCCACCCGACCTAGGCCAAGGTCACAAAGGTGGCTCCTTGTCATAGAGCAGAGCAACTGTCTGCTCACGCATAGGTCACAGTCACACCCCCATATATTCCCGGGTGGGGGTGCTCGGGGACCCTCAGTTTGCCTCGAGGCCACGGCCGGGCAAGGCCTGCGTGTGGCGCGTGGCGGGCGTTGCGGGACGTGGGCATGGTGCGGGCAGCGTGCCGCCTGCGGTGGGGCGGCCACCGGGCGTCCTCGGGGACCCCGCGGGCGGGGACGCCCCCGCGGCCGCGGTGGTCTCACCCCGGGGCTCCGCGCGGTGATTGGCTCCCCGTCACCCGCGGTGACAGGGATGCCGTGCTCAGTGTGGACAGGACTTCCAAAGGGAGAGGAGGCCAGCCCCGGCGCCGCCGTCCCCGTCCCCGTCCCCGGCGTGCCCGCCGACGGCTGCGCAGCGCCTCGCAGCAGGGATTCGCCATGCCACCGGACGCTGCTGATGAGCGGCACGGCCAGCGGACACGGCAGGTGAAGAGGAGCAACCAGGGACAAGGACAGAAGCAGCGGGGAGGGAAGGCAGAAGTGTCCGGCTCTGTACAGTGGCCCAGGAAGGCTGGTCGAGGCAGGAGACGACGATGGAACCAAGGTTATTCATATTTTAAGCTGCAGACGGAGACAGGGAAATGCGAGAAGGGAAAATATTACACGGAACAGGATTCAACCGCATCCTCAACAAGCGGCTGGAAGAGACAGCAGGGCCAGCATGGCTTTTCTGCGCAGGGACAGCAAGGTCAAGGGCCCACCACGAGCGCCCGGCACGGTGAAAACAACAAGAGCAACCAGCACCGTCAGCCTGGGCCCCACCGCCAACAGCGGTCGCGGGGGCAGCGCAGCCCGAAGGAGTCCTCCCAACCCTACTCCACTAGCAGGAAGAGGCAGCGCAAGGCTGCCCATCCCATTCAGAAATGCTACTACTGCACTATTTTAGGGATGCAGTCACAGCAATGTTGTTGGATGTTGGACGGCAACAGCAGTCAGCCCCAGAGGAGGAATCTGAGGTACTGGAACATAAAGCAACACCGCTGGACCTCCAAGTTCCCGGTGCCACCAAGGGTGCATGAAGTCTTGGCCACCCTTCTTCGCCCCATGAACCTGTGGGGATGGTGCGCACGAGGGATGTGCGCACCCCGAAACTCGACCCAGTTTATTATGAACCAGGTTTACCAGGACCTGCGGAAGCAGGAGAAGGAGGCAGCAAGCAATGAAGCAGCAGCAATACCTAACACAGACGAAGAGGAGCTGTTGGCAGATGCCCTCAGAGAAAATAGCAACCCAGGGGCTGCGGACCTTGCTCCCATGGTCCCTTATGCTCTCATGGCCCAGAAGAATGATCTGTCTGCAGAAGAGGGAGAAGAGGAGAGCGGACAGCACTTGAAGTGTGAGCCTTTCTGCCAAGGCTAGAAGTGCCAAGCTGACACCTAAAATGGAGCAACAGCACAAGGGAAGTGCATGACTTGCAATCATCAGCTATAAAGAGCAGGCAAGCTCCTGACTTTGAAGCACTCAAATAAATATATATGTGCACTTCTATTCTTGATGCTTACTGCCTAGTGATTTGCACACTCCGAGACAGATACACACTGTCAGAAGAAAAACTGGAAAACCAAAATTTAGGACTGTGTATGCCAAAGTAGTCAAAACGGCTGCTCTAGGGATTTGTCTTTTACATGTTGTGTGTACCCTTCTGCATACACACCTTATTCAGAAAAGCTTTTGAGTACATTACTAAATTTTACTAAAAATCACAGGGCCATACATAGATTATTAAAAAGAAACAAAATTACATACTTCAGCACACATTAGAGTGGATGCTTAGTCTGGACATTTAAAATAAAGGGTATTTGAAACATATATTTTTTTTGATATAAACAAACACTACAACCTGCTAAACCCATGGCTAAAATGTGTATTTACTTCTGCATACATTGTATACTAGCAAAATAAGCAAAATAGCAAAATAAGTGTAGGAGAAAATTGAAGCAAAAAAATTCCATTTGAGGCACAACAGCTCCCTCACAGTCCATGCATCTCGACATGCCTCCAGTAGCGTTTGCCTTTCATCAAAGGACAAGAAGAATGGCATGTCCTAGCTTTACATTTTAAGCTGAAAGTACATAGGAACATCACAAATACACGAGTATTTTAATTGCAAGGTGAAAATCAATCATATGTGTCTATCAGAAGAAAAAAAAAGGTAACAGAAGAGCAATAGTTAGAAGCTCTTTTTGCCTCACAGCTGCTATTTAAAAGAGAAAAATGCTTATGTGGGCTGAGGATTTAATATAGGGAAAAGGAAAAATTGAGTTAGTGGAAAAGACTGAGTCACTGACCTTTACAGTTGCGGACAAAGATAGGGGAAAATGACATAAGCCTTTTCTAACTTTTCTAAGTTGAGACAATGTCTAAAACTCAGCTAGCAATAAAAGCATTCTTTTCTCATGTTTGTATCAAAAAGAAAACCAAAAGAGAAAGAAAACCAAAGCTAACTACTATTTTGGTATAGATACTGATGTTTTTGTTTAGAACAACTATGTGTATATATACATATATATATTTAAATTTCCTGAAACTGTGAACAAGAATCAAGTATTAATGTAGATATACAGGCTTATTTTTATCTCTCTTTTTTTCCAACTAATTAAATAAATAGTCCAAGCCTCTTACTGAAATTCACTTTAAATCTCCTAAGTATTATGTTTTGCTCTTTCTCCTTCATGTTCTGATTCATTGCTAGTTATGTAAACTCTCTCAAAATGTTAAAACTTGCTTCTCACTATCAATGCACACCTTGGAAGAAATCCTTAGTTTTAGAAGCCATAGCTTGAGACAACTCACGAGACAATATCATGGACTGAAATGGGAGAAGGTGGGATTGAGAGAGGCTAAAGTAAGAAGGATTGATATCTCATAAATTAAATAGCAGGAATTATTGTTACATTAGGCTTCTTAAAACCCTTACTTATTTGAAAACTATGTGACTAAAGTTATTCCCAAGCCAGTTTAGTTTTCAATCCTTTCTTTTGTATAAAAAGTTTTAAAAATATTGTTGATATGAAAGAACAGATTCTGAATAAATGTAAGGGTTATAGCCTCATTTTTAGTACCCTATTGCTGTATATTCCTGTCTTTGGAAGGCTAGGTTTATCAAAAGTGAACAAAATATTTAACAAAAATGCAATGTCACATGACCAGAAAAGATCATTTCACATATACAAAAAAAGCATTTCAAACTGAATTCTTAACTGCTGTGAGTTCTCATGCAGAATGTTTCTATTTAAATGTGACTTTAAATTCCCATATTAATATATGTCTTTCTTTTCCTGTATGGACAGATTTTTCTGATTATTAAAGAAAAAGAAGGTAGGTGGGGAATAGGAACAAGTTATGTGTCCTATCAAGACAGTTTCTAAGACTGCCTGGGATGAGAAGAGGCAAACAAGTTTTTCTTCTTTCCCACTTGTTTCATAGTTGCTTGTAAGAGGAAAAACTGCCTGGAGAAATGTTTTGACAAAATTACAAATGACAGGATGCTAATGATCATTCAAAAATTGATGCTTTGCTTAAACCGAGTTTTATATTAACCCAATTTGTACTGTATTTGTGAGATATTTACTTTGACAGAACATTCAATTCCAGTGTGCTGGAAAATAATTGAATTCAAAGAAATGTAAAGCTTCTGGTGTAAAGAAAGTGTGTTAGCTCATACAAAGTTTGGAATAAGTACATTAGTTGGCCATTTCTGCTAAAATGATTAGCAGTGAAATAACTGCTGATTTTTTTACTTACTATGCCTTCATGACTCCATATTGAAATTAACAGGAAGCTCACATTTCCTTGTTTTATATTAATTGTTTTATTATTCGTTTTTAATCATTTTCCAATGACCAGAGTTTTACAAGCAGTTCATAATGCAGTCATAAAATGGTGGAATTTATATTGTGCAACATGCATTAGTATTAAAAATTAAAAGAGAATAAATGATTGTTTCTTAACCTGCCACTTCATGGACCAGTGAAATAACAGTGCCCTCTGAAGCTGGAATTTCTCTTTTCTTTCTTTTTACTTTTTGTTAGGGAACTAAAAAAGACTGCAATATATTGCCATGCAGGAGAGAGTGTTTTAAACAATCCTGAATATGAGCGCACATACAGAGTTGAGATATGTTTCCTCAGAATAACTTTGGCATTATTTATATCTACCTAAATCTTTCAGAAGTGTTTTTAATCTTGCAATAAAAGTCTTAAAGCCTAAGTTTTGAATATCTGATGGTTTGTTCTACTCCAGTTGTTCTTGTGATATAATTAGAAAAAGAAACTCTACGGAACTGCTCAATAATATAGCAGAGCATAGTTTAAATATTGATTTTTTTCGGCTTAACAAGCTTCTAGGGAAAAAAGGTTTATTGCATTTTTAACATTTCTATCTTCTTGCAAAGAAGATGAGTGCTGCCCTTGACTACCATTTTATCTCAAGAGCACAAAGACAATTTTCATTTTTAATTTACTGACATATTCTACTGTAATGGATGTAATAGATAGGAGCAAGAAGAAAACATGAGTTATGAAATGGAGCATATTCCTATAGCAGTAAAAGTACATGGGCAAATTTGTGCTAGAGGGATTATAGACAAAGGTATTGCAGGAACATAGAAGGCAGACATAGGAAATTCACAGTGAAAAACAATAGCTGAGAGAACATAGAAGTTTGCTTTTTTATTTCCTTCTTTTTTAAATGTGGGCTAATGTGGCAAAACAGTTCCCTTTTTGAAATGCTCTCACAGGTCAGAAGCTGCCTCAGCACTGTAACTTTGTGTCAATATTTGGTAATGATTCAAAGTACATTTTATAACTAAGATCACTTCTCCAAAGACACAGCATCTAATAATTTTAAGTTGACATGTAAGTGCTTTCAAATATGTGATATATCAACAAAATGAGGGAGTAAATTATTCATATATAAAGAGAAGATTTCTTGTGACCAATACCTCCTGAAATTACCTTGAATATAAACATGTTGTCAACTCTATCTGCATAAACAAAGTTTTTCTGATGTCAAAGCCAAGTTGACCTTAATGCACCATCAGATGTCATTTATGTAAATAAATAAAAACTCATTAAGTAAAAATCTAAAACAAAAATATTTTTGCAGTTTCTAATTAAGTATATGTTCAATTTGGTAAATGTAGCCAATAGGATATGGCTATGAATGCTATTAATGGCACACCACCAACCTGCTGATACCTATTTTTTGGACAATAATGAAGCAGAGAGGCTATTTTTACTATTATGTATGTTTTGATAAAAGCACTGGAAAACAGTCCTGTTCCTTATCAGGTCTGTAGTTCCTAAGATTTTTCATAGAAGTATTTTTCCACTATCAAAGAGCAATTGAGAAGGCAAATTGTTGGCTCTGAAAAAACTTGAAAACACTGTCAAAGAATCATTTATTGTGTCGTTGTTTCTTTTTACCTGACTCTGTGACTGATAAAAATTATTTTCACTAGTGTAAGCGCTGGGACACAAAAACAGTACAGAATACAAATACATTTGTGCTTGAAACATAGGATATTTGATATGCTTTCTGAGGGCTTAGCTTATTCACCTTAATATGCCATTTCACTCCCCTTGTCAAAGTAGAAGGGAAACACACACCCAGATTTCTAACGAACCTGCTTGTACAGCACAGACCTGTTAAGCCTCTTGTGCTGAATGTCATAGTCACAGAACTGGTTAGTACCTCATGCATCTGGGAGCGATCACATACAGCCTCTTTGCTTCCTCCTTTCCAGAGTACACTATCTCCAAAGTTACAGACATGCCACTTCAAACAAAAATATATTTTTTTTCTTCTAGGAATGCATGTTTGCTGGTTTAAGAGTTAAAATGACCTTTAAACTGGGTCCTCCCAACAAATAAAGCATGTCAGATTTTCTTTTCTCTCAACAATCTCAACAGCAAAGAGAGGCTCCATGCAGCCAGAAAAGATACTGAAACAATTTCTGTAGTCTGCACTTGAAGAATTCATTCATAAGTAAGCTAAATTACTGACTTATTTCCCCCAATAGCTATGGTCAGGTTCCCAGCAAATGCTGGCCCCAGAATCTCTGCTGTGAGGTGCAGATGACACGACAGTGGGTGTGGGGATGGGCACCTCAAGGACTCTCCAGCTCTCTTGAGAAAACAGTGTAAGGGCAAATGAACCCTTCTTAAAAGGGAAGTTTGGGGATGGGTTCATTTTAATCTCACTTTCACACTGCTTTGGTATAAACAAGCCCAGACTGAGAGATGTGGACAACAGAGTACAACAGAGCCATGGGCTGATATATCTACTGATATTATATAACAATACTGTTTTGCATTTACTGTCCTAGCGATAATGATAATAAATAAGCTTTTTAAAGGGTAAGAAAATTCACACATAGATTATACTTTAAATGGGAGATAAGTCTTAGAATATGCATCTGAAATATAAACATTTAACAGTACTTGAAATAGTTTCCCTACTAAGCCATATAAATCTAATTTCAGGATTAGGGATAAATTTAAGAGAAATCCAAAATGTAATGAAAATTATTTTGTAGGTGAGACAGACAAATGATTTATGTTCCATTATGTATCGATACCATTACAAAAATACAAAGACACAACAGCCCTCAAACTTGGTGAAATCTAATCTGGGACTGCAAGCACTAGACTGTTTATCATTCTGTGCTTGCTGTCAGCTATTATTGCTACACTAGAATAGAGATTTGGGCACCTTGCTCTGACAGATGTTTAGAAGATGAGAATACAGTATCTGAAAATGATACACTTGCTTACAAAACGCTGCAATTAAATTACTTTCTGATCCCAGCCTTTGCCATCGAGGAGTTCTTCATTCCTAGGAAGCGTACACTCTGAAATCAGTTAGCTCTTATTCTCCCATTTCTTTAATCAGATTCTAAACCAGTTTCCCTTCCGATGTGTGCCTAGAACTACACGTGTGCCTAGAATTACAAACCACTAAACTACCAACAAATACTGTACATGTGAAATGTTCCCATATGATATCACCTCTGAATAAATGGGTATGTTGATGGAACACAACAGTAAAACAGACGGAATAGAGAATGCTGGTGGCTGCCGAAGTTTTCAGACATAAATCTACTATGAAACGATTCATACCTAACTTTAGAGATCTACAGTGTCAATTGTCCCTAGCCCCAGTCTCAAAAGCTGCAAGATTTCTACATCACACAGAGCTTGGCTGGCTCCATACCCCATCTGCAGCACGGCTAGATCCGGCCTGCCACGCAAAAGCTGATTTGGGAGGCCAGATGTGGTTGAATTGGTGCAAAAACTTGATCCCCCTTCCAAAAGGGGATCAAAAGTGGGGACGGAGCCCCCTTCTAAAGTTATTTGGGGAGGCGGCGGAGGGGAGCAGCTCCCCTGCGCGCCCCGCAGGTGGCGCTCGCGTCGCGGGCAGGCCGGGACGGGAGCTTGTGTTGTAGAAAATGATTTATTCTTAATTGTAGCTTTTTTATCAGATCCGAGACTTTATTCCCTTGCAGTGAATCCCTTCGCTGTTCAGAAAAACTTCTTTTTTATGCACTAAATGGCAGTAGACTGAAAGAACCAGTTACAAGTCTGAGATCGCCTTTTGCTTCCCCTTGGGAATGACATTTGGGCACTAAGGCGCTTCATTATTGTTTTGGCATTTAAAAAGACATTTAGAAGGCACGCCAAAATAGTAAGTGCCGTAATAGTTGGCCATTCAAGAGACAAAATGGTTCAGGAAAGCTTAACTAATGGACCAATAACCATATAAAACCTGGGTTTTCATCTCCAGTCAAATCTTGGCATAGCAGTGGTGCAAAGTTAATTTCCAAGCTCTTCTGAGCATCGATTTTTCTGTTGTAAAAATACTGATATTTAACAAGATGTTTTACAGAGATGTCATAATAGAGAAATAAAAAAATTAAACCAGTTATGAAGAGCTTAGAAAGTTGTGGATGTGAGAGAAATGCAAGTGCCTGTGTAGGGTCCCCCCAGCCCTTCTATGGGGTGGGGAGTATTTCTAACAGGTAATAGCAAGCAAGAGCTGGGGAAAAAAAAAAAAAAAAAACAGCAGAAAAGCTGGTCTCAGTCGCATAGAGGAATGAGGGTTGGGAGTGGGAGGAGAATATTTCTGAGCCAGTAAAAATTCCTGGGAAGTGAAAAACATCAACCCCCTGAATCTCGCTGTTGGTGGGAGTACTGGAAATTTGCTTTCCATCTGCTCAACTCTGGTATGTGGAGATAGTAAGAAAAAAAAAATCCAACAGAACATTTGCCTGCTTGGAAACAATTTGCAAAAATTAAAATGAAGTTCAAGGTCGCACTGCCATTAACAATGGCTACAGAGAGGAGATTGTGCTAAAACCAAATCAGCTTTTGTTTCTACTTCCACAAAATTTTTTATTTTTATTAGCGTAAGTCTGAGGAAACTGAATTATCTCAAGGTAACAAAGCTGGGATCAAATTGCATCACAAGTCCCAAAAGCATGCTGAAAATGTCTGCTACATCCCACCGCCGTGTGTTCTGGATATACCGCAAAGGGTGCAGTAAAACAACTTGTTTTAAAGAGACTAAAAATCCACACACTTCTTTTCAATGGTATTTTCTACATATAATAGGGTTTGTGAGTGCAAAACAACCCCGAGCATGAAGTACAGTGAAGATTCTATTTCAAAAAGCTAAAAAAATAAAACACAAAGAGATGTTTATGGAGGTCCATATATTTGACGCAGTATGTAACTGTATTTGATAACTAAAACTGCACACACACAAGCACACACAAAATGTTACTGGGTTTGAATCTTCTTGTTCTTAGGTTCAACAGAATATAGGCAAGAGATCTCCCTAACCTTAGAAATAGGAGAAGTCCTGTTTATTATCAACTGCTTGAGGATCCACACGTGTGTTGAAATATAACAGTAAGTTCAGGAATAAAGGGGTTTGTTGGACACAAAACTACCAAGGTTACAAAAGATGCATGAGGATTACACATAGTTTGGGAATGCACAGCTGAATAAACACATCTATTCTCCTCTAAAGCTTTTCTCTTCATAATTTTTCCTCTTTTGCAGGTAACTGAGTTCACACAGCCTTTAAAAAGGCCACTAAGTAACTAGTTTCTGTTGATCTTCAGCACAACTGAAGCTGCAAGTAAATCATTCTCCTTTTTCAGTGACCTCTTTGGAAGACTCTCGCTATGTTGGAAACTAAACTGCCCAACTCTCTGTATTTTATCCTTCCTCCGAGCATCCAAACCATGGAAGCAGGTAGCTAATTTGTTAGACAAATAAATTACAGTAACCCAAGCCACATCAAATCTAATTCTCAGCTTGTATTATTTCATACACCATATAGATCTCACACACATTATATAAAATCCAGGGAGATTCATCTTGAACTTGTTTTCATCAAGTTTCTCTGCAGCCTTGACTAATTATCGAAGAGATGTCTTGTCTCTAGAGAGAAAGTAATTTAATATGTTTTTGTAGTTGCTACAGTAGCTGAGTCATAATACACGGTTTGTGAAATTACATCCTTTCTTTGGCTGCATGAATTAGTGAATATGTAGGAGAGATTCAGACAAAAGATGGTTTTGGGAAGGGTAAAATCTACTTTTAATCCATGAAAGTATCTCCACTTTAGCAAAGAGGACTAGAAAAACCCACTGGCAATATAACTGTTTTGGCAGAACATTTCTGCTGAAAAGATGCTCCGGTGTCAATTGTCTCAAAAAAAAAAAAAAAAAAACACTTAAAAAGCATTATAAAGTAGCTTGAAAAAGTACTTTTTTTTTTTTTTTTTTGTATTTTTACATGCCTAAGCATGCACTTTGTTAAATTATGTCTTAAAAACAGGAGTTGTTTTAACAAGAAGATGGGTAGTTGCAACAGACATGTCCAAAATATACATAAATGCTGTATAAATGCTGCAATATACTGAATGGAAATCTTCTAGAAGTAGAAATTTAATTAAAAGTAAAATATTTTAAATGAATACCCATACTGATTAAGATGGATGCCTTGGCCATGAAGGCTTCCAACTTTTAGATTAATTGGATATAAAGCTCTTCTTCTGTGTTTGAAAACACTCTGGAGCTAAAATTAATCCATTCAGCAAAGGAGTATCCATGATGAGGACAGGTTCCTCATTTCTGTTCCAATTAATGTTTGACTGAAAAGATATTTTTTAATAGAATTAGAGAATGGGTCCTTTTTAATTTTCAGAGTGAAATTGTGAAAGAAAAAAAAAGTCTCTTTCTAAAAAAAAAAAAAAATGAGACCAAATAAGATGAGCACTCTCATAGAAACTCATACCGTGATAAAGTTAAATGCCTAAAAGAATAAGCTAACCAAGCACTCAAACAGAAGGCACAACTAAGGCAGCCGTATGACTGGGGCCTCCCAGCACTGCACATGCTCCAAGCAGCCAGCATTGCCTCTGAAAAGCTGCAGCAGCCTCGTTTTTAGTGACAGCTAAAGCACAGATGGGAATGCAACAACCTTCTCTGTGCATGTTAGCCCAGAAAACGTGACCTGCATCTGTTTTACGCAACGGACTGATGTGTTTGCTCATGACAGCGGCAGGCATTGCTGAGTAATCCCTGGATTCCTGAGCGCGCTGCTTTTTCTTCCCTCTGAGTCTTCTCCAACACGGAAGAGCAGATGCTTCGTATGTGCTTGTTCTGAGATGAAAAAGTGGCTTTTTGGAACATAGCTGAAATGTCTATTTTGACAGATTTTTGTGCAGAACATGAAAATGAGCACATTATGTTGGAGGGAAAGGTTACCGGAGTGCTATGCCATTGAAAATTCATTCTTGATAAGTCAAGGCAGCAGGCTGTGATTTAAATGTGCACTTGAAATAAAAATCACACTATTTTACACAAATCTAAAAGTATTTACTATATAAACGTATAGCATTTTCTGTAGAACAAGTTTTTTTTTTGTGAAGTAAACACAACTCTAAATACTGCAAGTTTCTAATCTGTATGCCTACTTCTAAAATAAGTTCTGAAAGCAGCAACTTGCCGTCTAGCTAAAAATCAAAGATGTGCCAAACAACGAGAAATTAAGGCAATATCTATAATGTCCTGAGACAGCTAGAAGCAGACCGTGATGTGGCACACTCCCAAGCATAGGCTGCCACCCCCATATTGATCTTATTGCTTTTTATCCTTGAACTGAGGCTGCTAAAAAATCCTAATTGCATAGCAAAAATGGGAAATGGCAAAAGCCTCAAAGTACACTACCCACATCATCCCAGCAGCCCTCCCATTGGACACAGCTCCTATGTCTTTGGTGGTGACCAAAATTCTAAAAATGTCCTTTTAGTCTTAATAAGCAGTTTTTTTTCCTTTAAAAACTTTTTTTCCTATTTCATTCTACATAGATTTCTCTACAACAATGGGTAAAATTTGTGGCATATAACTCATCTTTTATTCACATAGCTGCTAATACACAATTCATGAATAAATTTATGAATGAACCCAAGAATCTCCACACATTTTTGAGATTCTAAAGGCCAAACATGGTTTTATTTTTTCAATCTATATGAGATCTTCAGCCTGAGTATAACATGTAAACAACTCTAATGCTAAAATAAAATGTAGCAAGGAAAAGCTGAGTGATAACACTTCTTGTACAATCAAATATCTAGGGGTTAAAAGCTTACACATTTCATTAATAGGCATTAATACGCTCTCTACGAATGTTCCAAGGTACATTTTACCAAAATGTTTGTGCCTTGGAATGGAGAATCATGGAATGGAGAATTTGCGGTGTTGTGCCAAAACCACTGAGAATTGCATCATGGAAATAGGGAGCAACTACTCATCATCTAAAGGAAATGCTAATTTTTAAGCATTTCCTTTATTGTACCATGTACCATGGTACTTATCTTTCAAGGAAAATCCATTCTATAGCTCTCAGAAAGCTCATGACCTGAAATTCAATAATTAATTTCAATACAACTTCTCAAAGTCAGTTCATAAAACCCTTTAAAGTGATGAATTGAATTAACTTGAAGTTCAGTCTTTGAAGGAGAGCCTCAATCTAGAAGGCTTTTGCAATCCATTCAGCTCTTTTATACAATATTTTTTCACTGTTGCATTACAAGGCGAATAGGGTATAAATTCCACAAATTCTAAGGAACAGAGAACAAGAGGATTTGGATATAGAATACTAAATCATTTTTAATAAACATCTCTTGAAACACATCCTCGTAATAAATGCATCAGTAGACAATACTGCTAACAACAAGCCAAATCATTTTTTTGTGAAATTTCAACATTTGAAACTGCTTACACTTTCATGAAAAATCAATATTCTTTTTGATACTATAGCTGAACCAGGTAATATTTTTGTGAAATCAAACTGTGAAGCCAAGTATTAAGATCTAATGAAAAAAATCAAAGTAAATTCATGACCGCTTTTTCTGTTTTGTTGTAAAATATTTTTGTGTATCTTACATTTATGATCTGACATTCTTTTTTATCCACATAACTCTACAGATATTTCTACTTTTAAGTTATTAGTATCCAATGCCATATTGTGCCTAGATTTTTAGCAGAGGCTACAATTGCTCTAACTAGTATAAAGAGAAAAGCTCACTAAAAATACTCCTGCTCAGGACAACTTCAATCCTGTTAGTTTTGTCTGTCTTTCACAAACATAAATAACATAAATTCTGATCAAACACAACCAGGTCAATAGGACTTCTGTACCAAAATCAACACATTTCAGAGCAAGCCAGGCCAGAGCAAAGCATTTTGACACCCCCAGGAAGGTGGCATTTCCTTTTCAGCTCCTCTCCTGCTATTCTTTTGCATCCCACACTGCTCACCACCCACCATGTTTGCAATGCAGGAGGTACCTCAGCAAGCCTCACATTTTGAGAGAATGCTCTAAGGTGGGGCAGGTGCTTTGAGGAGAACCTCCGCGGAGGCGTCTCTGTGACTGGCACATGCAGAACCCACAGCCTAGCAACTGCACCCCCTGCCCTCTCTGCAGTGCTCGGAGCCTTCACCAAGCCCGGTGCCACCCACAGTGATGCTGAGGCTCGTGGCTCAGCTGGACTCAGACGGGGATTGTTGGATGCTGGCTTGAGGCCACTGCCACTGCAAGAGCTCCCACAACTGCCATAGACCGTCCGGTTGCAGTGGCGCTCAGGCAGCCAGGCACGTAATCATCCACACCAGCACAGACCCTTTCCTTCAGGATGTCACGTCAGATGTAGCAGACTAGTGTTTCCCAAGAGCTGGGTCTGGCACTTAGGGTCGCAGAGCAAGAGGCAGGACTGGAGGGCTATGCTGTAACTTTCACTTTGCTCTTGGGGGTAGGTGTGCAGAGATAGCAGCCAATAACCCTACCTCCAGCCACGTCATTACATCCCCTTGCTAAAACAGGATTTATGACAGTGTGCACGCCTTGTAGATAAAGCCTTAATTACTTGTAATTAAGAAACTTGAGAGTCGTTCTCTCTCTTTAGTATTCTGACCTTGTTCACATACCCCCTCAACTGTGAACAGCAAAAATAAACACAGCTAAAAAATTACATGAAAGAAAAAGAGAAGACATATAGATAATGTTGTAGATAAATTAGATAATGTAGACATGTAAATAATGTTCACAATTTGTCCACTTAAGGCACACAGATTGAAATTGCAACAAGTTTTAATAACTCCAGTCCAGGGTAACAGAAGTAGAGATAAGTCAGTATATTGTCCCTTCTGTTGAAGTAAAACTAGGAAAGAAAGCAAGACTCAAATAAATAAATAAATAAAGGTTATATAAGCAGTATGAAAAATGACATAAATTCCTGAAATTACTGGATGTTTTAAAAGAAAAACAATTTGTCCCCACTTCAAGCATGTTCTCTTGTATTTCTCTAAATGCAGTACTGTGGATAAATCTGGATTTCCACACTGATATCCTAACTTTACTGGAGTCAGCTATGCAAAGGTGATGTCCAAGATCTGCCCTTCAGAACTTTGATTCCTCCATTTCTTGCTATTCTCTGAACAGCACTGGCCTGCTATAAATTTAGTCCTCACCTATAGCATTCATCTTCAGTTTTCATCTTGTACATCTGCAAGGCAGTTCTGGTTCTGCACTGGTTGTTTATAATACTAAATTGTTAGGATGGATCCTGTAGTGACCTAGGGTCAAGACAACTTATGCTGATCCTAACAACTTTTGGGTGCTATTCAGTAGTTAACATGGGCTAAAGATAATTCTTATTAAGCAGTTACAAGGCGAGCCAGCATACTTGGATGGCAAGAAAGTTTAGTAGGATGGAGAATGATCCCAAAAACATTCATTCCACTAGTACAGATACAATCATAGTCTTTCCAAGAAAACTCAAGTCATTTGCCAATTACTGATTTTTTTTTTGTCACAGAAAACAAAGGTAAATCTCTTAATGACATCTGAAAGTTATCAAATTTAGGCTCACATAGATCAACACAAAAATCTCATGTGAACTTATATTTATTGCCCCTTAATTGAAGTAACAGGCTTTTTGCACAACTATCTCAATCAGTTACTTTTCAGATTCAAGGTTAACAAGCTTAACTAAGTAAAACAACCTGTGGAATGTAGCTTACAGATAAAGAACTTAAATTTTGCTGCCCACACACAGGTATATAAATTTCACAGTATATTCTAAATATACCTTTTAAAATGGCAGCCTACACACTTTGTTCAAAGTAGATCTGAAGATCTACCTGAACATTCCTAGACTGGGTGTCATTAGCTACAAACTAAATCCTACCCTAGGTATCATAAATGACAAACTGAATTTCCTTTCCCTCTATATCACTGCAAATCAAAAACAATTCTACAAAGGATATAAGGTTCCTGCTTTAATAATATGAAATCAAAATTGTTTATTGAAGAACATGACTAAATAAGTTCTTGTGCAGGGGGGTTAGACTAGATGATCTCTAGAGGTCCCTTCCAACCATTCTGTGATTCTGTGAAACATCATATAACTAACAATATCAATGACTTGCACTGTATGTATAAAGACAGAAAAATAAATCTGTTTTTATTTGGCAAGATGCTTTCAAATCCTGGCAGAATACCAAATACAGCATGTGTCTGCTAAAGAGGCACAATGCACAACAAAATGGCTATAAAATATCTGTTTTTTTGTCCTCAAATAAGATTCATGATAAAGAATATGTAATACTATAATATATAATTCTATAATGCTGCCATAAAAATCAGAAAAAAAAGAACAGAAAATACATGATATAGAAAAGGTGTACCCTAGATACAAATGTCTTGATTTGACATTACTAAGGCTGAAGGTTGATTAACATATGATATATGGAAACCATCTTTATTACCAACCAGGAAAAAAAAAAAAAAGAGTTTAACTTGATAAATATTATGTATGTTATAAAAGATAATCAGAACAATGGACTATTTGTAATACCATTCAGTGACCTTCATCCTTGCAGTGCTGTTAACCCTTAGAATCAGCTTTGATACAAAGAGCTTGCTAAGTACCCGTCAAGTGTATTTTTCAGATGTCTGCAGAAAGGGATTTAACATGGTCATCAATAGGAGACAGATGAAGAGAAGGCAAGCATCAGCACTACATCAACATTATTAAGCATGAAGCATCTACATTAATCTTTAATATTTCTTCCTTGAGTTCACACCAATAGATTAAGCCATTAAGCCTGTTAAACAGGAGCATTATTTACCTTATGTAGTCCATCAGTCATAGGAAGTGTTCTTGGCAAAGAGGTTTGAAAGTTTCCTAGTTCAATATCAGTATATATCAGAAATATCAGTATAATTATCTCCATCACAGGGAAGAGAATTCCCTCCTTAACTGGCTTTTTGCACACAAATCAGAATTCACTGTTCTAAGCCTCTGCTTAGTCACTAAACACGTCTACCATAGACTCCTGTTATATACTTACTGTTCAAGATTGTTCTCTTCACAAAATAGCTCAGAAATGAATTTTTAAGTATTGCACTAAGGCCAGAGGAAATGGAGTTCCAAAACTAAAGATATTTAAAATGTCATGTAGCCAAACTAAAATGATTTCTTTTCCATTTATTTATTTTTTTTTTACAAAATGCTGGATGCCTTATAAACTTTTCACCTTTTCTCTCACATTTTCAATTTGTAAGTGGAATACATTTTTTCTAAACTCTCAAAAATGACTCATTCTAAAAGATATGGAAAAAATACTGTAACTTTTTTAGCTTATCTATCTTCACATAAAGTAATCATCGCCAGAGAGCGATATGCTCCCTCACATAGAGCGCATAGTGGCCCCCTTCTCATTTGCTTAGTTTTACAAACACTCTCCTGCTTTGGACACTGGCCATCTCAGCCCCTCAGTCTCTCACTATAAGTAAGTCAACTATAGAACAATAGCTATTTGAACTGACCTTACATGATAAACATCATCAATCTGCAAGCTAGTTAAGACTGCAGGAACACTTATTTCAGTGCAGAAAAAGCCTTTCCTAATCGGATGCCTCTGCTGCGGACTGTTATGTGGGATAATGTGGAGAGAAAATTGCTGTGTACTCTATGAGAAAGAGGAACTTTTTTTGACAGAGTATGAACTTCCATTCTCAAAATAGTCCCCAAATTAAACTGAAATTTGTGAATAACTTTAATGTCTAGGAAATTCAATTTACATTTAAAAATGTATTTTGCATAACTTTATCACACAAAAGTGAGTGTTTGGCTTTTTGATTGTTCCTAGTAATATACATAGATGACAAGTGATTGGTCATAAGCAACATTTCTTGGCCATGCATACTTTTAGTTGAGGAGTTCACGATGCTCAGACATCATAAGATTGAGCTATAAAATATTTATAAATATAATATATATAAAATATATATGTATTATATATATATATATAACATAATATATAAATATAAGTATATATAAATATATAAAATATATAAATATATATAAATATAAAATATTTTGTAGAGTGGGGAGTTAGGCTGATATTTCTATTGATTTGTGTAAGTTTAAAATTTCTCTAAAGCTTTTTATTTCTGTGTAACTTACTTGTGGTGCACTAAATGAGGGTACTACAGTAGCCGTGGCTTCTAGCTAATAAGATGATTATTTTCATCATCTGTAGTGGTTAATTAGAGTGGATCATGTACCTGTAGGCAATCAAAAAGAGAAATCAAAAGGACCAAGTTAATCAGGTTGGAATTTAAAACATCTGCAGGAAGGGTCTTTCAAATATCAGAAGCTAGCTTTGAAGTAAGTGCCACATGAAATAAATACAACTCTTTGGGGGCAGGAAGAAAGTTTTCAGTTTAAAACCTTAAATATAAAGGGAAGCTCTTCTGGGAAGAATGTTCAAGGCTTTTTTCATAAAGTTATAGCTCTACTCACTTCCTTCCTTTATGAAAAGTATTTTTCTGATTAGTATAGTGTCCTAAATAAATAAGGCACATATAGAAGGTTTGCTAAGGATAATCATGAAATCATAGAATCATCATGCTTGGAAAAGACCTTTAAGATCATTGGGTCTAACCATAAATGGTTCAACACCATGCCTGCTGAACTATGTCCCTAAGCACCTCACTTGCACAGTTCGTGAACACTGCCAGGGATGGTGAACCCACCACTTCCCTGGGCTGCCTGTTCCAATGCTTCGCTGTTCTCTCCATGTAGAAATTCTTCCTAAAGTGTAACCTGAACCTCCCCTGGAACAACTGTGGTCCTTTCCTCTTGTCCTATCAGTAGGTAGAAGAGATGGACCCCTGTCTCACTACAGCTGCCTTTCAGGTAATATTTCACACCAAATGCTTTATAAAGGAGAGGACCTTTTCAAAATAGCAGTCTTAATCAGTCTTAACTGCAAAGAGGTTTTTATCTTAACTAGTTTTGATGACCATTGAGTTCTACATTGGAATTCTACATTGGAGTTTCTGATTGCATACTAACATGCGGAAAAAAAAAAAAAAAAAAAAAAAAGTAGATGTAGTGGAAGAGAAACTGTGCAAATGGAATTTCAGTTTTTGTATTCTTAATACATATGAAAACAGCAACAAGAGACTAACTGAGCACCAATGTAAAACAGACAATGTCTTACCTTTTTTAAAAGTCTCTTTTCCTGTACTGTTCTGTGTGGGTTTTTTTTTTAGTGAAATATTTATCACAGATTCCTCCTCACAGCTTCTGGAAGCAGAACCAGCTATTAGCTTCATGGATACAGATTTTGGCCTGTTTTCTCTTCTTCTTTCCTCTTGATTTCAAGAACTTTTATTTTTTCAGTATGAGCTGCTTCCTTTCCTGTTGCTCCTGAATGCATTTTTCTTTCAGCAACTTCTCCAGGAGAGGTGCCCTTTTTATGATAAAAATAAAAATAAATATAAACTGCAAAGTAGAGAAATATAAAGAAGGAAGAGTGAGGATTTGAGACCCTGATTTTCCAAGAACTAAACCACTGCTAGATCACTAGAATAAACTTTGAAGAGTGAAGACCGAAGGGGAGAAGGTCCCGTCTTAGCTGCCACATTTCATATTTTGATGTATCAACATGAAGTAAAATTGTTGGTAGTTTAAGAAAACATGTGAAACACAATGGCTAAGCAGTGGTAGAAGGATGAACAGGCAGTTGTACCCAGTATCCTGTTAAGTCTCCCAAGATAAAATATTAGCAGTTGTGAGTGAAAGCTCTGAGGAGGTATCTGTAAGTCTGTTGCAGTCATAGACCCTCTGCAGTCACGGTGAATTAACTGCTTGGGGATTTATGAAGTCCAATGCTACCATGATTACTATGCAAATAAAATGTTTCAGGGCAATGTGTTGCTCAAAGATGGAGTTAGGGGATATAGTGGTATAGTTACCTATGAGAAAGAAAGATATATCTTTATACTCCTACTGTACACTTAGGCTGTAGCAAGCAGGTCTGGACTGGATGGGGACTGGAACATGCTTTTATGTGGCACATGGGCTTACTGAGAGAGGAAACTGAAATCAAACGCCTAGTTTATTGTTCTGCTTGAGGGAGAAAGGAAGGCTGAGATAAATGAGTTTTCAATTCTTCCTTTTTTAAAAAAAAGAAAAAAAATTCTTTTCCATTTGAGAAAGAGCTCAAAGTCTCTTTCGTTAGGTGCACAAATGAAATCGCCTCTAATTGATCCTCCTGGGCACTGACAGCGCTCAGCCGGTCAGGGGCATGTGGGAACGCTGCTGATCTGCCACCGAGAGGAAGGGTTCAGCTTTCAGACGCGTCGCGGCACAGTATCAAAGGGTGTTTGTAGACAGGCGGAGAGCACCAAGTTTGCACCCAGCTGCAATTAAAAGTTCACCGAAGATGAGAGCTAATGCCTGAACGCTGAGCAGACACGGATCAGAGCTGCGAGGCACTTGACATTTTGACACTGTGTTTTGCAGGCCTTCAATGAATATAAAAAAGTGCGGAGCAAATGATGGGATGTTTTCTGAAGAATAAAGCTGGCTAAGCAGGAGACAGCCATGATGTGTGCTCTCCAAGAGCAACGGAAAGAAATAATCAGGTGTGCAAAAGTGGAATTTTTCTGAGTCATCATGACATATTTAACAGTGGGCACTCTCCTACGGAAAATTGTGAGTAACTTTGATGATCTTAGCAAAAATCGATTTAAAAACTTCAAATACGTAAGTGGGCTGTTGTGCTAGGAGCCCAGCATTAATTTCATCTTCCTTCTGGGACAGTCCTCTCCAATTAGGCATTAAAGTTACACGCTCCTGACTTGCAAGGGCAGGCGAGAGAGAGGAGAAGATAAAAAGAGAAGGTCGCCACAAGTTGTCCGTATTGTCAATACTGTAACAGAGCGATTGTGTAAGGTGTAAATACCCTCTTCTACCATTATCCCGAGTTACTGGAAACAGCGCTTTAAATACGGCTTGTGCTGATCGCAGCACTGAGTTACCGCAGACACCGCGCAGATGCTCGCAGTGCCCGGGCGCTGCCATTAACATCCTGTCCCCATCCGTGTGGGTTACGGGAGCTGACTGCAGGCAGTTACCGCCATCTGCCCTCTCCCTGAGCCCCTCTTGGACAGGCCCTGCCTGACATCGGCCCCCTGCAGGCACCATGGCTGCCGGCAGGCCCTCAGCTGTCCCCTCTGGAGGGAGACGGGTGGTGGTGGGGCCACACACCCGCCTGCAGGGCTGCCGGCCGCCATTTCGGGTGTGGTGGTAACAGCGCCGTGGCCATCGCCATGTTCCGTCAGATCATGACATGGCGGCCCCAGCCCCTCCGCACGCTTCTGCCCCTGCCTGCCCAGCCAGGCGCTCTGCCCTCTGATTCTTTTTTTTGTTATTCTTTTGACTGAGGATCATGGTCAGGTTGCCCAGCAGAGGAAAGGCAAGTAAAGTATAAATGCTAAGGTGTAAGATGCGATTTTTTTTTATTTTTGGTCAAATATTTCTTCGTCTCTTGAAAACAAAACAAAAAGAAAGAAAAAGATGGGAAGATTTTCTTTCCACTGCCCTCTCTCTCTAACTCCCCTCACAGCCTTTTTAAAGTGATAAACACCTGCAGTGGTACAGGGAAAGGAGGGGAGCTTTGATGTCTCCAAATACATGAAAGGAAGGAGCTACTGAATGCTGAAGCAGCGTGACTCTTCCTCCCTGCCTGTGTAGAGAGGGAAGAGAGTGAGGGATATACACTTGACCTTGCTGTGATGTAATTTTGTTTGTAACACCTCCTGTGGAAGCTTTAATTCCAGGAAGAGACTGAAGAGGTGGGAGGGTTGTTCTCTGTGCAGTATCTACAGTCTGGGTAAAATTCACCCCTTTGCCAAGAAACACTGGTTTTATTTATAGGTACTTTTAATGTACTGGGCCACATTCAGCTCTCTTCAAAGGGTCAGCATGAGCGCTAGTGATTCAATCCTATTTAAAAAATAAATTTGCTAAAATCTGCTCTATTGTCCTTCAAGTTGGAATAAATAAAAGTTCTGGTAATGTGCTATCGTACGTGTAAGCTCTTGCAGGCAGATGATTTTTTTCCTTTATTGTGCTATGAAAGGTTTCCATGTTAACAGAACAATCGGTGTTTCTTTTTTCTTTTTTTTTTAAACGTAAATTGACATCTCTAAGCTGCTCAGTGTGGGTGAACACTGTCACTATTGCAGGTTTTCTTTGCTGCAGGAGACTGTGGAGTGAATAAATAAATGCTCATTTCTAACATCCCTCCTCATCCCCAAATCTAACATCTGTCACTGAATGAATCAGGGAAGTCAAGCACCGTTGCCTTCCTCTTAATCCTTTGACACTTCCATAGCTCACACGCGCACACAACGGCTGAATTCATTAGGTATTCTTTTAGAGACTGTTTGATCATAGAATTTCATTGCAGTAGCAGAAACTTGTTTTATTATTAATAATAGCAACAACGATAATGACAAAAGTATCAGCAGCATCAGTGCCGCAAGCCAAAAGAGCTAAGAAATGAGAATACTAACTGATGATCCATCATGAGAGTTTCAGGGGCACTAAGTGTGAAGAGGAGCTCATGAAGCATCTGACTGGTATTAACAGGGATACTCCATCATCCTGATTTAAAAATCGAACCAAGATTTCACCAGCACCATCAGAATTTATTTCAGTTAATATTATCTCTGAGATCAGGTTCACTATAAAATCAAACTAGTTCCAACCCAATTCTCAGGGAAAAAATAATCTTTACAGATCAGGTGGGGAAGGTTAGTGCAAAACCCTTTCTCTTTTGAACGTGTCAGGTCATGAGAGGTAAAGTGGATTTTCTGTAAGTGTTGCAGATATGGAAGTATCAGATAAAAGCACAGACTAGAATAGAAAGCACATATAATCTAACAAGCTGTCTTTAGAAATTTGGAGATAAGTATTTTGCAGGCTTTCTCTCTCTGAAATGACAGCAAACTGTTTTTGGCTCCCTCTGTCACATGTTTTACTCACTGCTAAACCCTGCAGTCAGAAGGAGGCAGAGGCAGCTTCTGTCTAGCGTTGGGCTTTGCAGACCCACAAGCAGGTGCTCTCCACTGGGCCATGAGACTTCTTGCTGTGTGGAGGGCTCCTCTTTTAGGTCAGCCAGTATAGGTGAATGGGCAGGGAAGTAACAAGCAGAGCTTACCCTGAAAAGGGACCTCCTTCCACAGAGCAGAGATCTTATGCAGATCTTACGCATTTGATCGACTTGTACAGGCTGTGCTCTGTGTGTTGGCTACTGGGAACCTTTGCGTTTTTCTCACCCCCTTCAAACCCTGCAACTGCTCCTGTTGTCTAAAGAAAGAATGTAGTTCATTTCCTTAATGAGAGAGACTGTAACAGATGTGTAACACAATGTCACCACTGTTGGTTGTCCCCTCATCCTTACCCTATGATAGTCTTCTATCTTTTTCCCAGCATCCGAGTTTAAGTTCTGAGTCCTTATGGTACACCCTAAACGTCAAAATAAACCTTTTGGGGACTATATCACAGAATCACATATCTAGCAAATGAATTCCTCAACAAAGACAGAAGTGTAAGGATCAGTGGAGAGATACCTTTAATGCACTATTTTACCTGCATTCTTACCTTCACTCATGTGACTTTTGGATTTGTTCAACAGGGAGCATTTTCTGCCTTCTTAATTTGGTCTCTTCCTTCATCTGTTTGCTCTGTTATTAAGGAAAATCATCTTTTAAAACACATTCCATCACTCTTTTTTCTCTTTAGGTTTCAGAAGTAAGTTCCTGGTTGCCTTGCTCTCTTTATAGCAGTGATGAGTTTCTTTACTTACAGTCACTACAACGAAGTGTTCCAACTAGTAGAAAATATTTTGTTGCAAAAGGAACAATATGTTCAATGGCCTTTGTTCATTACAGTGGCCTTCATCTGAAATGCCATCTTTTCATTATAAATCAGTCTCAAATACAAAAGAAATGTTTAAATCCAGAAATGATGAGGTTTTATAATGATATAAGCATATCTCTAGTCAATTCCACAGCATATTCTAAAAAGACTGTATTATGTTGATTGGTTGATTGGATGGTTGGTTGGTTTGAGATTGTTCACTTTGGCAAATGTACTGTCCTATACATGGCACAAGGTGTAGTCATAACATGCATCAGGTTGTTGTTTCCAGCTTTTCCAAATCAAAACCTCTCTCACTTATCAAAGATATTTTATTTGTTTGTTTTTCCCTGCTAAAGCATACTATGCTAAAGCATACTTTGTTTTCTGAAATAATTGTTTTTTATAGAAAAGATATGCCTATCTAATACCATCAGCCATCCTTTTATTGTAATGAAAAAATATTCTTTTGCTTCTCTGTCTAATTTTCTTCTTGTTTAGGTTCTCTGTAGATATCAGTTTTCCTTCTTTGGTTATCTCCAAATCAACTCTCTTTTATCCTTACCATCAGAATTCCATCCCACTCTCTTGTGATCACTAAGTTCTTTCTCTCTTCTGTCATTCCATATGCAGTTTGAAAGCTTCGTTGTCAGCACTTAAATGTATTCATGGTGCAATGCTTATCCAAATCTCTGCTTCCAGTTAACACAGTCTATTTTTGTACTTCTTTATTACAACCTTTTGCCATTTTTTTGCTTCACTTATTAATGTTAATCATCTTCCTTCATTCTCTTCATCATAACTGGCACATCTCTTTGCTTCTAATATGCCTGTCTCCTCTGTATATGTCTAATAAGAGCTCTAAGAGATGCTCTAGGATATATAAACTAGCATTTTATTTTGAACTCAATATCTATCTAAATGAAGCACAATGTTAATTTTTAACCTGCTCACATGCATTGCAAACTGCACTTGGAGTATTTCCTCAGTGCTTGATGTAAAGCATCTAGTTTGTTCACTGAGCTGCAAACTGGGAATAAACTGTCAATTTCTTTCATGGGAGAAAAAAATGCAAGGCATAATTTTCTGGTATCTCTAGGTCATTTGAAAATCACAGCTTTTAACCTCCCCTCTAACAAAGTCCACAGCAAAGAAACTCTTCTTCGTAAAAAGCAAACTTTCAGTGGAAAATGCCCTTTAAACAATTTTTTTTCCTAAGTATTTCTTGATTTTCTCTAGAAGAAGATAAAACCCTAGGACTGTTTTTTTTTTTTTTTTTTGCCTTGATTTATGTACAATCATTTTACCTTGATAAACTGTGTAGAAAATGGGTGGCAAAAGGGATTACTCTTATGATACCTTTGAACACTGTGCTGATGGGAAGTGGAGGCATTGATTGTTGCATAAATTGTTTTGGTTGAGGTTTTAAGAAATAACAAATGTGTCCAGAAATGTCTTACTAAAAGAAGATGAATATTTTTACACAGTAGAGAGATGCAGGAGTAGGTTTAAAGAGTTTATTGACAAAAAAATGGCTTTTTTCCCCCCCAGTGAGATCAATTTTTAATCAAGACACATACATAGCATAGACACATTCACTTCTGGTTCAAAAATTTCCTTTTATTTTTTTTTCCTCCTCTTTTTTCCCAAGATAAAAACTGTGACCACAATCAATTTCCTCAGCTTCGCTGAAATGTTCTAAAAACATCTGTGGGAGAAAAATACAACTTTAGATCAGATTGCTTTAAATACTACTTGCTAGTTAGTGGCACTTTGGAGACTAAGGTAAGTAACAGAGAATGACCTCATGTGAATTGCCTGTTTACGAAGAAAGTGGCTACTGAGCGTTGACCTAGAACAGCTAAATATATGCTATTTTCACTAACATTTGCTGTCACTGGATGTACTATTTTGTACTTTAATTTCACTCTGAAATTATTTTATAGCTGCTGTATAGCTCTAGTAACTGGTAAGAGTATATACAGACTTTTGCCTTGTCTTTCAAAGTCTTTCAAAGGGTAGTTCCTGACCAAAATTCTATCGGTGTCCAATATCTATTGTTTCTGGAAGCATTTGTGAAATGGATTGTTTTTACAAGCTAATTCCAAGACTCAGAACTTAGCTGGTGAGCAGTCTACTCTCTTATAATAAGGTCTGTTTTTCCCATGTTGAGTTAAGCTGGATCACCACAGCAGTCTTTCTTTCACTTACCTTCCCATTAGGATGACGAGGAATTACATAATGTTATCTGAAGAGGGAATGTAAGAAACGCGCTTTCTAAGAGCTTGGAGCCATATTTGTGATGTATTTATGGTGATCTTCGTGGATGTGCACAAGCTATGGAAGACCCATTGAAGGACTATACCAACAAACAGTTAAGGCACCATTCTGTAACTTATTATTTTAGTAAGAGTTTTTTTCCAGAGCAAGAAGGACATAACGGCTTTTAGAATGGAAAGGCATAACTGTTTTTAGAATGAACTGCATGAATTTGTATCAGTGGAGAAATTATTTTAGGATTTTTTTTTAAAGTATAGTAATAATATATTACTTTCATTGCCCTCATTCAGGAAGCGTTTTTCATGTACATGCTTATGTCCAGGAATTGTAACTGATAATGTATTTCATACCTTATGCATCATATTTACTGTTAGAAGCACTGATCTAAAATACTTCAGGAACTTAATATGAAAACACGATTCTGACACTCTGACCTTTAAATTAGAATACATGAGCCTACTTTAAAGAAGAAAAAAACAATCGCTTTTCTTACTGAAGGATTAGGATAGGTTTATGGAATCACATCTACTTGATGGAGAGGATACCGATGCATCAGCTACAGACTTCATTCTTTTCTAAAGCCGTTGCATTAAAAATATGATTATTTAGTTTACGCTACCTACAAAAATAAGTTGCTAGGTACAAATAGCTACACAATTGCTTAAGTTGTATTTTGATGCTGATTTGATGCTTGACACTAGTTCCAGTGCTTACAGAGGTCCTTTTAGAAAACATGCATATCTTTACCCTAGGCAATGAACCATGGCTTATGTTATTATTTTGAAAACTAGCTTTCTATTTTGATATAAGTTAACAGACATACCAAAGAAATTTGAACAAGAATTTGCATGTTCAGGAGTCCTTGCATTTGTCAGATGTCTAGAAGATTGATTGCTTTTTATTTTGATATCCTTTAGTTTGTGCTTTTCAAGTGGAGCTTGTTATCTATTAGGTATTAACTGTATGCCCATCCCACAAAAGCTGTGTCATTTTGTGACAAAATTGATGATATATGCTCACAGATCTACATATTGAAATCACCATGTTTGACCCTATCAACACGTAATACTTTTCATTCTTTATTGCTTCAGTTAGACCCCAACAGGCAACATAGAGTGAAATACCTCAGTCTTCAAACTTAGATGTGCATGTCCTTAACTTCAATTATCTCATAGATATATATCCACTTATATCAACCTACCTATTATTATCTGAGCACTGATCCACAACATAGTACCCAAACTGAGCAACAGACCTAAAAATGATACCTGTAACCATGGTTAATAGAGAGAAGCTTACAAAAGAAATGGGATGTATATAAGAATAAGGTATCACATTCATAGCATAGGATCTTACAGACATTAACATTTTAAAGAGAACTTTCTGAAGAATGATCCATTTTTGCTTTAAAGCAATAAACAAAATCTTGTTTTCTTTTTTCCAGTTTTGCATTTTATTTTAAAGAAAATTTGTTGAGCTTATTAATGAGAGAAATGGTAATTCTGATCACCTTGAATATTGTAACTAACAAGCAAACTGGCTGGTGCCCCATGCTGCACAGCAGACAGAGGACTGTCTGTTTTACATGATGCTTTTATGATCTGAAGATAAGTCTTGTAGGAATAATAGCATTCATATTTTGTTTTTACTCTAGACTAATCAAAAATGCAAAGACAGATTTGCAGAAAGGAATTTTAAGGCACTACACCATGACAGTGTCCTGGTTTTTCAGATGCCTGAAGCTATGTCAGGTCAAGCAGAGGCTGCAAGTTGGATCTGCAGTGAATTAAGTGAAACTCCTCTCAGTTTTAGTGGAACGACTCCGTAAATGCCGTTAAGTTTTAGTTCACTGCTTTTTTTGAGGGTCTAATCAGAAATAGGAACACTAAATGGTGAATAAACACTTTATCCCAATTATCTTAATAACCTCTTTGTATATCTACATAGGAGTGAAGCATTCCAACTGGGAATTTTATGGTTATTTTTGACTAGAAATTGCTCTTAAAATATTTGTTTGAGATTTCTATATATATGTGTGTGGCTGTCCTTTCAACTCTCAAGTGTAAGTTGTTCAGTGAAGAGAGACTGCAGTTATCCAGTTGTCAAAAATAAGTTTTGCTGGATCAGGCACATTCTCAATTGTCTGTGCTGTTTTAAGACTTAAATATAGTTTACTGAGATCCACACAAGAGCTATAACATGAGTGAGTGTTTCTAAGTTAAGACTCCATTGAGAAAATGGACTTTATCTAAAAGGAGCAATGATCTCCCTTCAGAGATGCCAATTTGGCAAATACCTATGATATATTCTTTACGTAACAGCAAATTTGCCTCAAGCAGTGCATTTCCAACAGACTCAGATATTGCTTGGGAGTGTGACTGGGAGTGGAGGGAGGAATACATCTATATATAAAGTTTTCTGAAGGTGCTTGAAAGGAGACACATTTATTAAAGAAAACTTTTTATTTTGTGAAACTCCGCTGTGTTTGATTTCTGTAGTTTTGGACAACTTTGCTTTATATTGTCTTGTGTTTCTCTATTAAGCAAGCAATGTTGTTACTGAGGTTGGACAAAGACACTAAATAGTGGTGTAATTAGCAGAACTAACTGTGTTTATAAAATCAACTTCTGACACAGCTTAATTGGCACTCATGTTTCTCATTTTCGAATTCAGCCTGTTTAATTTCATTCTATGTTGCACCTTCACTTAAACACTGCCAAACCTCATTTGGAAAGGATAAAAGTGCTACAGAGATTTCACATTTTGTTACAGAAAGAAAACACTGTATGAAAGGAGAAATGCTAACCACTGGTATAGTGGTCTACCTGTGTTTGTACAGCATGGTTCTTCTTAAAAAAAATGTTTTGCAAAATAAGATCCATGGTAATACATGCAAGCAGGTATTTTTCCAACAGCTCAATCATCTGTTTTATAGTGAGGGGCAACACTTGTCAAATTAATGCCAATTTTTACTGCTTTGGAGGCTTTTGTTTTTTTCATTTTAACAAGACGCATCTAGAGCAGTTTCAAAGCTGTAGTGAAATTAGCTTTTGGACAAAAATAGTGAAGTCTTCAGATGATAATTCAGCTGCAATGTGAATGGGAGTGTCTGTGTAGCCACAGGCAAAGACTGTTTTATGTAATATGCAAGTAAATCAATGTCTGATACTAATGCAGAAGAACACTAAATCCTAGCTCTCCTCCAGTAAATTCCTGCCTAGCACTATACAGCATTGGAGATATATTTTGAGATTTAAGTAATGTCAGTCCTCTTGAGAAGCAAATGACAATCACAAATCCGAAACAGTGAATAGCTACTTGTATGCTTACTTGACTCGTGGATAGTCAGTGAACTCCCACGTGTCTGAAAGGAAGCAGGTGCACAGATCTCTGCAGGTCTGTGTTTAATTCAGCTAAATGTAGCTATTTTTACTGCTTTCCCCTGCAATATGATACCATTAAATTCATTTTATCCTATTGTCTACTTTTTCAGTGTTACTTTCATCACAATGTAATTCTGATTTGAACTTCATGTCTTATTGTTAGTAAATTAATACCTTTTCACTTATATTTCTGATTTAATTATGTGGGCAAATGCTTCAAGGATAATTAGAAAGACTATAAAAATGAGAAATTGGCTGAAATGAAAAAAAAGAAATAAGCATTATGACAGTTCTCTCCTGTCAATCTTTTGAAAAATGAAAAAAAGAAATAAGCATTATGACAGTTCTCTCCTGTCAATCTTTTGAAGAGCAGTAGTGCAGTTATTCATACCTTTGACTCATTCAGACATCCACAGTTAAAATAGCATCTCATTTCACAGATGTACATCATTAGTTACTTTTTTAGTGAAATATGCTGAAGTTATGCCTTGTGGTCCTTAGTGCATGTCTGCATATATACCAACTAAATAAAAAGCTATTTCCAAAAGAAATAGCTACTGAAGAAAATGCCATGAATAAAAAAGTAATCTGCACAAACCTCATGTGCATTAGGAAATTTTCATTTATGCATAAAAATCCAGTCAATTGAATCAAGTGAAGTTAGTAGAATTATCTGTGTAAATTTGACACCACTATTGTGAGGATTGAGCAATGACCAAAATAAAGTTCAAGTATGATCTCTACATGCCTTTTTTAAGCCTAAATTTTGTTGCCTATTGATCATCCAGTAATCACCAAGTGATCATCCAGACTTTTCAAATATTCAGCACAAAAGGGCAGACAGAAGATAGGTCATCCCATGTACCTGAAATACTTATCTATAGATGGATTGAAGTTTCTCATCTCCCTCCATTTGCTGTAAAAGCAGTATGAAAAATACATGGTTTAGGTGAGATGAATCACCAGCAATAAATACCAGTGATTAGCGTTTAGTCTTAAGTACTTTGACCCTTTCTTCTTGAGTGGCAAAAACATGAAGTTATCTTGGTTGTAAGTTCTCTATAAGTTATCTATGTGCACCAGCAAGTACGTAAAGATGTGGAAGTGATATACAGGCACAGTGTTCTGTTAGCTACTCTCGAGAGATATGCTGAGCATCTTACCTTCCAAGATTTTTCACATTTCCAAGAAACATCCAGTGATATTACTTTGCATAACTGATGACAAGTTTGAGTCTGAAAAAGCTATTAATATGACTGTTATGATCAGGTGGTGTACTTTACTTATAAAAAAAACTTATTTTCCTTTGTCTTTACATCTAACATATGAAGTCAATGGAATCAATGGATAGGGCCTGCTGGTTAAATGGTCTTTTTCACCGTTTCAAGTTCATGACTTTTGGGGAACGCTATTCTTGAGCACCCTAAGACAAATTCTTGCATATCGCATTTTTACAGTCAAAATAGGAATTTTCTTAAATATGGAGAAGTGCTATGAACTCCTTCTTCCTCCAAAAGAGCTTTGTGAGCTACTGTTGCTATGGCATCCTTCAGTCACTTCATACCCACTACTGAGGGAGATTCAACAAAATCCTTATGCATACAAGCAGGTGCTTTGATTTTGGAATTGCTCACATGCTTCGAATCAGACATCTGCGGAAATGCCTTGCTGAACAAGAACTCATGTCCTCTTTTTGCTTCTCAACTTGCAAAAAGAAGAGATATATAATAAATGTTCTTCATATAAATGGTTCACAAGTTATTGTTTCTGATTTATAGCCCGGATATAGGCTAGATTTTGTTGTTAGCAATCATTCTGGCTAAAGTGTACATAGCTTTATATGAACATTGAATCAGGACAAAAGTAAGGCTCAAAATACATTGTAGAAATTGATAATTTCCTGTGCTGCTATAAAACTATTCTAGAAAACCAGAGTATTCAAGAAATTAAGGGTGTGATTTTGTAAGACAAAGAGTTAAAACCTTTTTTTTAAAAAAAAAAACAATTTTTTGGAGGTTTGGTTTTATTTCAGATTCTTGTGTGTTTGTTCAGAGCATGACCATACAAACAGTAGTGCTGGTAAAACTGAGAGTAAGAAACAGCTGAGAAGGAGAAGTGAAAGGCAGAGCAGGAATGCATCAAGGTAGTATTGCTGCAGGCAGTTTTTTTCATTTGAAATCACAAACAAGCAGCAGAAAGTCTAGGCATGTCACTGAGTCCATCCCTTTCTTCAAGATAGAATTGCACTTGACAGCTAACCTATTTTTAAAGACTCTGAGTGATGAGGATTTCAAGATTGGTCTAGGCAATCTGTTCCCATGATAAATTACCTTAATTTGTATATAAACATCAACAAATCTGAATAATACTACCCATTGTATGATTACTGCTACTGGTAATCATAATCATTGTTTAGTTTAGCTGCAAGATTTCTCTTGTGGATTTTAGTAAGTATGACCATTAGAGCAAGGAACATTGCTAATTCTTGATTCAGAACAAAATTATCCAAAATAAAATGAGCCATTCTGACTGTGTAAACAAATATACATCCTAAGATGCAACTATAATAAGTAATAATTCATTAATAAGATGCGTGTTTTTCTGGTGTGATGATTATAAAGAGCAAAATGTTGTAATCCAGCCAAAACCTCATAGAATTACAGGCTTTAGAAGTAATTCATTTGTTTCAAAATGAAACCATTTGTTTCTTACCTCATATATACGTATATATGCATACATATACATGTTCTTACTGCACTGGAGATGGATTCTTTTCACACCTAGTCTCTAATGCATATTACAATTCTTCAGCATAAGTAGGAATTTTAAATCTTCCCAGTGGTATTGGCTACAGTTCCTGCTCTATTAATAGAAACTTTCATCCCTCTTGGTTTATCGTCATATGAAGAGAAACCACATATCTGGAGGAAATGGCTGACCAATAAATCGTGGCATCCAATGATAAGCTGCAAAATCAGCTGAGAAATAAAAACATGTCTCAGGGCTAAGCCAAGATGATGCCAAGAAAACTTCTATGCCATAACATTTTGCATACAGATTTCAAAAACAAAACAAAATTCTCCAGTGAGGGATTTGGAATTTCCAGTGTGCTCCTCACAGTTATTAGTCCATGTATCAGCACTATAGGAACCTAGCACCTAGGAAATAAGGACCGTTTATTTTAACATATGTTTTTTAAAGAGTCATTAAAGTCACTGAAGCTCCTAGAAGCATCACAAAATGCAATATGTCAGCATGTTCATTATATGACAGTTACCTTTGATGACTGGCTACCTGGCATTATGTTATTCAAATGATCATTAGGAGACCTGTCCTGTAGCTGGAAACTTAGTGTACCCCGGGAATTGGTAGCACTCTGCAGAATGACTATGCAAGCAAGGTCAGTTGTCCGAGTAAACACAAGTTAATTCTACCAGCTGTCTGATGCCTGCCAGTTTTAAGAACTGGCCATGACAGAAGTCAGTTTTGTGTAAATAAATGCAAAGAAATCAGATCATATCCAGATAGCTTACAAGAAAATGTATGAAAATGTATGAAATGTCTGAAATATGTAGTTAGAATAGTCACTTTTGTTTCTGTTTTAAGGATATACTTGACATTATCATCATGACTGTTCACGGTTCAGGATTCATGGGATTAGAAATGACTGTTTTGAGAATGTGATTAACATCACGATGTCAATTAGTGCTTTTATGACACAAGTAGGAAATGAACTGCTGAAGAGGAGCCTTTAAAACTACTGTTTATCAAATGAAGACTCTTGTTGCACTCAGATCTGACACAGCCATACAGCCTTCATTCACAGTTTTCAGGGAACTGTCAGCAACTTTCTACTTCCGTTGCTATTCTATTTATGCATTTTCTTCCTAATATAATTCAATTTCCCCTGTGCTTGACATAGGATAAAAAGCAAGGTCTTTTTTTGCTATAGATGGCAGCACTAGCTTATCATAAATGTTTATGGGTTTCCTTCTCTTGATGTCAATAGCTAAAAGGATGCTTGGGCAGATTATGACTTGTATGTAATCTAATTGTGTTTAAAATTTACAGATAATCAACTCTATTGGCCATGTAGTGGGTTCCTCTAATATTTCCAAGTGATTTAAAGACATCCTGGGCAACAATGAAGTACATTCACCATGCCGGAGGCCATGACTGTAAAGGTAATATATAGCCAATAAAACTATAAGTTAGCATATTACATTAAAAAATAAACTGAATGCTTAGTAAACTGACATAAATAAAACCAAAAAATGCACTAAAAATATTCAGTTAACAAGCTCAATAAAAATGTTCTTAGCTTGGTTGGCCTGGAGGCTAAACTAACAGGTTTACTCGAGTGATTACTTTCAGTTACATTAGTTACATTCAGTTACATTAGGATCTAGATTTCTTCATTTCTTTGAAGCAATTATATTCATTTGCAAAGAATACCACTTTTTTTTTTTGGGGGGGGGAAGGAAGAAGGAAAGTTTTTTGTTACTTCCCACAAGCTTCATGAGCATTTCACCTCAAAAAAAAAAGTTTCCTTTTTGCTTTCTCTAGGCATGCTTTAATGTTTTATTAATTGCCTGTTTGACTTCTGCTCACAATGATAGATGTCCTCTTCCCTCCTTAAAATAATTCTTAATGATACCCGTCCCCAATCCAGATTAATATCTCAAAAGATTTTGATGTGAGCTATGATTTTAGAATGGGTCCTATTGTTTGAAGGAACTCTGAAATTAAATGTGTCTGCTTCTTCTATGAGTAATTACAGTCAAACTCACAAGTTTCAACATAGTTTTACTCTATGTCTAGTATAAAATAATGTCACTCCTTATTTCAGATCCCATAACTGTGCAGAAACAATCTAAAATGACAATGTTCTGACTGAAAATGCAGGAAGACAGATATTTTACATATTATGATATTATGATGTAAGTTTAGATAGCTGTGTGTTATGTGGCTTATGTATTTGGGGATGTCTTTTATTAGCTATCATCTCTGTAACGTTATTTGTATTTTTTTCTGTTTTGTTTGATTGCCGTTACAAGAGCAATTATATTTATAATATATAATTATACAGTATAGTGTGTATATATATATATATATAGTATCCAGATATAAATATAGGTATGTTTTCACATACAGGTACTAGTATATATACATATATCTGTACATATACATTGGTATATTTTTCAAATTTTAAATGAGCAGTTTAGAAAATTTTAGGCTCTTAAACAGTAAGTAAGCAGCAGGAAGGAAAAAAAAAAAACTATTAATGTTCTAATGAAAGAGGTACTGTCATGTCAATGTGCCCTTCCTAGACACCTGAGAGTCCATGCAAGGGAGAGATATTCCACATATTGTAACTATAAGATAAGCATCAAGCAAAGTTTCTACTGTAGTAGCCAAATGAGAACCCATTCCTGAGTCCATGTTTCTCCCATTAATTAGATTTTTTTTTACATGTAGTGAATATAATTGTACTGTTTCACTCGTGCATTTTCTGATGTTTAGTTAGTAGTAAGTCTGCAATCACGGCTGCAGGGTCTTTTTGTTTGTTTGTTTTGGATTCTTTATAAAATATAGACCTATCAATCAGGAGACATAAATCAACTCTCCCAAACTTAGCTTCCATAGCATCAGTTTCTAGAATATTGAAATTCTGTCCTGCTAATACAGATGTTCATTACAGATTATGGTGTGCTTTTCACTGCGCAATTGCATGTCAGTCCTGTAAACACATTTTAGTAAAGAAATTCCATTTCGATTTCCCATTCCTTTTCTTCTTTCAGTTGTTCTAAAAACACAGCCTTTCCTTTGAAAGTGTCCTCACTGAAATGTTCTTCATTGTATTGGGAGTTATTTTCCTATATTTTATAGCAGGGGCATCAGCTTTATGAATGTCTTATTATCTTATATTTTAAGTAAGAACTATACTGTATTCTTTACATCTGGAGACACACTGTACCACACCAAGGGCCACTGCTTTATCATCAATGGAATGATGATGATAACCATCCATGGAAAATAATTGCTCCTATAACTTCTGATAATGCTTTACAAAAGTAGCGAGTTAGTCAAAAAGTATGACCATCAAAACCAAGCAGAGAAATTCTGAGCAGAGTTCATCTCCTGAGTCACTTGATACTGAGAAGGAAGACATTTTTGAATGTAATTGTTATTCAACTTTGACTTCCATCACAAAGCATGATTTACAGGGCCATTAATTTCCATTACCCTTCTGCATTGAAATCATGCATCTGCAAAACAAATACACTAATAAATTTACATTCATTGCTATTTTTTTCATATGTAGATGCCATATATACACTAGTAAACACATGCCAAGAAGATGGCAATATATTACCATCACAAAACTTGCCATAGAAAGGCACAAAAGAAGGCTAAGAGCCAAGATTTTTAAAATTAAATGCCAATTGTTAGGCTTCTACATGCACAGCTAGGTTTCCTGCCTGATTTTTCAAAAACTGCTGTGCACCAACAACTTCCATTAACCTCAATTAGAGCAGCACTTAAGCTCCATTGTTCCCTAGAGGAACAAGACCTTTACCAGGGGGTCCCTGTCATTTCAGATATTTGTTACATTGTTTCTATGGCTGGCACAGCTCAGTTGCAGTTCTGTGTAATTGCTAAATACAGTGGTAAAAAGTGAATGAAAAAACAGCTTAAATGCAAATATTCTTTTTTTCCCTCTTCTTTCTTTCTATGTATTTTTCCAGAGACTAATGATAAAAAAGCAAGCAGGCATTTTCAGAGTTCATTTGAAAACTCACCCAAAGACTGAGCTTTTAATGCAAAACAATTGCATACATTCATCTCAAAAAGGATTTTTTGTTTTGTTTTCTCCAGGCCTATATATGATGCCTGCAAATTCTGCTACTAAAATCTGACATGCTACAATGCATAAATTCTTCAAATACATTCTAGTTTTCTGCAGTCCTTGCCAAAATTCTCATTTGCAGCTTTATACCAGGCTGCTGTCAGATAAATTCCCGACTTGCCTTCTTCCAGCAGGTTTGTGCTGTACCAGCTACACCCCCACTCTATCCTCAACTCCCCCACTCTGCCCATTCCTATGACAGTTCTGTTAATTTCCATCTCCAACTAAGCTTAAAGCACATTTCTCATCCAGAAAATGTAGCCATTCCTTTCCATCTCCAATCCTTTCTCCCATAGTCATTCTTTGACAAAGCAAGATAAAATTTAGAAAATCGTTGTTGCAATTATCAATTAGGACTTTGCTTAGGGAAGCAGGAAGTTCAGTGAGACACCGACGAGAAACACTTACTTGTCAGTAGACTTCATTTCTGCTACTTCTGCTAAAATTTTAATTGCAGATTAGGCCACAAGTGAAAAGAGCCTTGAATCTCTTTCTACCATGCTATTCTCCAACATTTTTTTCTTTTTTCAACCTAAACGTTTTTGTCCAGAAGCTGTGTGAAATATGTTCTGTTGAGAACTGAGCAAACTGCAGTGCTAGAGCCTTGATAGTAAATTAATTTCTCTTGCCTTTCTGTATATATTCTAGTCAAGGTTATATGTCCTTTCAGTCAATAAACTTATTATCTATTATTTCTCAGTAAGTTACCATTCACGTTTAGCAATGTGAATATCATAATCCAATGGAGCCCCCACAGAGTGAGACCTAGTGGTGTTCTGTATGATACTACATTCCCTGCATCCATAGATAATAGTTTGTCTCTAAAATCGCAGTTTCAGAAATTCAATGAGAAAAGTCCTGGTTCCAGCAAAGATGAGAGCAGAACTCTTATTTTCTTCAGTGGAGCCACAATATCATGATGTATTAGAAAAAAAAAAAAATATATATATATATATGTATATATATATATATATATAAATCAATGGCTTATTCAGTGGGGAGAAATGAGCTTTCCTTTGCTGATGATCAATACGTGAGTAACTGATCCCTGAAGAGACTTGGTCTGCAGCATAACAGCACTGGAGCAATTTGTTTAAGATCAGATGTTGATGTGTGATAACAGCCTGAAATAGAAAGAATCTCTCTCTCTCCTTTCCAAGGCCTTTCCACTTATATTTGTTAACTTTCCTGTTTTTATATTAAATATTCATCATTGTGATAAGCTTGAACTCACAGTTTCATTAATCATCACCTAAAAGTATAATCTGGAGACATATGGAGATTTTTTCTGCTCACTTTCACAATACAGGGCAAAAATTGGGAAGGTTTTGTATTTTTCTAATGCAGTACAATGTGATACAGTACACTGAAACAACCTTTCAATTTCAGCAACATTCTCCCAACCTTCCTCTGATTATGTGACCTCAAAGGGTTAATATTTTCCCAGATATTTTATCCGAGAGTGTCGTTCTGGTAATCAATAAGCTAGCATGTTTATGCCCTGTAGATATGTCAGTCAGATAAGTAAACTGCTGATACTCATGTATATTTGAACAGCTCTACAAAGGCTATATGTTCAGTGGGTTAAGGCAGGAGGCAATCGAGATTAAGGGTTCTAGATTTTGACCAGCTATTTAAACTAACCAAAGACTCACCTGAACTATACCATACTTGGTATGGTATGAGAGAGGTTTCACTGGCCACTTCAGAAAGACTAGAAGTTCACCGACTATAAGGAGAGGAGAGGGAGCGGGAAGAGACAGCTAAAGAGGATGATCTTGCACCATGTAAAAGAGCCCCATACAAGCCCCATACAAGACTCAGAGTTGCAAGAAAACTAAAGAGGAGGAGAGTGTGTAGCTCTTCTATAGATTTTTCTGCTGTGTGTTTTTGTTCTGGCTTTAAATACGATCAATGGTGGTAAAAAATGTTGAGACTCCTCATTTCCTTGACCTTCAATTACTCTCTATCCCTGGAGAGCTGTACTGTAAATCATAGTGATCACATGCCTGGACCTCTGGAAAATGAATGTTCTCGGGATATAGGTCTGGAAGAGAGGCATTAGTTCCAGGACCTTGTTAGTCAGATTAGACATTCTTAGTCCTCCAGACTGATGCTAAAACATTTTCTAGTCAGAGTCAGTGTTTGGACACTAAGAATCAAAAACTACAAAAATTCATGTGTCTAGTGGGTTAGGGAGCCAAACAGCAGCCCCGTGAATGATCAAAAAATGCTGCTTTATGAGGGCTTTGACTAAAGATTCAGTCAAATATCTTTAAAACAAATTGTAATGACAGAAACATTATTTTAAAAGGAAAAGTAGCAGTTCAGCCTATGATAAAATAACAAGGCCCTTAAGGTTTGGGCAGGCACCAGAGACCTCTGTTTCATTTTTGGGCTGTCTTCATTTTCTTTGCTGTAAAACTAGCCTGTCTTCTTGTTTCTCCATTTGAACCGCAGCTATTCTAGAAATAATTGCCTCTCATAAATCTCTTCCTGGTATTCTATTTTTGCTCCCCTCCTGCACTGTCTACAGAACTATAGAGAACACTTTCATCAACTCATCCTGTAAAAATAAAGAAACAAAAACACCAGCCTTCTGATTGCCAGTTTTTAAAAACTTACATTTGTAGCATCAGGTATCCTCTTCCCTTTTAACATTGTACTTTTCCTTTCTATCTACCTGTCATATATTGGGGGGTGGTTTGAAGAATAGCATTAAGCAATGGAAAACAGAAAAGGTAAATCATAGAAGCAGGTGAGATTTTGTTTGTTTGTTTGTTCCCAAGCTGGTTGTATTTCTCCCTTGTGCCAGCGTAACGTTTCCTGAGGTTTGGTAATGTCAGAAAGCATAAAGGGCTAGCTACTTCTTACAGGATGGGAAGATGGGAACTGAGCAGTAACACTGCTTGGCAGGGCTTGGGCCTGTCCCGTGGTGGCCTTGTGAGGTGAGCAAAGATCACAGGCAGGTTCAATCAACAGGGCAGATCAGCAGGTAAGTCTGTGGTGAAGAGGCAAGTTTGAAGTGGAATCTGCAGGTCATAGTCACTATCAGACCTGGTGAAGGTAATCAGGGTCGGACACAGACACAGCCCTTGATGACGAGGCAGGACCATGGGGATGGGAACAAGCTGAGGTCAGACCAGGCATTCAGCATGCTGGTTGTGCTCTACAGGACCTACGCCCAGGAAGGGGCAGGGTTGTGGGGCGATTGGAAATCATCGACGCTGTGTGGAGTGTGCGGCAGGGACTGAGCTGAAATGGAGCCTGGGCCAGGGCAGGGATGGCGGGTACCCCCCTGGCAGCGCCTGGCAGATTATCTGGCACTCACAGATAATCCAGGTCAGGGAACAAATCCAGCTAAAATGTAATTAGCTCAAAAAGAAAAAAGAAAAAAATCTTCTAATGACCTTAGTCCTTTTGTTTGTACAACTTGAAAATTTGCTTCTGAAATATTTCTCTTGGTGTAGCATATTCTCTTGCATGTGGTGTTGCGTGCAAACAATAAGCTGAAATATATTTTAGGGAGCTTAGAGCATGCAAATTACCTGCACCTTTGGGCTCTGAAAATAATAAATAAATAAAGTTAAGTTAACATATAGTTACTAAGTTTCAGAAGACCAAGAGATTCAAAGAATAATCTAAAATTCTGATTGCCTGTGTTTAAAACATTAAAATAAACATTAAAAAATAACAACATGAAGCAGATTGTGCGTGATGTTTTGCAGGAACCGACTTTCTCCTGTGTTCCAGACTTTCTCCTGAAAATTCAGTGACAGAATAATTTCCATTTCATTTTTGCTAAGGCTCTTTCAAAAAAGCAGAAAGCATTTTAAAAGCATGTAAAGGAACCTAAAAATAAAAACTCAGAACATACACAAGTTTCTATAACCTCCGTAAAAGCTTGAGGTTACTGTTATGTTGATTGAGTGAATTTTTCTAGAGTTTGCAATAAACCCCTTAAAAGATTTAATGTGAAATAAAGATTCAGCAGGCCATTTCCATTTAAGATAAGGAATTTTCAAGGCAAATATCAGAACTGTTTGTACAAGCTAAACAAATAATTGGAATGTATAAGAAGAAACAAACCCAAGGGAATCAAAGTTAATGTCATGAACCATTATGAATCTGAAGGGAATAATGAGGGAGAATCTGCAAAAGCTCATTAAAGCTAACCACCCTCTGAATGTACTTCTATTGGACCCTAATTAATTTAGGATCTTTCAAAACTCTCAGGAAACTGTCATCAAGCTATATTTCAAGCTATAGTTTGATGTAAAGAGGAACCATGAAGAGAAAAATGTCAACAGAATGATGAAAAAAAAGGACACAACATGCTAGTTCAAAGTCTATCTTATTAATAGAATGCCTGGGAACCAGACTTCACCAAAACCCCCCTTTTCTTCTAACCTGGTAAGATCTGTGCTTAGACTCATTGTGATAGATAAAATGACAGCTGCGGAAATAAAAATCAAAAAGGCTCTGGGATAATTTAAGGACTTGATGTCATCAATGTTATTGTCTTTCTAGAGTAGCTGTATTTTGCATTCCGCTGGACATACTCAAGCAGGATTTTGGTTTGACCAAAGACTGCAACCATAGAATCCTTCTGTGACCTTACGAGGCTCATTTTAAAGATTCAGTGGTACCTGTCAGCATCACCTTTGACATGAGAGGTCAGGGGCCCGAACCTGGTGAATCTGCATTGAGAAAGGCACTGTATTTGTACAATAGGGGTGTATTTGGGATTTCACAAATGCGGAGGAGGTATCTGCATTTACATCAACGCCTGAGCTGTACACACAAAGCAGTACACAACATACACAAGGCAGGCTCTGTCCGTAAAGCTTGCGGTCACAACAGACATCCCACTGCTTAGTCTCACATTCAAACTGAAATACTGGATTAACTCCCTCACTCCAGCAACCCAAGATGACAGAATTGATGTTTTCTGCTGCGGCTGAGGGAACTTGTCTGAAACTTAGAGAATGATATCACAGCCCTCACAAAAATTACTCCCAGACATGAGTCTAAAAGAAAACCCAGAAGGAAGGAAAAAACACAACCAGCTCTTACAGAGCTGTAGATTGAATTTGAAGGTGCTTTTAGTATTAGGACAGAGTAGCAGCACCTGTGTGTGCCTCTGCCATTTCCTGGATCCAGCTCCTCTAGGATAACTTACCAGACTCTGGACTTACAGTCATCGCTTCTCTTTTTGTTTTGGTGGGTGAATTTGCATAAACTTCTTTGATATTGACCCAGGTTAAATAAAGCAAAGAGATGCTTAAAAAAGAACATGTCGATTTGAGGGGTGTACTTATTCTTGGTCAGCTATAGACACATAGCTAACTATAGCTCTGTATAGACAAATAAAACAGTTATGCCCAATAAAGTGCCAAAGGTGGCAAACAGCCATAGGTATTTCATCTGTTGTACAGTCCTGTGAGATCAAGCTCACTGTTGCTGCAGCTCAGGGAGGACTAGGTTGGCAGCTGCTACCTAGGAGAGAGTAGCCCATTTCAGAAGCAGAAATTGCCTTCTCACTTCTCTTGTTCTCCTAGTAGCTCCTGATCTGCAATCTCTGATTGCTAATATCTTTACTCTTTTCTCCATTCTCTGTTTACAGAGACCCTCTCTGTTGTTAGGCAGCAATGTTTAGTTCTGTTTAGTCTTTAGAGATGCCGAGGACTTCCTCTGAATTCATTATTTTTGTCATATTAATTATGGGTGTATCTTGGCTCCCACTGAAAAGCCAGTGGAAACAAGCCATTTCAGAGCTTCTGCTGACAGCCCCATCCTGGGGATACTCTGTGGGATACTGCATCCTAAGTTCACAGAATGACTGATGTTGAAAACAACCTGCGGAGATCATCTGGTTCAACGCACAGCTTAAAGCTTGGAAGCTGGGCCATACTGCAGGGTACCTTGTCCAGCAGAATTTTGAGTATCTGCAAGGTGTCTAAGATGAGTGAAATGAAAGTGCTCTTCTGTGTTCTGAGTATACAGGGGTCCTAGACGGCTTGCTTAGACTATATGGTAGTTTTGAAGTGGCTGTAATAAGACAAATTTAATTCCAGAGTTCTAGCGCCAGTATTGTATCTATTGCCTGTCTAAATAGCAGCACTCTGAATAGCAAAAAAGAAAAAGAAAGAAAATGTGACCTGGAAAAACAAGCACTAAAGTGCTTCTTGCAGTGTAATTACAAGAAAAGTTGAGAATAAGTAATGTAAAGTTAATAGGAAAAATGAGGATGATTTCTCTTCATAGAGGATTTGGCTTTGCGCTGAAGACACTTTGATTTCCCATTTCCTGAGCAGTGTTCTAACAGTTAAGGTAACAGATAAAAGGAGAGCATCTTCTTCTCTATCCTACTTTGAAGACAAACAGTGTAACCAATTCGGATCCTTGAAGGATTTTTGGAGTCATTTACACTATTTAAGGATTCAAAGCTTGGGATCTTTTGTAAGAAATTGGTATTTTTCTTTAGTTCTGTCTTAGTTGTAAAAGGCACGATTTCAGCCACAGTTAGCATTTCTCAGTGCTTTGTTATGGCCAACTTCTCAGTGTGTGTTTTTTTCAGATTGCCATTTTCAAGCATCTATGTTTGCTCATTCTTTTTATAAAGGAGCTTGGACACATTTCAGGAACCAGGATTCTAGTCATGGCATTGCAGGCTTGATTTGCAGAGATGACGAAGTCTTATTATGAATAACTCTTGACTATGAAGTATTACAGTTTTCAGTTCCTAACTACCAATTTAAATTTTCATCTAAATTTTATCAAGATTATAAATGGTTTTATGGTGCTACCATCATTTGCGTCTCTCCCAATGCTAAATCAAGCTGGTGAGAATTAGAAGGTTTCTTTTCTACTAATCTGTTTCTTCAAAGTAATTAGCTAAGCAGGGCAGCAAAATGAAGTATTTCCTATAAGGGTTCATAAATGAACTCTGTGTAAATGCAAGAGTAGATTACTTTGATATAAAGAGGGGCATTATTCCATTAAGCTCTGGAAAGATGACTATCCTGGAAGCTTGTAATCTGATTTTTATAAATCCTATTTCATATATCATTATTTTCTTTTTAACAGGCAGCATCTAAAGTTGTATCACTCTTCTCTCAGGTTATCCCTTCTTTTTCATAACAGAACTATGCAGTCCTACTTACGCATTACTTTTGAAGTTGTCACCACAATGCTATATTATTATAAGTACTATATTTATTATAGGGCCAATCTTACATTTCAGTCGAGATACATTTCAACCAATACATCTTTTAATCATGAGGAAATAGAATCAAGAGGTATAAGGGTATGAAGTTTAAATGTTACAATTGCACTGACTCTCATATTTATGCCTGGGTGCTTAAGATCCTTGCTCCTAAGAGATTCCAATTCATCTTTTTCATCAGATCTCGCCTCTGTAATATTTTGGGAGGTTTACTCTTCAGGAGGAGAGAATGGTTAACAGATCATTGTGGAAAAGTCAAGTGAACGCCACTGTACAAGGTGCAAATGGCAGGCAAGGGAGATCTACACACATTAAAAGTAGAAATGGAAAATAAGTTTCACATGCAATTCAAAATGAATGATTTTTCTCAAATTAAGAATTTTTTTCTGATTCAAAATCCATTATGAAAAACAGTTTCTAAATGATTTTTACAAATGCACAGCTTTATAGTTTCTTTGAGGAATCAAGGATTTCAGAAATTCAAGATGCTACTTCAGAAAATGCCTTTTCTCTCTTTTTTTAAATTTACTCCTTAAATTCTTATGTGCTTTATCCAGCTGTATTTTTTAATGTTATGAGAAAATGCTTTTCCCCAGATTAAAATTAGAACTATTATGAAGTCCTTCTAAGAATTAATGCTAACAAGTTTCCCTTTATATTCAATGTCAATGTCTTTGGCATAACGAATGCAAAGTTCTAGATAGAGCTCACAGGGTCTTCTAGTCCAGCTCCTTGTCCAACTTGCCGTTGTCACAGGCTTCATATTATCCCACTCATAAATATAGCAAGCTTCACCTTGAAAAGAGCTGCCCCTCAGCAGTAGAGATGATTCTCTGTTTGAAAGTTACTTAAAAACTATCATCTGCTTCATTCATCTTTCCAGCCTCAACCAGTATATGTTCTGCCTGAAAGTGGTACTTATGTCAAAATTGATTTGGGGATGCGCCAGTCCTTTTCTCCCCCTAGTGCTTACCTGGCGGCTTTATTTCTGTCAAAGGAAGCAAGCACAGCTTTCTCAGGCATGTGGCTTTGACCCTATTGCTTTTGCATGGCCAACTAAGCAGCCATTTATCAGCACTCAGTGTGGCCCTCGATCTGAGGGCACTGATATGATCTATCAATCAGAAACATATGGGCAGACAGACTATATAGCAATTGCCAGGTTTGGAGAGTGAGCGGAACATCTTTTGTTTGTTTGTTTGTTTTTTTCACAGTTACAGAACTTCTCCATATCTTGGTAGATAGCACCTCTTCTAACATGGCCCAAGGTACCTTTCTACCCCTTTGCTTAATTCCAACTCTCCTGTTTTTATTCTTATTTTAGAATACACTTGAAAACTCCCTGATTTTTTTTTTTGGTCTACTTGTGAAAAAAAAAATTGTGACTGTGCCCAAAAAATGAAAAGTAGTTTCTCCTAGAAGAAAAAAGAACAGATATTCAGTGATGTTTTGAAACAGGGTCTGAGTTTGCATTCAGAGGAGTCTTAACATTAATCTAGAGCTGAAAGTGTTTGTTACTCTTTCCAGGCTCTGCTTATTTTAATGATAGGTTTCTTGCAACTTCTATGAGACTAATCTGTGTATTGGAGAGGACTTTTCATGAGCTGAAGCTTGCAGTTATCTCAAGGGAAAAAAAAAAAAGAAAAAAAAAACACAGGGCCAAAGAGAGGTTCTCCCCTAGGCTTCTGTGAGATATGGTGTAACAGTATATCTGGCTAACACAGAGGACTATACTTTTTGCAGGACCAAAACCTTTTTATTGCTTTCTTATTGGCATTCTGTAGCCAAGCATTTGCTTCTCTGTTGGTACTAAGAATCTGTTATTGCCTAATTTCCTAAAAAGTGAACACAACAATTAATAAAGTGGGTTTTTTTAAGCCTACTTTTTTCCTTCAAGTTGATTCTTAAAAATAAATTTTGATCTACTTCTCTGCTGATTCTAAACACAAATGTAGTTTTTTTGGCAGTAATACCTGAAAGTGGACTAGAAAATATATGATTGTGTCACAGAAGATATTTCACTAATTGTCTTTCTCGTGTCAGTACAGGATGAAACACATGCGTTGTGAAAATAAGAACTGAAAAATCTGAAGGATTTTTATAGAAGAAAAGCATTTTTTTATTATTACTTAAACATTAATAGGAGTCATTTGCTTGGCTATATTCAGTGGTACCAAGTTAAATCTTTTAGTCATCATGATGGCTGGTTAAATGATATAACTTGATCTTGCTATTCCTTTTTTACAGTCTGCTTCACATAATAGCTGTTTATCTAAGGAGTCTCAGTGTTCCCCGTTCACTTTGCTCAACTGTTAGAAAGAACTCGATTATTCACATATGAAAATAGTTTGTGAAGAAAAACTTTGTAAGTTAGTTTAGAAAAATAAGCAGAACTCACTGAAGTACTACTAAAGGTGAAAGAAAATTCCTCAGCTTGAACTTTATATTCTTCAGAAAGAAAGATTCAAGAAATACAGAAGTTGTATAACAGCCATGCTATACTTGCCTGTAACCAACTTCTTTAGAGAGAACTGGCCACAGAACAAAAAACAAGCATTTGCTTCCTCCCACCACTTTCTTGCTACCTATAGGTATTCAATGCCTCCCCCACTGACTGTCTAGCTAGTGACATTCAACTAGTTGTTCTAGTTCTCTAATGTTAATTTCTTTTTAATTGAATCACCACAGATGTCAATTATTTACTAATTATTTGAATTTTCTTCTGAACTTTTAATTTGTAATTCTTTTCAATGAAGAGGATTTTTGTAGGAGTCTTAAAATAATTGCACTTGTATTCAGCAGTTAGTCTACTAATTAGCAGCTATTCTTTTTCTGAGGTCTGTGGATGATGTTACTGAGTACAAAATGTTCACTTTTCATAAGAAAAGAAGTCACTAAAACTTAACAGCCTTTTTTAGTAATATTTTATTTCTATTTTCCGTTCAGATCTAGTAATTAAAACACCTGGATTTGCATATCCTTACATCACAGAATATCTTTGGTTCTCCTACTCATGTTACTTATGTACATATATTTGTCCCTTTGAAAACTTAGATATATACTATCAAAATTTATGATCAGGATTAAAGAAAAACACGGAATGCACACTTACATAAAGTAAGTGTTCTGTTCGAAAAATACTGAGAATTCAGGAAATTACTTTACTTTGATGCTTAAATGGAGTTTATAAGATATTCAGTAGAAAGCTATTTAAAGAGAACGAATGTGAGACTTTCATCTGAAACATTTGCCTTTTCTCTAGTTGATCTTGCTAACTTCAGCTACCTTCTGCTGAGACAGAATTTTCTAGATTTTGATTTTCCTCTGTACATATACTTACAGTTTAAGGTCAGCCTTCTCTACACAGACAGATTTCAGAAGTCTATCCTGGCAAACTGCGTATCTCACTGCTTTAATAACTCTTGTGGTTAAGGTCTGAAAACTCTCTGACTTTTTCATTATTTTTCCTAAACTGAGGATGCAATGAAGAGATAGTCACAAGATTTTGGACTAATCCAAAAGTAGGACAGAATAGCTTCCCTATTCTTCCTCAGTATCAGCTTATAAATTCAAGGTTTAGATGGACTCTTTTGCTGATGGCTTGCATGGAGAGATCCTGCTCAGCTGACTCGGTACCATGAACCAAGATATTTTCAAAATCACTACTTCCCTTGACGGATTTTCTGGGAATGCTTTCATAGCTCCCCCTTAGAAAAGTGCTGTGGATAACAGCACTTGCCAAGGCAGGGGCGTGAGTGTGACTGGAATGACCAAAACTGTTTAGGAAGGTGTTTGCCCTAAACCAGTCACATTAAAATGACCTTCAGTCAGATTAAAGAGGAATTATTAATATATTTTTGAAAGAGGGTGTCAAAGAAGGAGTCAGCTTGAAAAGAAGTATGAAGGAAGTGTGAAAATTCATACCAGTGGGGAGAGACCTTGCAGAAGTAGTCAAAACCTAGATTTGCCCTGCCAATCATGATTTGCTTTAAACTAAACTCAGGTTAAACCAAGAAGATTTTCCCTGAAAGAAGTCTCATATTGTTGTTACTGTTCCTAGCTGCATGGCTTTACATTTGTAGGTATTTAAAAACAATTCTATTTTCTTGTGCTAGAGCAACTAGAATATCCAGTTTTTATTTTTATTTTTATAGAAGATCCATTTATTTGCCATTTTCATTATTAATTTTCCCTGCACTATGCCCATTGTCAAGTATTAAAAGATAAAAATATGCATGCATTTTATGAGGACAAACAACTTGAAAATATGGCAATTTAACATTTTTCCTTCAAATGGGAAACTCCTGAAAGATTCTGAAGTAAACTACCGCTTGGGAAGAAACCAGTGCCATGTTGGCTTTAGAAAGCTAATAAGCCTGTATCCCTCATGAGTTTCTCCTCTCCACTGTATGAACTCTGTTTGCTTTTTCTGTTTTCAATGGTTTCCTTTGTGCTTTCTCATGTGGCCGGACAGCGTTTGCCCAGTGCCTTCTCACCCCGTTGTCACAAAACAGCTGCAAACACATATGTTTTGCAAAGCCTTCCGTCTGTAGAGATCTCGGGGTAGGCTCTCAACTGCTCTCAGTTGCCGAAGTACCAGTACAGCGTATAGGGCTAGGCTGATTCATGCCATCTGGCCCTCTGAGCCACTCTGTGTTTATTTGCGCAATTGAACATATTGTTTCAAGCTCCTGCTGTTTAACAATAATATTTCCTGGCCAGAGGCTTTTATAACAACTTACTGTACAGTTCTCAGTAAAGTGCCTTATAAATAATGATTGCGATTGTCCGTTTTCTTTTACCACTCCCTAAGTCTACCCGCAATGAACAGAGCTTTCTGTAGACAAAGATAGGAACAGACTGTGGGCAAATTTCTAAGAAAAATAATGGCACAGGCATTCCCAAATAAAGGGAGTTAGTGCCTAGCATAGCAACAGTAGTAACAAGAGTTATGCCCAATGGCAGAATCTATTGCCTGATATTTTTATACTTATTGCTTTGCTGTTATCTTTCAACTGAGATCATTCAACTGAGATCATTGTCTTTACTGGAATGTGTCATCATGTATCTTTACTTTTTCCAAAGGGCTTCAGAAGGATTCTACTACCCAGTAAAAAAATCAAAGAGTGCAACTCACCATCATTAACTGATAGAGTGAACAGCCTAGATGTAGGGAAGGCGAGCATATTTCCTTCCTTCTCTTTTACACAAGGCAGATGGCACCACCATGAAAAAATAAAAAATAATAAATAAGAATCAGATCCTGTGGTTCATGGGTTTTAGCTTTCCCAAATAACAATTCCCAACAGTGTCAACTTATGCAAAAAGAAAAATATCAAATCTGAGAAAACCTATCTGTTCTCTTTATTCTGCAGAAAGTGCCTGTACTGTCTCCTGTCTGTCCCAGGAGAAACAGAAGTACTGAAAGGGTCTGCCACTCTCTTCTCCTCTTTTAGTTAGTAACCAAAAATGCCCAGTTGCTTCCTCCTCTTGTCTTAGCAACTCTCTCTCTGAGTGCTAGATGAGGAGCAGAAGTGGGAATTTGAGCTGGAGAACCATGGATGCTTCTCATGCTGCCTTCACACTGTGTGCCCAATAGCATTCCAAATGGACAGGAGACCAGACTCCGGACTGTTTTCCAGGTCATTAAAATAGGTCCCACAATACCCTAATCACTGGACTGAAGTGTCTTTTATTTATTTATTTATTTATTTTTAAATATATGCACACATCTGTAACTCAGTGTGCTGTTAGTGGAACGAGTTTTGCTTAGAACATGTTTTAGGTATTTCACAGTGTATTCATAGGCTTCTCATTCCTTCTATATAAAAGTCTAGCACAAGTATTTCCATTCCTTGAATCTGACTAATCTAAATGGTAAATAGTAAATGGTAAATGGTAAATTATCATAGAATCACAAGAATCCCAGAATGATTGCCATTGAAAGGGACCTCCAGGGATCTAGTCTAACTACCCTGCTCAAGCAAGGTCACCTAGACCACACTGCCTAGGACTCTGTCAGGATAGATTTTGAGTATCTCCAAGGTCAGACTCCACAACCCCTCTGGAGAAACTGTCCCAGTGCTCAGTCAACTCTCCATTTCTTGCACATAAAAACCAAAAGCAGTGGCTAACACAACTACCAACAGAGGCAGAGGCCCAAGATGGAAGTCAAAGTGTACCTTTTTAGTCACTTGTGACTAAGGAAGAGTGGTCAAAGATAGACAGCACATGGCATCTCAGTTCTTAAGCATTTTTTATGTGTCACAGTTTTTGGAAGTACTGTTTACTGAACATAAATGATTTACAAATGGCTACCTATAATTCCATGATTTTCCCTGTTATAGCCGCCATCTTATTAATTTTGGACATAAACAACAGATATTGAAGAGAATGCTGCTAAACAGGACATAGATGACACATCTTGCTACTTTTTTTCATCATGTCTTTGAAATGCACCAGGGAAAATAAGAAGACTCCTGCCACAAATTTCTGTTCCTTCCTGTTCTGTATCCTCTTTGATGGTCTTCAAGGCATATAGGATTTTTCTATTTTGCTCTAAGGGAAGGAAGATCATAGAAATATTATTTCCACAGGAAGTGGAGTAGTTTTGACACCTAAGATGAAATATTGCTCTGTTAAAATCCTTTGGACCCTGGCTTTCAATATGTCACTTGTATCTCAAGGTTTTAACTGTCTTTCTAATAAAGACACAGATCTATATAATAGAGTGTTTTTGAGTGACTTCCAGCAATAGCTTGGCATGATGTTGAAAGCAGCATTCATCTATGGCTACAATAACTTTGTGTGTGACCCCCGTCTTTGCAGGCTTCTAAAGATGGTGGTCAGAAAAGAGAATACTTCACATCACTGTGCCCCTTTGGACATCATGACATTTGTCCTCCTATTTAAACATTTTGGTTTTGTAAGACTTCTTCTAATTTTCTCTGGTCAATGATTCTAATGGTTTCAAATGACACAGTGTGTGCAACCATGGGATTATTTATCTCATCATTTTTTTCCGTAATGAGACAAGATACAGTTTAAACAATGACAGCTGCTTAAACAGCTCATCCCATATGCAGTCGACTCAAAGTCAGGTTGCTGTTCCTCCATCCCTGAGGGAAGGGATTAGGATGGGTGGTAGGGAAGGAGCGGTATATGCTTTCTGCACAAAAAAACCCTGAGCTGCTCTTACTACTCCCACAGCTGGAAGAGGGAAGAGAGACCCCCAAAATTTTCCTCCAGTGCCAAGATTGGACTGCCACAAAGCAAGGTAGATTCCCAGCCTAACTGGTAAAACAAATAAGAATAGAATTTTGGCTATCCTTTATAGGATATAAAGGATATAAATGCTCTTTAGTACTTTTGCTTGAGTCTGGAGCTCGCTGAATATACTAGTGGTCCTCATTTGTTCGGTATTGTTTTTTATTGCAGAGAGGATCAGTCTCAAACTGGATTCTTTTTGGATGAAATCAAGTTAAAAGATGCATTCCTAGACTACAGCTAAAACGATCGTGGAGCTAGACTGGAGACGAGTCAACGTGAAGTATTCTAAAACACATATATCATGGACATCATGCACTCAGCACCCTCTGATAATCTCTACAGATATGTCCACAAAATTTGCTAATGCAGACATGGCCAATAAAAAATCATCTGGACTTCTCCCATAGTTTGATAAGATGAGTTTTCATTTACTTTATGTTCTGAAGCTTTTCTTCAGAAATATATATAAGTGAGGAAATATTTCCAGGCATTTATATATATTGTTTATAGAAATCTCATCTTTTTTTTTTGAAAATGAGAAAAGACAACATAAGTTTTAAGTCAAAGCCCTGGCTGCAAGGCAGAAGGGCCAGATTCCAATTATAGATCTGTAAAATGTTTTAAGTGAGGGACCAACTTGTTTGACAGCACCTGAGTTTTTCATCGATGAAAAGAGGATTATAATACTTTTCTTATGAGGATTGTGGGAAGATGAATAAATGAATGTGAGAATGACTGTAACGAGAGACAGAGAAAAGCCCACACAGAATTAAAATTTGAATTTTACATTTCTCTTTCCTCGTGTGTATTTAGTCAAACTTAAATAGGGAAATTTCTATCTGTAGAACTATTAGAGGAAATCGGATCATTTGGATGATACAAATTTCAAAGAGATGAACCATTTCTGTTAGATTATTACGTAGACAGAATAGTTAAAAGTCCACAGAATAAGGAATGTTTTAGCATTGATAAATATAAGACTAAGTATATTTTAGAAGAAAACAGTGAGCATTGTTTAGATAGTTGACATAATGTGCTACCATCAGGAATAGATTTGGGGCTCTAAAATTCAATAGCATAGGAATATCTACCTATATCTTAGCCAGGTTGTGTAATTGTTCAGGATTTGAGGCACAACTTCTACTGTATCTTATTATCCTGCTGGTTTGGGGTTTTTTATTATGAGAGGCATTTCCCAGACCTGTGATACATAGGAGAAGCTCGCATGAAAAAGCGCAAGCAATAGGTCATTCTTTCCAAACATCTTCTGTAGATTAGACAGCAAACAGAGCTTCTGAGGGAGCCATTCAGCGGGGTTAGCATGATGCTTTGTCAGATGTAATATGCTCTGCAGAACTCAGAGCCTGGCTGTCTGAGGCAGATAAACCTCACGTAGAACACAGCTAATTCACGTGTGAGATCCCACTTCGGGCAACACACTTGAAAAGTAGGCATAGTGGTATCCAAGTGCACCAGAGTTCTTTATTGAGACTTAGCCCCTATCTTCATGGAATCAAAACCTTAAGGATGATTAGCCAGTATTAAAAAGGCAGCAATTACTACTACAACATACTTCTGTTTGCTTGTTTGTTTGCTTGTTTGTTTTGGGAGGGAGGGGTAGAGAAGCTGCTCTTTTGAAGAAAAGATTCACCAGTTGCATAATAATACTTCACAAACGCTGATTTTCTGATGACTTGAACATTTAGAGCCTCCTAAGAAATTATTTCTGGGTGGATTTTCTTGTGTTATTGATGGAGTTGAACTGACATTCTTACTGTAATGAATTTGAGCAGTATTCTTATCCATAAATAGGTTCCCTATTAGCCATTCTTCTCTCCTTTTATGACTCTGAATATAGATTTCTATGTTTTCAGATTTTTTTCCTGAGAATGTGATTGATTGCATTTTATCACTTTACTAATCTGGAAATACAGTGCCCTAATGCTTCCTTTTATGGAGCCTTTACATGCCAGCTGCTATTGGCATGAGGTCCACAAACTGTAGCAATGAGTGCTGTAATGGGCTGGAGGCTCTGTTGTGCTGTGGGATTTATATCAGAGTACATGTGGTAACAAATCAAGGAGAATGCAGCTCTGGGGAAGTCTGTATATAGAAAAGTGCCTCTTGGAATATTAACTAAGGTTTTAAAGTCCTGCCATTAATAACTACATTAATAACACTGATATTGGACAATATTAATTCAAGTGTTTCTTACTCTACAGATGAGTACATCTAGCTCTGGAAAAGACAGGCAAAAGGTATGACTGACTTTTTGCTCTCTGAAGGGTATTAGCACTTTTTTTTTTAAGAGGCTGGTGTGTTGTATTTCTGAAGACTGAATTTCAGCAGTACTTGAGGTGGAATAAAGATGGAGTGATGTGTTCTGTGCTCCCCTTTTCCAGTAGTAGTTAAGGAGAAGGGTATCATTGATCATATCATTTGGGACTCAGTGGAATTAGGGACTCTAGAAGGTGTTGCATTACCTATTTGGTTTTCACAAAAGTTCATGCTAACCTAAATATCATTTTGGTCCAGCTGGATTTTGAAAGTTCCACTCAGAAAGGATCACAACCAGCACATAATATATTTTAATAAAACTGTACAGACACTAAGCTGATATAAATCAACATAAAGCTATTGTCTTTCCTGGTAACTGGATTTGAAGTTCTGGCACAAAGCTATCTCCTTATTAGGACCTCTCTTTTACAACAGATGTAATGCTTTAGCTTGCCAGTACTTGTGGCATGCTGCAGCAATCTAGTGATTTTGCTGACTTTGACATACTATCGTGGATGACTCAATCTTAAAATGCAGACCTACAGAAGACTGTAGTATTTTATTCTGATAACTGCAATATATCTCAAGTGACACTTTGCACAGGACCACCACTAAAACACGTTTGACTGGAAAAGAAGGAAGTTACTTTTTATAACAAAAAGTATTTGCATATCAATACTTTTTCATGGTATTAAAATAACAGGTAGGAAAGGAAAATTGCATTCATTTAAACGTAACCATAAAGCAATAATAGAAGTCAGATTAAGGAAAAGGTGAAAAAGGATTTTTTAAATCTGTAAAGGCTGTTAAAATGAAGAAAGAACAGCAGCTGCTTATCAGCGAGTTGTACAAAGGAATCATTTTTAAATTGCCCAGTGTATGACAGTCAAAAATATCCACTTTTTCACATGGGGAAGGTGTTGATTATGGTTTCACAAAAATAAAAGGACAAACTTTTAAGGTCCAAAGTGGGTTTTTTGACTGTTCGATAACATGAAATCAATGTTAAAAAGGAAAAAATAATCTGGTCTTACATTTTCTTTATGTCATGCTGTGTTGGAGGAAAAAAATAGGAGAAAAGAAGTTGCTTGTGTCTTGCAGAAGGCTTATACCAGATGCACTGTCAAAATTAAAACTTTAGATATCCCAAACACACCTCATAGAATTATTTAATATCTATCATATAGTCTAATACTGTTAACATAATTTCAGGCAGAAATTTCATGGTAACTCTAGCAGGATATATGGTCCTAAGTAATGGGTGGAATATTAATTAAGAGGTCCATTCCTATTATTTCTATCCCCCTGAAAAATGTTGGAAGTGTTAATGTCTAGGCTTCACTCGGTTTCATTCTTCTTTCTATGAACCTGCTGATAGCATACTATTCCAGAACAGCGTCAGATAACATTCCTTGCTTGAAATGCCATTTCTGTAAATTAAATCAGATATTATTTACTCTTCTTTCTTTTGTGCATTGGCATCCACAGACAACTGCACTGTTCCATACCCAAAGGCACTTATTTTGAAAGGTCAAAAAGCCTTATTCAAAAGTGACTGTAAATCATTTAGTAAAGCATTCAGGAATGTAATCTACTGAAAAAAAAAAAGAGAAGTTACACGCAATAAATACAGTATAGGAAACTACAAGAATGACACAGACTTGCCCAAGAATCTAGATGGAATTGCCACTGAGATGCTTTCCTCTTGGCAAATATTTCTGAAATTTGCAGCAAACTTTAGAGGAATGTAGCCATTCACTTATGGGTTTACCCTAATTCTCAGCACGTACACACAGGTAAGATGTTTTAGCCAGAAAACTCCCGCAGATCTTGATTTATCTGGTAGAGTCATTCTGAGGGAATTCATTCAAGACAACAGAGACACAGGTTAATTCCTTCCTCTTGCTGCACAGGTTAAAACTCAGTCTTCCACCTTTCAGGATTAAAGAAAAAGAAAAAAAGTATAAATTCTCACTCTCTTCTGTCAGACTGTTTCACTCCATGCATCCATAGGGAATATTTCTTTACCTTCCTATTTAGAAGCATTTTAAAGAAAGTAAGACAGGTGAAGCCTGGGACCATTCCCTAATAAACCTCTGAGCATTAAGCAAGACTGAGAAAGACCCTCCCAAAAGTTCATTCAGCCTTTGGTTAAGAAATGTTTTGGAAGTATGGGTGCCAGTCTCCCTGCATAATGTTGAGAATTCCAGCAGTGTCTTCCACACAACTGTGAATGCTATAAACTTCTACATCACTTCTACTGTTGTTCTGTGCATTTAAAATTTTACTTCTTTGGCCAATATTAGTAAGTCTCAAACTGCAAGATTTTTCCTTTTAATTTTCATGAAAAAATAAAAACAACAGGAAAAAATAATTTATGAGCAATGTGTACATATGAATTTTTAAGGAAGATAGGGATAAATATAGATTAGGTCAGCATCAAGGTTGCTTTGTCAATTATTAAAGAATCTTCAAACAGAATATCCAACCTTATATTTGTCCATTTTAAAATTGGTAGATGAAGTGGGTAGTTTTTGTTCTGTGTTTTAGCTTATAGTTTTTTCTAATCATGGATCAGGGTGCATTGGTGTGATAGGAAACAGATTTGTGGAGGAAGGAAATCTACATAATAATAAAGGTAGAGCTATTACAGAAAACCAGCTTGTTTGTAGAAGTCTTCAGATAACATGGCTGCGTTATTGATTCTTTTGTGATAGTATTCACAGAACCTCTTAAAGATTTATGTTTCTGTCTCTCAGTTTGTGGCTGGTAAGAAATAGTCTCTCAAAATGCTCAGAGTCTTTGAAGAGCCAAAAGGCAGAGAGAAACAGAAAGGTTCAGAATGATCATGGATACCTGTCTACTTACTTCTGGTTTCTGTCTTTTTTATTCTTTTAGGATATGTCTACAAGCCAACAAATAAAAATATAAAGGCCTGGAATTACAGCCTTGTTAGCTGCTTAAATAAATACAAATATTTTCATGGGTCTGTCTTATTTGTCCTTTATTGTTCTTTTTATTTAATGTCACACCACTACCTTGTCACCTCTAATTCTTTAAAAAGTGAGTATGCAACAATAATCGTGGAACAAAAATCATACAATCAGAGAATCCTAAAGGTTGGAAGGGGCCGCTAGAGGTCATCTAGGCCAACCCCCCTGCACACGCAGGGCCACCTAGAGCATGTGACTCAGGGCTGCATCCAAGCAGGTCTTGAAGATCTCCAGAGAAGGAGACTCCACAACCTCTCTGGGCAGCCTGTTCCAGGGCTCTGTCACCCTCATCGTCAAGAAGTTCTTCCTTAAGTTCCCGTGGAACTTTTGATGCTTCTGATTGAGGCCATTTCCTCTAGTTCTGTCAGTGGCCACCAGTGAAAAGAGGCCAGCCCCATCCTCCTCACTGCCTCCCTTGAGGTACTTGTACACACTGATCAGGTCCCCTCTCAGCCTTCTCCTCTCCAGGCTGAACAGGCCCAGCTCCCTCAGCCTCTCCTCATAGGGCAGATGTTCCAGGCCCCTGATCATCCTCGTGGTCCTGCGCTGGACTCTCTCCAGCAGCTCCACATCCCTCTTGTACTGTGGGGCCCAGCACTGGACACAGTGCTCCAGATGTGGCCTCACTAGGGCTGAGCAGAGGGGCAGGATCATCTCCCTCGACCTGCTGGAGACGCTCCTCTTAATGCACCCCAGGATCCCATTGGCCTTCTTGGCCACGAGGGCACACTGCTGCCTCATGGTCAACCTGTCGTCCACCATGACGCCCAGGTCCTTCTCTGCAGAGCTGCTCTCCAGCAGGTCGGTCCCCAGCCTGTACTGGTGTCTGGGGTTATTTCTCCCCAGGTGCAGGACCGTGCACTTGGCCTTGTTGAATTTCATGAGGTTTCTCACTGCCCAATTGTCCACCCTGTCCAGGTCTCTCTGAATGACACTGCAGTCCTCTGGGGTGTCAGCTCCTCCTCTCCGTTTGCGATCATCAAAAGAGAGTGCCTTTTCCTTTGTCTCCTATTAAAATGAGGGTAGGAAGAAGTCTTTTTATTTTAGTCTTTTAAGATCCAGTTAATGATGATTTCATGGATATAGAATACATATTTAAGTAGATGAGAGGGAAGGAAGAGATAGGAGACTAGTTCTGTGTTATTCTGAGACCTCTGAAAAGTTTGAGTTTGGCTATTTGCAGTGAAGCCAAGGAGCCAAGCCATGGACTTGACTTTTGGAGGAAAGGTTTCAATGTAGAACACAATAACACAAAGGAACTGATGGACTTTGCCCTTCTGGAGTGAAACAGATGAGCGTACTACCTTTTAGAGATCCACTTTAAAAGCGAAGCCAAGACCATCATCATGAAAGTTTTGCCCATATGCATCTGTTAATAAAGCAGTTTGTTTAACTGGGTCACCAGTAAGTTCTGAGTTACCTTTTTCAGTGAAGATCACTTAGGTAATAATGCTTCCCATTTGTCAAAAATGGAATGAAAAGTATATACTTGTATAAACATCTAGTGTAACAGATAATTTGATCTCTTTCTGTAATATCCTCAAATCAAATAAAATTGTAAAAGTGTCACATTCCAGATCCCCTTTGTCTTTTCCTTCACACTGAATATTTACAATTTGCAGTAAAGCATTTAAACATTCAAATTCTAAAATCAGGCCTTTTGGGAGATGGCCTGCAATTAGGCACTTTTAGATTTTGCCCAGAGTCTTTCATTGAGACAAACTTATATGGTCTAGTCCAGACTTGGTCCCAAAGGAGGCCATCTGTTATAACAGAGGTATATTCATTTTGACATGAACTCATTGAAATTCCTTAAATTCATTTTGTAAGTAATGGTAGAAAAGAAAATTTGAGTAAATAGAATTTTATGATTATAACCATGAACATGAAATTAGAATACTAGAATCTAATAGATTAGATTCTTCTTTTAGAAAGTTAAATAACAGAAGTATAAGGCACACATCTCTTGTTTTTCTTTACAGAAAGCAATTGTGATTTTATATCACTATAGCATGAGCACAAGGACCAAGGACATACCTCAGCAGTGCAAGACATTCAGCATTTCATCAAAATGCAATCACATGCAGTTTTTGGCAGGAATGACTTTGAGTTGCTGAAATGTCAGATTGGGATGATGAATCCCTACCGATAATACTATTTTAGGATTTAATGTTTTCCTGATGGAGAATATTCTCAGTGTAATGGGACAAATCCCGCACCTGTCAAAATCAAAGGAAAGTCCTTCCTTGCTACATTAGAACAGCGTCATATCTGATGAGTTACATTCATTACACATACAGTTTCTAGACCAATTTATTGGAAAGTCATCCTTTTGTTTATTTATATTTCACATCATCTACTATTCAAAAAAAGGATTCACACAGTATATAACTGTAGATGCCTGAGTCAGGAAGCTGGTTTCCTTTGGGTTCCTGATAGTATGTGAAGGCCAAGCTGGCATTGTTCTCTTGAAGGAATCTCCATTAACTACTGAAGAGAGAATTGACTTATCAGGAAGTGAGCAGGTCAATTCTGAAACCTGGCACTGTGAATGCTGACATGCTAAATATCCTTTCCTTGTTCAAATATTTGACAATCATGACTGCATGATTTAGGCTGTGAAATAACAATAAGCGTATGATGCCTACCAAGAGGTTTGGTTTGATGAGTTTAGCACCTTGATATGTTTGTATGCTTTCAGATAAATTCAAGTTACCTATTCAGATTAGAAATATTTAAAATTATTGATAAACATATTTTCACATTTATTACCATCTTGCTCATTCATTTTGCATCGTATTTACTATTCATGCATAACTGTGCAAGTAATTTCTCATCTCAATATTCATATGTGTACTAAACACTTTTACTGACATCATAGTCATTGCTGTGACTTAAACTTTAGTTTCATTGAATAGTTGTGACAAAAATACGCTGAGAGAAGAAAAAGCAATCTACCAATCAACCAAACAAAACAACCTAACATGGCTCAAGTATTCATTAAAAAGGTCATAGGGACTGCCAGTGCTGCCAGAAATACTTTTCACTGTTTGCTCTTCTTGACTGAGGACTTGATAATGACTATTCTTGTTATAAATATGCAGGTTTCCAAGTACTTCTCATCAGCTTGAACATTTTCATATGTGCTTTCTGTTCAGATAAAACTCTTATGCTGTGACTCACTGGTATCTCACCCAGTTGATGTGTTACTCTTTTATATCTTGGTATTTGTTTTCTGTCACAGAGAGAACAGTAAACTACTTAGATATTGTTAGAAACCTTTCATGTCAGTTAGTTAACCTTTAATGGTTTGACCAGTTCCTTATTTTTCTGCTTTTAAAATGCAAAGCAGTTTGTATTTATAGTTTATACTCCACATTGTTTTTCTGTTCTCGGAACCACCAGCTCTGCCAATAATTTCTTGAAGCTATTTTAAATCATACTCTCATTCTTCCTTTCTGTTATGCACAAAATGCACCTCTGCCTTTCTCATGCAAACACAAGACAGGAAAGTATGTCATTGAGACATATGGTTGCTAAGAAATTTAAAATGTTATTCATATATAATTTTTATGCAAGATTTGATTATAAATATTGATGTAAGTTGATTAATTTTCAATTTACAAGTGCATTTCTTTCAGCATCTTCCAGAACTCACTAATGAAAAGAACTTGGATAGCAGCAAGCTAATTTCCTGCCTCCTTTTCTCCTACAGTTGGTGTAGCCAACAAATTAATTTTTGCATGAAGCACGGGAAGTTAAGAGTTTTTGTTTTTCTTTTATCTTATGTTAAAATACTTCATTCTGTGAAAAAAAATCAGTAACATCTTAACAACACAAAATTATGCTCATAAGTGCTGTATTAGGATAATACAAACTTACACTGAAAAGTAATACAATATTGCTTGTATCTTGAGTAAGGAAGTGGAAATATCTTTTCTACATGCAAGCCCACTTTAATAAAATCTGCATCACTAATAGATTTTGCAAGTGAGGGGATTGAAAACATTTTCTTTGTACAAACAGATCACCTCAAATTATAGTTACAGATCATGACTTTTGTTTTCACAAGTTATTAGTTATCTTCTTTAAGAGACCTGTGCCGTATGTAAGCTTAACAAATGGCCAAGGACTATGAAACAGCAGGAAAATTTTCTGAGATTAGGCTTGGAGAAAATGGCTAAATTTCTTCTTTGAAAATTTTCCTGTATCAGAACTTTTGAGAAAGGAAATATAGACTGTGATGTATAACTCTTTTAGTTGTTTGTTAAATATTCTGAATACATTATATTACGTTTTAAAGCACTGTGCCAGGGCAGCAGAATAGGTGTGTTGTGCGGGATGGGGGTTGACCCTTTTAACCTGTCATCTGAATGGGGCAGATGAAATGAGATGGGCAAGGAAGAGGTAACATCATCATCCATGTCTCTCAAGAGACAAATCTTGAGAGGAACTGGGGCTGCTGGGAGCATCATGCAGAGCACAGCCAAGGGTCAGAGATGATAAAGAGAAAGCAATACTCCAGAGGAAGTAAAAGGATTTCTGTACAGTTGTTTCAGATAAGAGCCACTGGGAAACCAATGTTTTAGAAAGCAAGACTGAGGGAAAGCAAAACTGCTAACAGCAGCATTTGTTTGAACTTTTTTAAGGGCTCATTTTAAACACAAGATTCAGACAATTTCAGCGGAAAGCTTTGGCTGATGTGAAACCCCCTCACAAAAACTTCTAACAGAATATGTTTATAGAGTATTTGGGTGATTCTGTACCTGGACTGTTATACCCGTTATTGGCACAGAAAGCATAGAGGAATATTTGGAATAATGTTTTCAAGGTTCCGTAATATTGGAGTCATATTTGTAGTGTTTCAAAGTATTATAGTAGCAGATGATTAAATATAACCAAAAGGTTTATTTACTTTTTAAAATATTACATCATACTTTAAACTTTGAACAATGATAATATATTTGGCAATGAAGAAGACTAAATTCTCTCACCTATTTCATGTTATTATGCTGTAGTATTACTTATTTACCCTGAAAGAAGAATTTCAACACATGAGAGAAGAATTAATAACTTACAAAGTGTTTTAAACAATACAAACACATATGGACTAGAATATAGCAGGTCTCACCAGAGAATCACAGGCTGTGAGTTTGAGGTGCCAACTGAAAGAAGATACCACAAATCAAACAAAGAATGGCAATATCTTCTCAATAGGTGACGGCAACTGTTAGCTCCCACGTAAAAACCACTAGGAGACTTAATTTCTAATTTGAAAATTATAGTGCTGTAGCCCACCTTTAAAAGATTTTTTAAGAATTTTGAATAGGTTATCAAGTAAAGACAATTCCTACTGTAAACAAGCAAAACAGAAATAAGAAAACTAGACAGAAGGAAAAAAATGTTATCATTATTACCATTATATATATAAGCAAACTTTCAATTGGTTATTTAACATCAAAAAATGAAACTGTATTCTATTACTGGATCAGGTCTGTTATAAGAAGAATATCTTCCTTTCCTGTAGTCTTCCGGCCTGTGTTCTGCATCCATCTGAAAAACTTGATCTCAGTCTTTTGTTGGCCACTATTCATATCATTCTGATGATGATGAATCAAGACCTATGAAAAAAGCACTTTAGGAACATCACAGAAATAAAATATCCTCCAGTCAAAATGATTTTTTTTATCTTTTTAACAAGATTAGAGCTATTAGAATTTTTCTTCCTATTCATTCTATTAAACATAAAGCATAGTTTACCCATCTGTTTTCAGACTCAGCCTTTATTACAATTATTTTTCATTATCATTCATTGTTTATCATTCAGGCATCCTAAATTATTACTTTCAGTAGATTTTCCCAAATAAAGAAAAATAATTCGTAATCAGTTAACTGCCATTAAATTGTGAAATATTTTAGTATTCTTAAGGATGCTGTGTTTTTAAACAGGTGACTGAATATTGAACAAAGGAGGTGATCTTTTTACTTAATATTTTGATTTCAAATTCCAAAGAGTTTACCACCATCTACTGTAATTTTTCACTAGGTTTTAGCAAACTTCAGTGTTCCTTACATCAATAATTTTTTTCACGCAAAGTTAGAATGAGAAGCTAAACTAGTATTTTTGGGAGGGAGGCAGGAGAGGAGGGGACTGCTGTTGGCACAGTTTTTCAAATGGTATTGAAAAACTAATTTGAAGGTTGAAAAACATTAAAAGAAGTATTTTGATTTTAAAGTTGTTGTACTTCATTTTTGGTATGTTGAACGTATCCCTGGAAAATTTGTTTCAGGTCAATTCAACAGTAAACTTCGTTTGTGGCTTATTGCTTGAAGGCAACTGTATTCAGTTGGCAAACACTTTAATGCAGAGCTTAGTCAAAATGACATATAAATATGTATTTGCTATTATGCTGTTCTGACACTGTCTACTTCAAAGGCTGCTTAAGTCCCTGAAACATTCTCATTGCATTTAGTGAGTCTTGGATCACGGTGCACCTTGAGGAAATGGGAATTGCTGACAGTAGCATGTTATATAACAGATTTTCAATTCTGGTTATTATGTTTAACTTGTGATTTAGTCTTTTATTAATTTAACTTTGAAAGAAAACAAAAAAACTTCAGGCAAAAGAAAGTCTTTCAAAAACCTATGCATACAAAGGTAAGCACAAAATAATTCGGCTTTATGAATGTATTTAAGATCTTTCAGCAAAATAAGATAATTTTAAGCTAAATTTATATTAAATAGCTAAATATTCTAAAGAGAAGTCAGATGTATTTATCAATACGATGATTGTTTGTTTGTAGTGGGCTATAAGGTCTTACCACTTCCTACTACCTTTCCTCAAAGTAGACCTTAGAGAAGAGTCCCTTCTTGATCAAGAGATGCAGGACAATGAATTTACCTGGCAAATTATTATTGGCATTTTGATTTTTGGAGGTCCTTAATTTCCCCTGCATTTCTGGGGGATCATTGTATTTAACTTAATAATTTATGTAAAACAAACAAACAAACAAATTCTTTTCTTCTTTTAATTCCAAAGGGTCTGAGTAGATAGTACATCGGAATAAAAGTTTATATATTATTTAATTCACACTGAATTTGAAGATTTAGACCTCTGATTCTAAAAATATACATAGCTGCACAACTTATATAAGAAATTCTACTGAAGGTAGTAGGAGTACTTACACATTTAAATTAAATGAAAGTATGTACAAGAACATGCATTAGAGACATTTTTTACTGAAATCCTTCACAGAGAAGTGTTTTGATAAACACATTAAGGCTAAATGAAGACTGGAAAAATAACACTCTGCATGGGCTTACTCAAAAAGAGTTGAAACAAAAATCAAGAGCTGCTTTTGCTCATCCTGAGAAAGTCCTTAATTCGTGAGTCATCTTGCTGATTTCAGTAAGGCTTCTCATGACATGTGATGTGAGCAGAGGAGGCAAAACTGTTAATAGGTGATTCAAAGGCAGAGGCAGTACCTGCGTTCTGGCTTTTGCTGAGGAGCTTCCCAGGAAAACTCTCTTAAGAGTTATGATTTAAACATGTCATAATCAAATCAGACCTACAAAAAAACAGCGGAGTTAATTGCTTTTTCTGTAGCTGCAGATCATTTTTGCTTTGAAAAATGCATTAGCAGTTTGTTTAGCTGTTAACATACAGTATCTGTCAACAAACAACTCAATAGATGACAAGAGGCATACATTGAGAGAGGATTCCTAATTCATTTTTTTAAAGATGTTGTCATTTCACAAGTTGCGTCACGTACTTAGAAAAAATAGTTATTGTGCATTCCAACGTAAAGCAAGACACAAGAATGTAAAGTATGCAGCCACACATTCCCTTACACAGCTTGAAAGAGCAAGGGCAAGCCCTAAACTTCTGGAATTCAGAAAAAGTAGTAAAATATTCATATCTAATGTTATCCTAAAAGTTCAGGAGTTCCGGATCCCTTATGAGGGTATAAGTTCTGTGGGTTTTTTGTTTGTTTGTTTGTTTGTTTTGTACAACTCTGGATATGGAGTCTGTCCCTAAAAAGTACTATGCACCACAATCCCAATCTGCCTTGAACTCTTACTCATCTTGTTTTGGGCCTCTCATGAGTTAGTCTAAATGTGAGATCCCTAGTAACAAGATTTAGGTGGTTGAAATAGCACAAAAAAAAAATCCAAAGGAACAAAACAAAAGAATAAACACAAAAGCCCACCACAGTTGACAAGAACCCATGAGAAGCCAGATCAAAGAAATAATGAGTGAATCGTTGTTAAACAAAACAATATTTCACAAAGCTCTCAGTAATGGAAGTTGTAAAGCATATATGTAGACAAATAATTGATGCTTTTCTTCTCTTTTCCCTTACTCTGTGTTATTTGTCAGGCAGCTCATAGATTTCTGCAGCCACATCATCTATGGCCATGGTGGGTAAGAACAAAGAGCAGCAGGGGATGATTGTATCAGATAATTTCATGCATTTCACTTAGCTTCTTCTCCTGTCACTTTGGGCCCTCTTTGTCAATAGTGGGGAGAAGGAAAGGCTCCTTGGAAGGGCCAAAGCCCACTGAATGCTCTGCATTTGGCTTTGGAGAAGTCTCTATACTTACCAGCTTCTCTAGGAGCCCAAGGTAAATATCTTTCTCCTAACAGGCTAGTTTCTGTGCCTTGTCTTACATAGTATTCATAGCATGAATTCTTCCTGGTGAAGAGAAGCACAGTTTGAAGGCTGAGGAATGTACATTGGAGCTTGAGCCTTACATTCGATAAATAAACCAAACATCACAGCAGTTGAAGAGCTACATTGCAGTACAGCCATAAGGCACCTGACCCAGCAAAGTACTTTTATTTCTACTTTTTTAGCCATTATTTAACCTGCTAATTTAACCATTAATAGCAGAATTTTCCACCATGACTACTGCTTTCAATATATATTTCAAGGCTGTGAAGTGGTTAATGTGTTTTATATTCTCATACATTCATATTTCATACCATTTAACATTATTGTAATTCTCTTTGGTTCAAATGGCTCCTGAGGGATCTACCAATCAGTGCTGCCTGACAACAGATAAAATAGCGACCTGCAGTAAGAAAGAAAAGTTGATTGCAAGATATGTACATTTTGAAAGTAATTCTGCCAGAGAGCATTAAAAATTTGATATGAAAATGCTACATTTTCTGTAATCCTATTTAATTGACTTGCTCAAAGGTCTTACAATGAAGTTCCATAAAGAGCAAACATACTCGTTTAACAAAACTTTGTAGAGACTATTAATATTTATGAAGTTTAAGGTACAACTGTTTAGACACCAACATCTCCTAGTCTTAATAGAGCAAATGTGGCCTTGATGTCCTAATATGACCCCCCACAAATCTACCACCAAACTTATTATGGACTGGGAATTGGGAGCAGTTAGTTTGGATCACTTTTTTTTTTCTTTTTTTGTGGCTGCTTAGGCTATTTTATAAATAATGTTCTGAGAAAAAGCTGGCAAAGCCAATGGAAACTGTGATTCAAAACTCTGATTCTAGAGATTACTAAATCTTCCCACCTTGCTGGTTTTGTATTTTTTTAGACCTCAGAGGAGTTGTGGTAGGCACTCTGTGAAAGCAACAAAATTGCAAAGAATTCGCCAGGGTCACTCAAAAATGACTCAATAAATGAGGAACACAAACAAGAAGCCAGGAAAATTACAGATGATGAGAAGAGAACAAAAAAAGTTGTTGGAAAGATGCCTGTGGTTATCCAGCATGGAATGTGCATATCCTTGTAATTGTGTTTAATTACAGTATTCTTACTGGTGTTCATTTTAGTCCACAGAGTGGAACTGAATTTTGGAAGGCATTTGAATATGGAAGGAATGTAGCTGAAATCCAGAACTCTCACTGGTTGCGAAGACATAGCATTAGAGCACATAATAAATAGTTTAAAAGAACACATTTTGGCCTTCATGCAGCAAAACAATGATGTACATTCGTAATTGTTAATGCTTTTTACCATGTTCCTACTTTCCTACAATTAATGTCTCACTCAGATCAGGGCAAAAATGCATACTTAGAAATGTTTTTTTCTTTTTAACCACTTTTAAATGGCTTGCCTTCTATGAAACTTGGTAATATCTGATTTCTAGCACTGAAAGTTTAAGTCCTAGAAAAGGCAGGGTGGAATCCAGTTTCCAAGTATAACCATTTTTCAAAAGATTTTATACGCAGGAGAATCATGTCCTGACCTCAGATTTCATCTCCATCCTTTATATCTTCTTTTCACTTATTCGATTAATAACCAAGGTGATACTTTTCTTATACTGAGACATGTACCATGCAGCAAATAAACTAATCAGTAGAACAAAAATAACTTTGAACAGTAACTATTCATTTTCAGAACTTGAATTTTTGTGTTCCTAACTCGACACTCCTTCTTGATTTTCAGTAACTGTATCTGTAAGTTCCGTCTCATTGCTCATTTCTTTATGTTTTCTCAAAAACAAATACACTTTGCAGGAAACAAAATAACTATGGCTGTGTTCATTGCCAAAACAGACTCTTTTTCTTTCTTTGATGAATCTTTCTGCTACAAATATTTCCATTATATTTACCATTGACCTGTTAAGTCAGCCTTTTATAAAATGTCTAGACAAACAAAATGTATCTAATGTATTATAAAGCCTATCGAGTGCTGTTTTAATTGATGGTGTTATGTTTACAGAGCATAGGAGATACTCATCTACTGTGCAGAAAATCTGTGTAGAAAGACTGTAACCAGACCATGAGGGAGGAATGGGAGGAATTTTCCCATCAGGTTGACTGTGAAGGGCAAGGCTGGAGCTGTATGCCAGTAGTCGCAGTCTTTACAAGCCTGGAATTGCTGCAGCCATCAGTGTGGCCGTACCGTGCACCCAGTGCACAGTAGCTGGTGCCACACACAGAGATTCCCTCAACATATCTACCCCAGGGAAATCTTCATGCCATGTGGAGACAGTCAAGCGCTGAGCACCCAAAACTTTAATGCTGTTTAACTTTACTGTATTAAACAGGAGCCATGAAAATATGCAGGCTTCGGAGACCTCCTTAGTGAGCCTAACATGGAGAGTCTTCTGCCCTAATTGTAATGTCTGACTTAGCCTAGAACAGGATGAATCACCCTTTGCATTGATAATTTCTGGAGCCTAGAAACTAGTTGAGGGGCAGTGCTGAGTATTTAGAAGGCCAAAAGTTTGGTGGGATGAATTCTAATCCTTACACTAAATTCCATCCCTCGTACTGAAATATTAGATAAAGTCACTGGCACCTGTACAGCAAAAGCTGAATGAAAATAGGCATGCATATGGCTGTACAACTGGAAAAAAAAAAAGGTATGAGAAATCTCTCAGTATAATTTCTTAATTTCTCCAACTACATATTGTGGCCTAACTTGGGCAGTTAGATCCCTGCAAATTGCCTTGAGGATGTTGCATAACATCTAGACTTCTTCACACAGGCAAAATATTTTAGATTTCTTTGATCTGTAAGACCATTCTTGCATTTTTTCCATTTTGATCATTATTATTAGATTATTTTTTGAATCATTCTGGTAGTAAAATTCCAATTCTGCTTTCTACCAGATTTGTGGCTAGGTTCCCTTAATCTGCCCAGCCCCACTCTATACTTGGATTTTTTCTTGAACACTAATGCAAACTAGATCTCACTTTCACCTCCTTTACACAACCAAACTATGCTTGAGACCTCTTAGGAAGGGAAAAAATACAGAGAGCAGTAGTTCTGTTTGAAATGCCATAAATACTCATCCAAATGGGACTTACAAGAAACCTGCACATTTATAGTATGACCTGGAGGCAATGTGCAATGTGGCATGTCCCATAGCACCTGCAATGACACTAGCTGAATTTATTTAGGCAGCTGATTGCTACTCCAAGTCAGTGGACTTGTGCTAACGTTTTTCAGTCTCAAGCTGAGTAACAGTGTTGATAAAGCTGAAATATTGTCTTGAAACCCAAAACGCCCCAGCTAAAATGCATAAGGTAATTCCTAGTGTATTAGCCTGCACTAGATGTGCTGTCACCCTGACAAAACAGTAGTTTTTTTTCTCTGTTTTATACTGTGATGCTTTCATGGAACAAAAGATAACCAATCACAAAGTAAGTAATGCCCATTTTCTTTCTTCTGGTCTTTTTGTTTATCTTTTACTAATGAAAAATGATTCCATTGCCAAACATGATGTGTCCAAGTGATGTATCCAGGGAAAATGCAATAATGGCTTATATATTTTTAACTCATGGAAATGTTAACTTAAAAAAAAAGTGAAATAATTTCACTAGTATTTATGAATCCAATGTATAAGAGACTGAAAGTACAAAATATCTCCTCTTTACCTATGAGCCAGAAACTTGTGTTGTAATAAATGTTTAGTCAGACAAGAGCGTTCTTTGTCTGAACCCAGAGGAACTTCTCAGATATTATTTTACTTTACAATGCCTCCACATTCTCAGTATTCATGTCTGATATCTAGTCTTAATTATAGCTTTATGATGAAATTTTTTGAATAAAAACCAGCAAAAACAGCTCTTTATCATAGGTTATAGACTTCCTCTCACTCATCCATGTAGTTTGCAAAAAAAGGAATAGCTTCACAAACCATTTTTCTTCGTGTCCAAAAAGCACTGAAATGTATCCATTCAGAAGGCTGTTTTATTCAAGATTGTCAGATTTAATGATAAAAACAGTACTTACATACAACATGCTTAACGAACACAAAGCACAAGTAATCAGCATTTTTTTTATTTCCTTAAAGCTTTACTAAGTGGTTTTGACTCATTATTAAAAACTGTTTTGAGTTCCTAGAACTTATTGTCAAATCTAGTCAGCAGCAAAATCCATTTGGTTCTTAGCATAGTTCATGCTAAGATTGTAGAGTTGTCTCTAAATCTTAAGTGGTTTGTGTATTTATTTTTAAAGTAAGCAAGGTCATCTGTAGTCTGAAATCAGAAGTAATCCAAATAAACTAAAAAAAGAATGCAGAGCAGAGGGGGACAATTTTACTATGTTTGTCTTTCAGTCTTGTGTATTTTTATGAGTTCAAAGTGAACTTTTCCCTATTGTGAATTCTTCTTACCAAACACCAAATAACATGCTCATGTACTTTCAAAACTGGACATCTGGAATACACGTGTTCTTCTGTGAAAAAAAAAATTAAAAGCATCTAGAGATTTACACTGATGAACATATTACTGTAGCCTTCCTTCCCTATGGTTAATTATCCTTTGATTCATTTTAGTACTGCTGCTAAGGGGCAAGTCATCCAACTAGCTTTTACTTAGCATTGTGCACTGGTTTCATCTGCCTTAGAGTCATGAGACCAAGATCTTTTCAAAGATAAATACCATCATGATAGGTTAATGCGCTGTGAGAATGAGAGCCACGGAAGTTAGATGTCTGCCTCCACACCACGTTCTGAGCTCGGGGGAGAAATCTTGGGTTGTTCCTAAGGTCTTTCAGTGTGTACTCACTGGAAGCTGTTGCAGCCTCCAGGGAATGATATCAAGTCCTTTCCCTGCCATCCTTATCTTTGCATACCATCCATTTATTCACCATTGTGCCCTGTGCAAAAGCTTTCTGTCCTTCTTCACAGAGGATGCAGGTTTTGGAGTAGGCCTAGGGCAGAGAGGAAGGTGGCACGGGAAAGAGTTTGCTTGAACTAAACTGCTTCTCTCGGTATTTCAGACTCTAATACTGTCAAGTCCCAGAGATAATATGATGTGTGTCCTTCCCATCAGCCTGCATGCATGCGACAACAGTGTGGCGGGTGGCTGGACTCCTGCTCCCTGCCTGTGGCTCGGGCGGTGACAGGGGGCCCTGCTCACATGGATTTTTATCTTGCCAGTTGGAAATCGCTGGAGCTGTGATTCCAGGGTAGCCAGAGCTAAGCCTGCCATTTCTCCAACCACGCCAACCACAGAGTGTCTGCAGAAAACAAATGGAGCTGTGCAAAGCCTCAGAACAGGCATGGGTCAATCCAGCAGCATAAGCAAAGGGGTTTATGTTTGTTCCTGGAGCTGCTTTCCCTGCACCTCCCCTTTCGTTTTGTCCTCTGGCTAAGCCATTGCCCTTCTCTTCCTACTTTATAACTACCTGTGAGACACCAGTTGCTTTCTTTAGCACTCAGAAGAGGCCAAAGTCAGGCTTTTGGGTTCCTTGAGCAGGCTGAGGAGGCTTCAGGGAAACTTGCCACATTCCCATCCTCAACATCATTCTTCTTCACAAGTCATTGAATTGACTGGAGTCTGCCTTTGCAGGACGGAATACAGATTGCCAGTGCACTTCTGCTTCCTCACTCTTACTCCTCACAGTTCCTCTCCTCCTCTCCGTATACTGGAAAACTTAAAAATAACATGTTCTGAGATATGCGAGGGAAGACAGAAACTTCTTAGGCAAAAAAATTCAGATCCTTAACAGGCTCTGTTCACATAGGCCAGGACAGACTAGGGATACCAAGGAGTACCTTTGCATCAGAAGAAGTAATACCATTTGATAAAACTATATTTATTTCACTTTGTCACTTTTGGTTACCTCAGAACAGATAAATAGGATCTTCTTTTTCATAGGAGCTGTTCTGAAAACACGTCCAGCCTGCATGAGATGATACATATTATTACATTTTATCTGTCACTGATACAAATTCATCATCAGAAATAAGTCCATTAACTTGTCAAAATGTAAGTATTCAAATAGAGTTGCAGGCATGGGATTTGTTTTCTTTAAGTCTTTTTATGAGTCTCGTTTTGAAAGAGCTTTCATTATTAGCTGTGTTTATCCTTTAGATTCACACCTCTGACAGCTTCCACACGTGGTGCTCTCCATTTCTTTATTCATGAAAAAAATTGCTTCAGTGAACTGGAAAGAATGAATCTCACATCAATATTAACTCAGCAGAAGGAAAAAATAGGGAAAATATGGGATAAATTCCATTAAAAAAAAGCTATGGGATAATGATAAAAAGCATAGTTCTATGTGGCTCTAAAACATCTTCTTGAGGAGAAGGACAGAGAACATTGATGGTGAAACAAGCTCAAAACGAAACAAAAAACTGTAGAGTAGCTTTGCTACTTAGCAAATGATGAAAAATTAAAATTTAAAAAATGTTATAAAAACAGGACTAACCCTGCAAACAACTTTGCCAACAAGTAAAGAGCTTTATCAGACACAAATGATCCTAAAATCTGGAGTTCCTCCAGCAAAGCCTTTAATCATGTGCTTAATTTCAATATGTCTCTTGACAAAAATTCAATTACTCACACTGTAAATATGTGCTTAAGTGCTTTAATGGATGAGAACCAATACTTTGCATCTCTCAGGATCAAGCCCTGTATACCTACTGCTCTGAGATTCCCCTATACTATAGATAATCACTTGTTACTGAATGGGGTTTTGCATAATAATGAGCAGTACACACAGTAGTAACTTTTTGTATGATAATCTCTGTTAATGAAACAAGACAGAATGCTTATAACTCAACTAATGAAACCGTTATCAAAATTAACTAAAAAGATAAATAATAACTTATAATCATATTTTCCTTGCTATAAAGTACTACAGAATGTGAATGACTGACAGTCTGTGCATAGCTGAAAATTTGGATTATGATGTTTAAAAATATAGAAGAGCACATTATAGCCGTTATTGGAAGAAGCAGAAAAACAGGAGACAGATATTTTTTCCTAGAATCTTTGGAACAGAGTTAAAGTCACATTTTCCTTTTTGTCATATTCCTACATCACTTCAATTTTCATGATTTTTTGAAAACTGTCAATGGTTTGTGTAACTCTGTTTACCAGTTACTTTAAGAAGAAGAAAGTTTGGAGTGGCTGGTTTGTTTCGGTTCAAATTTTTTAACTACTCCTTGGCTAGCCTTAGTCAATAGCTACTTTTGCAAACCCTTCTTTATGCTACTTGGTAGATGTCAAACAACAGTGTTTCACCATTTTTTTTGAATTCTACAGGTTCAAAATTATAGAGGAGCTCAGATAGCTTTTCTTTAAGAAATCAGATATCTTAATTCAGAAATGTTTTACAGAAGAACCTGTTATTTGCCACTGCTTTCATTGGCTAGTCATTTTTATCTTTATGACCATAGCATATTCTTTCTTAATGTGATTTTTATGCTAATCACAAGTACAAATTTTCTATTTTTGGCTGCCCTTGTTGTGTGTGACACTGAACATCGAATAGGAATTTGCTGCTTTAAAATATATTTAAAAAATATGCAGATCTTCTTGTAAAATGATGTAATTTTTCTGACTTTAAATCAACATACGGCTTATACATATGCCTATCTTTAAGATCATGTTAAATAAAAGCCTAGGAAGCTAATTCCAAGGCAGCAGAGAATATTTTTGTCCCAGAGTAACAGATGCTCTCATGTGAATAGTCTGAGCTCATATATCTATTTTCTATGAAAGTCAAGCTTTGAAACTCAAAACAAGGAAACCAAGACAATTAAACTAATGTCTCAAACGCCTATATTAGCTCTGGACAGGTCATGTTCATTCATCTTGTTTTAAATTGCTATTAGCTTTCTATCTGATACCAGATTAGAACCATGCCCAAACCAACAATAAATTGAATGCATGGTTTCTTTTTATGAAAAACTATAAGAACTGCATGTTGAAAAGTTGTGTCAGCCTACCAAATGTAAACTTAAGTCTAAACTCCTGACAATCCATGCTGACACATATTCTAGTGCTGGGTAACTCAGGGATTGGGAGCGGATTAGGTGCAAAGGTAGGCTCCTGCTGTAGACCCAAGTCTGAATATGCCATTTCTGTTTTGTGAACAAGACATCTCCTCAGCAAGCCACAGTCTCACACCCAGCTCTCAGCACAGAAGAATGATTAGCTGAAGAAAACTTTTCTTTGGCCAGATGAACCTTTATTTCTTTCCATTGCTAAAATGCCCTTAGGTAACTGAGGGTTTCTCTTTCCACCCTTTTTTATTGCAATAAAATTTGCAAATGTTCAAGTGTGCTGCAGAAAAAAAATGACCTGTTTCAGGTCTTCCCATTTATCTGTGATCAGTGGAAACATCTTAACTTTCGTACAGTGCCCTGTGTGTGAAACATTTGTAACCTAACTTCTTACTTCCATGAACATAATTAATTAAACCTTGTTATAAAATGGTGAAAATTTTACAGGAGAGTATTACATTCTCAAATACTTTTTCAGAGGAATAGACAATTTCTTGCTTATGTAAGGTTTCCTGATAAAAAACAGTAGAATGTACCAGAATTTTTTTATTCAGGAAGTAAATCATGACTGAATAGCCACTTTGCTACTTTGCCAAAAGCTCCTTTAGAAACATTTTAAAGATATTGCCCTGTTAAGAATTTCTGATATTTTTTTTTCTAAATGTTTGTAAACTGAACTTTAGAGAGTTTATGGAACCAGGTTATGGAAAAATCTACTGTATGTTTGTACTCTTGCAGATTTCCCAGATTGTGGTAAATTTGTACCAGAAATGTGACTCACAGATATAAGGGTCTTTTCTAACCCAGAAAATAAAATACTTATTCTCTGTTAACAAAAGATACTTTCCAGCACCTATCTTAACCATGCCATACCATGAATTCCCATCCCAGCCCTCTTCAGATCCCTTTTTTTCTAGCTCCTAATTGCAGCTTACTGCCGTCCTTACTCTGCTGGTTCAATTATTCATCTGAAAGTTCCCTTTAATGATTCAAGTTAGAAATAGGAAGCACCTTTTAAGCTAAAGAAACGTATTTTAAACTAGATATATTTCACTGTTTTTACTGTATGACCATGTAAGCAATTACAGTGGCACTGCTGAATATAATAATGAATGAATAATAAGTGCCTTGAGCACAAGGAATTGGGAATCTCCTAAAACATCTCTTCCATTGAAAGATTTACAATGTGGAAAAACATCTTAGAAGATATCAAGCAATCTTAGGGAAAACACAGAAAGAAACAATGATGTTCAGACCTACCTAAATGACAGCAGTTCTGAGCATGTAAAAAGCAGGGATCTCATATTAGCAAAGGGCCAGTTTTCTAGCTATTTCAGCCAATGAAATCATTAGAGTAAGAGTATAATGCTGAAATTAAGCCAAAAGATAAGTCTATAAGGCCTTGTTTTCAAAGTTAATATATTAAATGTCCAATTAGAAGAAACAATTCCGGAAACTAGAACATATACATGTGTGTGTGTGTGTGTGTGTGTGTTTGTATAAATATACATATACATGTGTGTGTGTATATACTTGTATGCATATTAAAACAAAGACAAGTACAAATTCCCAAATATCAGTCAATGTGAACATACCTTTCATATTTCTTTGGAATACAATGACGCCTTATACTCTCAGGAATCCACCCTTTACATTAGGTGTATCATACACTTTTTCTTTGGTGCATTGAATTCTATTAAATGGTATTCTAGTGGTAACTTTATCAGGATTTGCTCCTTACTTACCTATATTCTAATCTTCTGATATTCTCTGTCATCTGTTCTCCTGAGTCACTTCATAGCGGCCTGAGGATTTTGCCTTTCAGCTTTCACCAGATTTTCTTATTGCTTCATGGCAGTTAGCAGCATTCAGTGCTTTACAGAACTCAGTTTACTGACTTTCAGGTAATCATTTGGCTTCATCTTCAGGGCAGGTTGAGAAGCTCTCCATTGCAGCATCCCTCTTGACACTTGGAAATGCCAGTGGCTAATTAATAAGAAAATCATTGCTAATATTTTTATCAATCACAAGCAAACACAACAATATGTATTCTGGATCTATTTTTTATACTAACGTTGAACTTTGCCACACTGCATATATTTAGAAAAGTTGATAATGGTAGACTATGCAGCACATAAATAATGGATAAACGCTGATTAACTTTTCTAATTTACGCTACACTCAGAGATCTGTCAAACAGGATTTCATATGCAAATGGGAAGTGAAGCAGAATAAGTACCTGTATACAGCAATCTTTTGACAGAATTGCTCTGAGTCGCAAAAGCTTTCTTCTTCTTTTTATGTTTAGTACACAGAGACAAATTAGAGGCTCTCTTTGACATTTCTATTTGATATCTATGCAAGTGATATAAAAAAGATGAAAAGAAAGGGAAGCTAGCTTGCTTCCTGTTTACATAAAGCCATTTTTGAGCAAGTTGCCACAAAACCTTGAAGCTTACAGTGCACTTAAGCATCAATTATGCATTATAATAAGGATGTGATTCTTCAAATTTTATACATTATGGAGATATGGATGTAACTAGTGCTGCATGTAGAAAAGTTGCACCTAGAGCAAGATATCTAGAGAGATTTTGCACTTGCTGAACAATTCAAAGAGCATTTAGTAAGATGAATACACAATTGCATATACTGGACAAAAGCTTAGTGTGAGCTAGAGTCCCTGAGGAAAGATGGCCTGAATATGCCTGTAATGGGATTATAGAAGGTTTGGCTAGATTTGTGCATTTTTGCTGTCCTCTTTTGCAATCAGCAAAGACTTCATGAGAAAGCTTTCCTCTGGTTACGTAGTACCTGAACCCTCTGCCAGATGGAGGTGCAGTGCAAAACTCCTCTTCAAAACAGCCTGTTGTTCCTTTACTCTCTAGTGCTTCCAGATATAGGAATAAACACGGCAGAAATGAACAGGTCATCTGATCCCTCTGCTCAACCCAAGTCCCTGCTACAAGTCACTACAGAGAAATCAGATTCCAAACCTATAGGCTCCAGAGTGTTTAGAATGGAAAATTTTGGTTCTGCTTATTAAAAGGAAAATGGTGTGTTGTTGCTGATCCAGAAATAAGGTATAAGGTTTAGTCTGAGCCCTTTCTCTAGGAGGTATATTATATAATACAACTAAAATATCCTTCAGGTGACAGTGCTTTAGGAAACAGATTATTATTTGTCCAAATGAGAGTGACTTATTCTTTTCTTAAATGTCAACGTGTTGAAATTTTGCTGATAGAGACAGGACAAAATTAAATGGTTTTAAGACAGACTAATGGCATGTAATATGCTCAATGCAAAATTCATTTTAAATTACAAAAAAGGTAATGCTTGCCATACAGATCAGATTTCTCTGTTGATTAAGTAACTTTGAAGTCGTTTAAAATATAGGGTAAATTTTTATTGTTTTTCTTTGAAAACTAGTGTTCTTTATTCATAACTTTTTCTTTTTTAAACCCATACAATTAAAAATTATTGGCCATATTCAGAACAGATTATGCTGCATATATAAAACTCTCTCTTATTTCCTGGCAACGTGACTGATTCCTAATTTTACTGTTCAGCCTATGTCTTACTCAACAGTAAAAAGGTCAAAGTATTAATGACATTGTCCATGCAGGAGTGTAATATGCGGAAGTGAATACTGTCATTAAGTAAGTCACGTAAAAATGATCTAATTACCCAAACTGACATCAAATTATCATTGCTTTCAGGAAGCTAGCTCATATTTTAGGCAATGCTGTAAAAGTGAAGTCAGTATGCATCTTTTATAAGTGGCATAAAGCTCTCCTTCCCTTTCCGTCTCAAAGGGCAGCAATAATGGACATGAGGTACCACTCATCAAAACTTCGGCTGTCTCAAGCTTTGTGATTCTGTAAACAAACTGATTCGCTTCATAGCCGTCTTCAGCATTCATGGGAACTCTCCTCCCCACGGCCCAGCATGAAGGGTTTTTCAAGGTTGGTGGAAGGGAACAGGATGAGGTGGATTTTGAACCACGACAGCTATTTTCTTCTGGCAACAGCTATGTTGGGTGTGAGTTTTGAGCTTGTTTGCACAGAAGATCAGATTTCAGCAGGATGCTTGTTGCAAACACAGTGTTCCAAAAGGTCAAGTTGTGATCAGCAACTTTCTTTTTCCAGTCCATAAAATATGTTATCCATAAGTGAAATGCATTTCTTAAGTGTCAGGTTTTCAGCTTGCTGGGCAAATAATTAGAATTTCTTTTAAATGCTCATTACACATATATATTTTACAGCTTTCGTTCCCCAGCAGTCTTATATTACATAATCCTTTTCAGGAAACTTAAGATGCATTAAGTGCTTTTTTGCTTGCTTTGTTTGGTCTCCTGCAATACGATATGGAAAAGAAGCTAATGAACTGTGAAGGGGTTCCCTCTTCAGGAAAAAACACTTAGACTTCCACTGGGAACTAATTTTATGATACCAATATAATGATCTGAGTACAGTTTAAAAACTTGCTGTTGAATACACTTTTGTAAGCAGCCCATTTCTGATGGAAGCCTGAGGGTCTGAAACATTGGCAGCATTTTTTCCCCTCAACTTAATGGCATTAAAAAAAAAGTACAAAATAGGTTAAATGTAGGTAGCAAAAGAGGCGGGGAGGGATTTTGTAATTTCCCTTGAGATACAACTGACTGTTCCTTAAGGCTGTTTGTAGTTTCGTCTGTGATTTGGAAGGAGTTCTGCTGTTTAATGGCAGTAACTCTAGTCAAGACATGGCTTTGTAAAAATATATACACAGCAGTGTACACTACAGGAGATGAATAAAGAGCTGAAGGAAATTGGCTGTAGTTCAACAGTGAATGGTAAATCCATAGTTGAAAATGCTTACAGTCCTGATGGGAAGGTTACTGTGAGAATGTTTCCAAGGTAGTCCCCTTACCTGCATATTTCCTAAGATATCATTTACCACTGTAAGACTTTTTAAATCATCTATATAGGATTTCCAGGAATTGGCCAGCTTAGTGAGAATAAGGATAATAGCTAAGGGGATCTGGAAACCCTGCAGCATGCACAGCATTGCCGTGTGTGGTTCAGTAAGGGCCATGCATGCGTGGCACGCTGGGCTGGTTATGTTTCAATAGCAAATCTAATCTAGTCTAACAAATCGGAGTTATTCCACGCATGGGTATTAAGGCATGATTCGGATCCCCGAGTTGTTGGGCTCACAGCAGATGCACAACATCTTTGTTAGTTCCGTAGTTACATCACTCATAAACAACTTGCTGTATAGGCAGAAATATGAAGACTACAGGATTTTTTCTTCTTCTTGTTTTTTCTCACGTCAAATATTAGCAAGTATGATCCTCAAGCGGTAAGATGCAAGGACTCTGCCAGTCCTGACACCAGGGAAAACTGAAGGTGCTTTGGACTTCATAGGCTGAAGTCTGCACCATACAGACAAGGTTAAAAAGAAAATGTCAAAAGGCTGACAGGTTGAAAGGATTGCTGTGAGCAGGGAGGAAAAGAACAAGAATAGAAACAAACATAAAGCAATTTTAGAAATGCACAGAAACAGGAAGGAGAAGAGTTATAAAAGCTGATGTGCTCTTTTCTTAACAACTGAAGCAAAGTAATAAATGGACCAATTCCACAAACCCTGCTCAGGGTGAGTAGCCATTACTTGCAATTAGACATCAGCCAATACAAGTCTGGCACAAAGCTGAAGAAATCACAGTTGTCTTTAAACCTTTTTTTTTATTATTATTTTTTTGTCCCCACCAGAAATACATCCACCTCAACTCTGTGTCTTATGTACTTTGGAGATAGTGCAGGAGGCACAGAGTTAACTTTATTGGGGCAGCTGGAATTTTTCTAATATAGCTGAATGCTGGAGCAGCAAAATGTTTCCTGAAGAATGAAGCTGTGGTTGCAATCAAGAGTGAATCCAAATGACACCAGTTAAATACAGTCAGAAAGGTTAGTTTCTCTACATGACAATTGTCCCGCCCGCCACCCCCCCAAAGTAAAATTTTCTAAAATAAATGTTTAAAAACTTGATTTTCATTAACCACAATCAATTTCAGAATGTAACATTCTTGCATGTTTCTCTCACTTTGAGGTGCTCAGGGTATTTTGCATCTTTTTGATATTTTTTTCTTCCTTTCTGGAGACTGGAATCATTTCTGGCAGTGTGATAACTCTCTGTGAAGTAGAACCTTCAGTCCATGGAAAAGACAGACTTTTTTTTTTAACCTTAAATCTTAACCTTCAAATATTTTCTGCCTTTTGAATGCTGGTAATAGAGTGTTTTATCTCACCCAATACCTGCACAAGACCTAGATCACACTGCTTTCCTACAGCTTCTGAGATAAATTGTTTAACATCATCATCCCTTCAGAACTTTCTTCCACAATTCTGAGGCAGAGTTGTGTTTTCAATCTAGTCAGGCAGAACTTGTGCCTACGTGAATGAGAAAGTTTGCATTAATTGCAATAAGAAACTATGTTTCTACCAGCACTTGCAGTTTAACACAAAAAAATGCTTTTCTAAACAGACCCTGGGAGAAAGAAAAACAGAGCAAAAAATGCATAAATGCAGCTGAAGTGTGTTGCAGCTAAAAGTTACCCACAGAAGCTGGGTCTTTGTGCCACCATTCCCTAAATTGTGCAGTTGTGGAGACAGAACCTGTTCTGGGGAGTTCTGCTTGACTGATGGGCTTCAGCATGCCAGCTCTAGCCCATACGCTCGAACACTGAGAACAATCAAACTTTTATTACTTTATTGTTTTCTGTGTTACTTTGCAAATGATCTGAGATCCTTTCTGTTGCACAGGACAATAATATAAATGCAAACCAAAATAAAACTCAAAAGAAATGAAAAAAAATAGGAAAAAATGCCTGCTAGTTTGAGGGAAAAATGGCAAATGCTTGGAGGGAAAAAAAAAGTATCATTTTTGCCTTACTTGAGATTAGAGAAGAAAAGAAAAAAATAGCATTTGTTCTAATACAGACATCTGGGTTGAGACACATCTGAAGTTCAACTTCTGATACTTATTTAATATCTTTACATGAGANTTTGCAAATCTGAGATCCTTTCTGTTGTACAGGACAATAATATAAATGCAAACCAAAATAAAACTCAAAAGAAATGAAAAAAATAGGAAAAGATGCCTGCTAGTTTGAGGGAAAAATGGCAAATGCTTGGAGGGAAAAAAAAAGTATCATTTTTGCCTTACTTGAGATTAGAGAAGAAAAGAAAAAAATAGCATTTGTTCTAATACAGACATCTGGGTTGAGACACATCTGAAGTTCAACCTCTGATACTTATTTAATATCTTTACATGAGAAGCAATAATTTGTCTTACTGTGAAATCCATTAGTGACATTTTGAGATAGAAGGACAGTTTGCTAATGATGTGAAATATTAAGAGAATTTCTCTGTAAGATATCTATCAGGAAACAGGCCTATGGCCTAGACTGTGAAACATCAAGTCTTGCTAAAACTCTGTCATTTTCCCATTTGAAAAGTTTATCTTCACATTACAGTTTCAAAGATACAAGTATCTAGGTAAAAAAGCATAAGTGTAGCTCATAAAACTGGTACAATGAAGTTGACTGGGAGCACAAGGGAAAAGAAAAGAAACTGTAAATTTATTTGCAGAATAAATGTGAAGTACTTCCGCAGGAACCTCAATATTCTAACATTATATAACTGAAAAATAATCAGGAGGAATCATTTAAAATGCTGCTGAATACTGAAATACTAAATTAGTGGGATACTTAACATTTTCCCTTAATTCCTCATTTAATTACATGTTGTTATTAAAGAAATTGTAATAACCATGTGCAACAGTTATTTACTTTTAGTAGCCTTGAGAAAATTACTTCCTTTTTGGCCTCACTTGCAAACCCTTCCAGAGTGTCAAACTGCATTTGTAAGTTGCTTTTCATCTGTCACCCTAAAAGCCTAAAATGAATTTGAGTTGGATCTCTTGAATTATGTAGCCTTGAGTCAGATGATGAAGTGATCATGGAGATTTTTCTTAAGAGTTTGTACAAGAAGCTCTTCATCAACCTTGTCATATGTTTGTTATTGCTATAAGTGTCAGTCACAGCCTGTAGATACCTGGTCAGATTTGTCAGGAAAATGATTGTTTCAAAATCCTCTTCTCAGGTGATGTAACAGACTATGTTAGGTCAGTAAGTTTTTTTATACCGTAGTAAAAAGCCTAAGTCAACATAAAGAAAATGTTATTCTGCCTGTGCACTGAAAAGTCAAACAAATATTAATTAAAGATGGAGAGAGAGGTGCAACATAGGCATGTAAGTATGAAAACTCTTGAAGTGTGTCAGTATCTTGCCAGAACTGAGGAAGAAAGAGAGGAAGTTTATTTAACCAGCAATGGAAGAGCTTACTTCTATATGCCTTTCTTAGAGTGAATAAAGCTTTTCTGAGTCCCTTTTTATTTTGTGTTATTTTACCTACTCCTTTGTAGGAATATATATATTCTAGATAGTTATTGACATAGTTAGAGTCATGATGAAATAAGCTTTGAAATTAAGCATATATGTTTTTATCTGATACATTATCCATAGATACGAATAAATACATACTTAATTTTAAAAGGAAATTTCTCAAGTGTAAGATACAAAGTTTGTCTCCATTTCACAGAAAAAGGAAAGGTACAAGAGGTATGCTCTCAGCCAGCAGGAAGATGTAAAAGTCACAGATATACTGTTCAGGCCATGTTATGGTTAAGGATGCCATGATAAAATAAGTTCCACAGGGGTCAGTGTTGGGACTGGTCCTCTTTAATATCTTTATCCATGATCTGGATGAGGGCATTGAGTGTACCCTCAGCAAATTTGCAGACGACACCAAGCTAGGAGGAAGAGTTGATTTGCTTGAGACTAGGATCCCTCTACAGAGGGATCGATGTAGGCTGGATCGATGGGCTGAGGCCAACTGCATGAGGTTCAACAAGGCCAAACGCTGGGTCCTGCACTTTGATCACAACAACCCCATGCAGCACTACACGTTGGAGAGTTGCACAGCAGAAAAGGAGTGTTGGTCGACAGTCGGCTGAACCTGAGCCAGCAGCATGCCCAGGTGGCCAAGAAGGCCAAGGGCATCCTGGCTGCTAGCAGGAATATTGTAGCCAGCAGGACCAGGGCAGTGATTGTCCTGTAAGCAGTGCTGGTGAGGCTGCGACTCGAATACTGTGTTCAGTTTTGGGTCCCTCAATACAAAAAGGATATAGAAGTGCTGGAGTATGTCCAAAGAAGGGCAATGAAGCTGATGAAGGGGCTGGAATGCAGGCTTTATAAGGAGCAGTTGAGGAAGCTGCATTTTTTAGTCTGGAGAAGAGGAGGCTCAGAAGAGACCTTACCGCTCTCTCCAATTACCTGAAAGGAGGTTGTAGTGAGGTGGGAGTCCATCTCTTCTCCAGATTAAGTACTGATAGGAAAAGAGGAAATGGCCACAAGTTGCACCAGTGGAGGATCAGGTTAGATAGTAGGAAAAAAGACTGCATGGAAAGAGTGGAGCAGACTGCTGGTTGGACTCAATGATCTTGAAGGTCTTTTGCAACCATAATGGTTCTATGATTCTATGGTTCAGTGTTCAAGCAATGCTTTCCATCCAGGACTAAAGACTTTTCCTCAAAAACTCGCTTACCTATTCCTTGCTCTAATTTCAAAGTTCATTTAAATTTCTCTCTTAAGTCTCCTCTCAGAAAGCACTGGGGATGCATTTGTGGAAGTCCAGTTAGGGCATGAGTCCTGTTTCCTTCATGGGCTGCCGAGTTCTGTGATGGTCCCTCAGTGTCCTCGCAGAATGAGCCTTAATGCCACTTTTTGAAGCCTTTCCAAGCAAATAGACTCACTGAACTTTCACAGAATAAACAGAACTCATATTTAGTAAGGATGTTTAGTTTAGTGAATTTAGCATAAGTTATTTCATTTTCTTTTACTTAGCATAATGCCTCCTTTCCTGCATTATAACTGCACACTTAGCAGCTCTAAGATAACATCCCATATTCAGTAAATAAAATCTCAAACAGAAAGCTACATTCTTTGCTTTTGTTTTAAGTTTTTCAGTGCAGTGTTAGGATAGTGCTAAAGCAGGACCTCCTTCTCTGAGCATTTGTGATTAGTTTTGTGGAAAGACTACATTTTATTGAAGGTGAATTCTCCACTGAAAACAAAATTCATTCAACAATTAAATTGCTTACTGTTCAACCACAACATTATTGATTGAGTCAGTCTTCCTTTCATTCATGTGACAAATGACTGCACTGAAGGATGGCTGGTCACCACCTCATAGTGCATTCTGTTCCATCGAATAGGATTGTACCAAGGAATCCAGACTTTCTTGCCAGTTCCTGTATTTGATTGAAACAGACAGAAAGTCTCTTGGGTGGAAGGGGAAAGCTTACCGATTTAATTTGTGTTTAAGGTGTCATCTATTAGCTAGGATGGGAAAATTGACCGTATTAAAAAAACATATACATTCTGGATATTGAGTAAATACGAAGTATAATGAGCAAAGTAAAAGCAAATGTAGCCTTTTATTGTGACTCTTCTTGGAATAAAGGAGCATGAGATAAATTCAATTTGAATATACAGTGACAAGAAACAATTTGTCATGGAGGCTACTGATTAGCTCAAAACTTTGCTGAAGGATATAGTGCAGCAAAAAAAAAAAAAAAAAAAAGAAAAGAAAAAGGGTCAGGTGCATGATGTAACTATTGTTTCCATAGTTCACAGACAAAAAAGGTGACAGTCAGCTGGTATAGGCACTCATGAAATCCTCATGATTTCATAGGATTTGTCATTGCTGAGCCTGATGGAAGATTAAGGCAAAAGGCATGTCATGTCACATACACCAGGTGAAGTTTGAATGGCCCATACCAGGTCTGAAGGCCTGACCTATGGAGAAAAGCACAGGCAGAGGAGATTAAATTCATGAAGTTACTTAAGTTATAACAGGACTATTTATGGTTAAGGAATTAGGCAGCGCTCATATCCCAACAGGTATCCCTACCTGTTCCCTACAGTTCCTGAACAGAAACTATAATTTGAACAATTAATTCAAGATCTAGTTGCAATTAGTAGCATTAAGAATATTTTAAAATATTGTTTTTTGTTTTAAAAAAGGCTTTCATGATAAAAAACTTGGATGCCTGCCACTTATTACAATAAACACTGAACTCTTTTGTCAGATTGGGCAAGCAAAACAGCCTGTGAGGCTGACCTGGTTTGGAAACTGGGAATAAAATCATGCAGGGATCCTTTAAAGATGGATGCGTTCCCTAGGCCAGTCTTAGGATTGCTACTGAACACTTTGTGTTATGGAAACTCTGCCTAAGCTGACATGTTGGAATGCTTTTCAGAGGCTGTAGTGACCACATGTCCTTCACAGCGTTACCATGACGAGCTATCCATGAGGATTCCTATCATACCACTGAGGCAGGCTATTCAGCAGCTTGTTTGATGTAATAGTAACAATTAGAGTTCTGAGTAATAATTAGCTGAAAATTGAATAAATAATGAGAAGAGAAAGTAAATGTCTACCTAAAACAAATATAAATATATATGTGTGTGTGTGTATATATTTCCCCCAGGGTGAGTGTTTTTGTCTTCATAAATACAGTAGAAAAAAAGAAATTACATGCTCTACAATAGCTATACTTTGAAAGTTTTTCAGGTTTGTTCTGTTTTTCATTGTTACAACTGTATTAAACGACCTGGGTTCAGAATTTTGTGATGTTTTCCTGTGCCAAGCAGCTTTCCATATCTCTTCTATGCTGTGAGTTTGCTTTGTGTGGTTGTTTTACCTTGGCCTTTTTATCTCTTTCTCTTTTTTTTTCTTTTTTTTTTTTAAACACAATGGATCTTAGGAAAAGAAGTCTTTGCAGAAGTTCTTTGGCTTCACATTATTCTTAGGCTTCAAGATACTTGATTGCAACATGATTGAAAAATCCATGCACATACAATATTGTTTCATCCAATCCATGCCTGCCATTACTTTATTTCAGTAAGCCTTATAATTATTCTCAAACAAGAAAACATTTACATGATTAACTGTTGCAATACCTCCTAGCTCTATTGAAACATGTAGTCCAAGTTTTCTGTAGAAAATAAACATGGGTCTAGACAAATAAATCTTTTTTTTTTGTTAGCCGAGCAAATTAAGATTTTTAACTTAAATAAAATTTTATGTTCAGTTGCCTTTAATATACACATTTAATTAACAGCATATCTTTGCCAGAATGCTGGCTCTCATGCTTTCTGCATAGATGCATAAGGAAAGTGTTATGAAGAATAAATTGGTGATACTGTTTGACATCCAGAAATCTTAGTCATGTGATCTGGTGACAGTTTTGAAGCAAATTTCTTTGTTATAGGACAGGTACTCACTGAGCCTAACTTTATACTAGCTCTGCAGTGTCATAATGCTAACATGCATCAGGAAATGGAGAAAAAAATTAAAAAAAAGTGAAAACAGGGGTAGCCCTTAAAAATATATTTTCTTTATCAGAGGTTCCAAAGGCAAAGAACTCCTGAAAAGCTTTATCCAAGTATTAACTGTAATATCTACATAGGATGTTCCACAGGAGATACCTGCAACGTAAAAGAATTGCCCATTTATAAAGGTTGTGGAACTTCATTTAAAAAAAAAATACGGTTTGGCATGGACTAGTTTCCATACAAGCCCCTGCTCGTGTCCAGCAAGTTCTCCACAACTTGTTCGATTACAAACTCACAGCAAGCGAATTTAACAGTGTGACTTACAAATTTGCCACACACCAACCAATTCCAGTTCACATGCAGAGCCTTGGCAAGTGAACCAGAACAGTTCTGAGGCAAGCTCTCCATCTAGGGACCTGATATATAGAAAACAAAGAGCAGAAGTGCTCAGACTCCACAGGCAGAAGAACCACTGCTCTTTGCCTTTTTCTTAACACATGGAGAGCCTGAGAAAAAAACTCTAAAATTCTGATTAAATTCCCTTGCCATCTTCTTACTGATTATATGTCACAGTTCATGGTGTTATTGTAGTATAATATTGTAGAATAATAGTCAAGGCACGAAGCAGGACCCCACGGTGAAAACCACTGCACTCTGCTAGACGAGATAATGATTCGTAATACAAATGCAAGGAATGATAATAAATAGCTTAAAGGAACCAGAAAAACAATGGCTAATGTGTTATACTCTGATCTCCGCATTAGACATGAAGATTGGGATTCATTTGGCTAATTACAGGTGTCTGCAAAGGAGACCTCTCTCTGATACAGTATCATCAAGTGCCCTTAAAACTTAGAGAACAATTTATTGAATATAATGAAGGAATTCAGATGGATCATGCCTAAAAGTGTTTATATTTCTTTGCTGACAAAAAAGTAATCATTTATCTCACATATATGTATACTTGTCTGCACTGTAGATATTTACATTTAGGTGAGATAAATCCTACTCCAGTAATATAACAGTTATATTCTTAGTGTTTTGTGTTTGGAGGTGTCAGAATGAATCAGAAAGAAGAGTTTTAAAATGAATGGGAAAGAAAATAAGAACTCTTATAGCCAGAGAGTTGTGGAGGCCACAGCATAGTAGGAATGCAATGGAGCACAGATAGTAGCAAATTACATTTTTTAATGGTCAGAAAAGGAAACTAATTAAAAAACACTCTTTGAAGGAGCGTTTCATTTGGAATTTCCCTTAACAAAATTAGAATCTTTTCCCTGAGAACTTTTTTATAGTGGACTTGCCTAGAAGTACTGACCCAGTTAGGCCAGGCCATCATGCATCCCAAAGACTATATGAAACTTTACAGGGTTCGGGGAGAAACACAACTTACAGGCAGTGACAAAGGCCACCTGGAACTAAGCACTGGACCACTCCTGTTTGCTGAGCACCACCTATTGCTTGGCTGATTTATACTTTTCGAAGGTGCCCAACATTGACCTGACAAGATCATATTCATTCAAAGACAATAATCAGCTGGGTAACTGTTAGATTAGCTAGATATCCTGATACCACATTCAAATTCAAGTTTGCATCTTCTTCTGTCAATAAAATCTTTTTTTTTATTAGAAAGTCTCTATCCTTCTTCTTACTCAGCCTGTTCATGTTCAGAACATGAGAAATAAGCTGAGAAGGGGGATATGGCATTGCCAAGTCCAGAGAAAGGATAGCTGCAACATCAGAAACTAGTTTGCACTGGAAAGAATCCTGCTAGACAAAGGTGAGAGGTTTTAGAGAACATGAAATGAAATGTCTCTCAGGCATGAAGACCGAGAAAGTGGTTTGAGACAGAGGAAAATTTTAAATGTCAACAGCAGGATGGTATCGTAGCTGAAAAAGCTAGGAAAGAAAGATTTGTGTGGGAGAGATTAAGAATTATATTTTAGTCATATTGAGCTTCAGCTGACTTGAGATATATATATAAGGTAATGCCAGAAGGCAGCCAAGATGTTTTTGGACACAATTCAGCTGAATTGGTAGTTCTCCTATATGGAGATGATAACCTGAGATGATGTGTAACATGGATAAATGGTTCAAGAACAGAACTTTGTGAAAAAGATACATAAAATTTTAGGGAGTATGTCCAAAATATGCCCTAAAACAGTCAGGAATAAAATTGAGAGAAAACTAAGACAGAGAAAAAAACAGTTCAGAAGATTCACCATGTCAATGGTACTTGATCACCAAGGGTATAATGTGGATTGACAAAACTTTCCAGGTAGCAGACTCATTGATAAAAGGGAGAGTAATTTTTTTTTAAAGATAGTTTCATGAAAACAAACTGTAAGCCTTAACTAATAATGTACACTTTTTTTCATTAAATCTCTTCCTATAGATCACAAATGTCAAATAACAAATGTTGTTCAGCTTTTGTCCAGCATACTAAGCAGATATACAAAATCAAGTTGTAAAATCTGATTTAGATATCTCAGATTTTCATCTGTTATTTGAGATATAAGTTTCAACTGCTCTACAGTGGAAATCCTATAAAAGTTATCTAAGTAAGTGGTGATCTCTGCTTCATTGAAGACCCATTGTGCTGAAATTAATACTCTGGGTAAAAATATATAAATCCATTCAATCAAAATATTTTTCTTAAGTTTATGAGTCTCATCCTCCTGAACTAGGAGTCTTCTGTTGATCTTATTAAGTTACCATATATTTTTGTCAAACAGAATGTGTCCTTTCATTAGCAAATCCGCATTGCCAAGGCAGTTCAGAACTAAAGTACTTTTTGTGACACTGGTGAACACATTAATAAACATAGGTTAAGGCTAAGTTACTATGTCATAATGAAGTCCTTAGATGCAAATGATCATGACCATGATGACAAGCGGAGAAGGAACGCTTCATGCATTCCTATTTTATGTATATAGGAATGTGATTTTAAATTATGACTCAAATTTGGTTTTGCTTCTTTTGCCAAGTAATTGGTGTTAAGCTATGTGACCACAAATGGAGAATAAATGAATGCTGTTGGACTGCTGGAATGGTACCTTTGTTTCTCTATTTAGAACGCTATTTTGTTCTGACAGTTGTACTTTCTATGGCAATGTACCTTAGTGGATTTGCAGAAATATTTGACAAATAACTGCATGATTTGATAGGAGCAGCAGGTTTCTTAATTTTTTTTTATTATTTTTTTGGTCCACATAAGCCTTATTCTCACTAAAACCTCACCTCAAGGAGTAATTAGCATTGTATGTCATAGAACATTAAAATTGGAAAAAAAAATCAGAATTAGCAGTGCCCTGTACCTGAATACATCTAACAGTTTAATCGCTTCATAATTCTCTTTGGCTAAAGAAAAAGCTGACAGCTGGACCACTGTCTTCCCTTGTGGCTGGGTTACTTCTGCAGAAGCAATTTTCTTTTTTTCTGTCTTCCCCTACCAAGTCTGTTTTTATATCAAATCTAACCAAATTTCTAGTATGATTTTTTTTCCTAAACAGCCCCCTTGCCCTTTCCTCTCTTGTCTATTGCTGCGTGCTATTCTGTCTTACTCCTTTCATTATTCAGAAGAGCTGAGTACAATACAAAAACAACCACACAAATACATAAAACATTACTGCTACAATCTGAATGAGCAGTTGTTAGAATCCCTTGTGAATAGATGTACTTTATTTTGAAACACTCCATGACACCAAACAGAATAGTTTGGATGACAAATTAAGTTATAGTTTCCAATTTACTTTTTTGGCTTTAAAAAAAAAAAAAAAAATTGAGGACTGATGTGCCATATATCTGTAGATATAGTTATCTATAGCTATAGATATAGATATCTGGCAAAGTGGAAATAATTGCTTCCTACATATTTTTCAGCTACATAAATGGGAGAGAAAATACATTTCCATTTTATGAGAATAAAGATCATATGGAGACTTAAAAAAGGGTAAACTTAATTTTATATAAAACTCAGGATTTTGATCATCATATGACCCATAGTAATCCTGAGAAAACAGCATGATCAAGGTAACTATTGTCTTACATATTTGCCTCTCTTAGTTTGGTAAAACCAAAGCTTCCTAAACAATCCCCAAACTCAAGTTATACTCAGGAATATATAAACAATTGCTACAAAACAACTGATTTTTAATAGATGCCAATTCTCTCTTTTTACTAAATAAAAAGTCAAGCCTGTTGATGTCTCATTTGTGTGCTGGAATGCAAGTGTTTGGCAAATATATTTTCCTTAATTCCCATGTTGTCTGAAAAGTTATTGCCTAAATGAACATAATGACCAAATGTGAAACTGCAGCACAGAGCAAAACAAAGCAAAGTAAGTGTTAAAGTAAATAAAGTAAGAAAGAGACTACATTTTTCTTAAATTGACTTGTGTATGATTCTATAAATTTCCATGGGAATTCCTCACTTGCTTTTTCTTTCCTCCTGTCATGGGACATCTGTATGTGCATGACAACTAGGAGTTTGATCTTTGTCTGTGCTTATGAGTTGATCACAGGGCAAAATTCATATTGCCTGATGCCATTCCATCCTATTTCTTTTTTAAAGATGAGACCAAAGTGAAAGGTTAGTAGTCTGACTGTGTAATGTGTCCCACTTCCCAGTATGAATTATACTTCTGACATTCATCTATTTTGTCTTCTGTGCTTTATGTTCTTCAGTTTGATAGATCACAACAGGTCTCAAAGGAGGCACAATATCTATTTTCATGATAGCAGATGATGCCCTTCAGAGGACCAAAGGAAACCAGAACATCTGGCTTTTATTCACAATATCTGAAGGCCTCATTCAGAAAATACCCAGTAAAAAAAAAACACAATTTGGGAAAACAGAAGCTACTTTGCAATATATGTTATACTTTAATATTAAATTTAAAGAATGTAATACAATATATCAGAGGGATTAGTACGTATTACTCAGTGAAATAGTCCGGGATTTCAGAAAATATTTCACATTTACTGAAAAAAAATAACAAGCTCGCTAATACGAGCCTAAAGGAGAGGCATGAAGAATATACAACTTTCCATACCAGTATAAAACATTCACAGATTCTGGTGACCTTATATAATTAAATAAAAAAACAGTGAGAACTCCCAAATCATGCATGTGGATTTGTGTGGAGGTGTGTGACGGAGAAAAGTCACAACCATCTCAACTTTCAGAAAGTTCCACCAGTTTTAGACTCCTAACACCCAGTAGCCAAGTAATATTTGATGTTTTTTCACATATAAGGAAACCTAACAAGCTTTTCTATTTCCCTGCTCCAGGATCTGAATTCCAGACTAGAACATCCAGAGAAGATAAGAACATTCAACAAACAGATGTATAAATAAAATTAAAACAAACAAAACAAGAAACAAACAAAAACACTCCAAAGTGTAAAAATAAACCCATTTGACTATTTCCTTTGAAGTATAGTTCTCTGCACTGGTATGCAGTACAGAACAGAAAAGCATCAGCACATGTTCTCTCTACTTTAGGACTAACTAGCAGTAGGATAGATTCCCAGGGATTGCAGAAGTCTAACTGAAGTATTGATGCGGTAATATGTAGAATGAAGTGCACCATGTACAGTGAGATTGTGATATTGTTCCTTTTCATCTAGGCTCGGAGAGAAATGAAGCAAAATGGTAGAAGAAATTAGATTGAGAAGAAAATTCATTAAAACTTAAAGAAGAAATCTAAGGCACAGATGAAATACTATATTATTCTGACAGATGCATGTACCAGGAGACACAAACAAGTTCAGGAAGCCTTGTGGTAGGTTTTATCATTACTAAAAAGAAAATATTCAAGAGACAACAAACAGAAATATTTAATGAAGCAATAGTTATAGAAAGGATGAGCAGAGTAGAACCAAGGTTCACAGAAATGAAAAACAAGTTGTAGAAAGCTTTTGTAAATGACCTACATTCTGCATACAAGCAGAATTATAGCAACAAAACCTTTGGATTATGAAGAGGAATGTATTTGTGAAACCTGTTGGTTTTTGCACCGTGTTCATTGAAAGTGTGTTTTCTGTGCTACATCAGCCTGCCTAGGCTCTGCCCCCTTGTCCAAGTCATAGATGAACAAGTTGAACAGCACCGGGCCCAGCACTGACCCCTGTGGGACACTACTGGCCACAGGCCTCCAACTAGACTCCACACCATTTATCATGACCTTCTGAGCTCCGCCATCTCAATCCATCTCACTGTGCACTCATCTAACCTACACTTCCTGAGCTTCTCCATGAGGATATTAGGGGAGACTGTGTCGAAAGCCTTGCTGAAGTCAAGGTAGACAACATCCACGGCTCTCCCCTCATCTATCCAGCCAGTCATCCCATTGTAGAAGGTTATCAGGTTGGTCAAACATGTCTTTCTCCTGGTGAATCCATGTTGACTGCTGCTGATCACCCTCTCTTCTTTGACATGCTCAGAGATTGTCTCTAGGATGAGCTGCTCCACCAGCTTTCCAGGGACAGAGGTGAGACCAGCTAGTAGTTTCCTGGGTCCTCCCTCTTGCCTTTTTTGAAGACTGGAGTGATGTTGGTTTCCTCCAACACCTCCCTGCTCTCCGTGACCTCTCGAAGATGATGGAGAGCAGCTGTGCAGTAACACCTGCTAGTTCCCTCAGCACACTTGGGTGCATCCCATCCAGGTCCATAGATTTATAAGTGTCCACTTTGCCTAAATAATCTCTAACCCAATCCTCCTTGTCTAGTAGAAAGTCTTCTTCTCTCCAGATTTTCTCTTTTGTATTTGGGCTCTGTAGTTCATAACTCTAGTTCATCTTCCTTTTCCTCTTTTTTTGTTTTGTTTTGTTTTGTTTGTTTGTTTTTTGTTTGCAGCTGTCGTTATTTGGAAACAGAAATGGCATATTGGTGAGAACTCAGAACATGTTTGAGGATCTCTCCTCGTGTTGCGAGTCAGTTGGCTTAACACATCAATAAGAAAAATCTCTTCTGATCAGGGACAGCAGGGGCAGATAAATTCAATTGACTGTAATAACATAGATGCTTTTCTGCCACTTTTTTTTTTCTGAATAATCTTTTCCTCAGGCTCACGGGCCACCATCATCAATACAAATATATGCAGTATTTCAGGATGTTCTATTTCTGTACTAGATTTTCCCTTATAGAATGTTGCTTGTCATGGAAAAGTCCACGTGTCTCTATTGCTTTCTCTTTGGTAGTATCAGAAAGATCTTAAAACTTTTCTACTTCAAATCAGACATTCTTCCAGAAAAACAAAACCAAAAACAAAAATAAAACCATCCTAAGAACAACAAAAAAAACCCAGAAACCAACAACAACAAAGAGAAAACCCCAGGATATGTTTGCTTGAAAAGCTGAATTCAGTCTTCCAGCTGAGGTAATGGACATATGAGCCAGCAAAAGTATGTCAGATAAACAATGTATAACAGTTCAATTTTCATTTGCTTTTAGCATGCATAGTTTCACAGAGGTTATTCCAGGGTTATCACCCTTTTTTTTTTTTTCTCTAAAGCTCTAGAACTCTTTTTTTTTTTTTTTGTAATCTGGAAAAACTCATAAACTAAAATAAAGAATAAATTTGTGGCTTGTTTTACTGCTTTTTTATTTTATATTTCTTCAAAATGAATTATTCACATAATTAGACTACTTCAGCTTTTACAATATTTCTTCAAAATAAGAAGGTTTCCTGCCACTGCCTTTGCATTCAGGCTTTGGACTGAGGGATCTTTTTTACCTAAGGACAAATAACATTAACATTGATTAAATGCACAAGTGGTTGAAAAACTTCATTTTGAATGGAGTTTTCCAGGTTTTCTTGACAAATCAACAGGACATAGGTGGTGGAATGTTGCAGGACATTTTTTCTGAATACAGTTCTGTTTAATATTTTCCTCAAAAAATAGGATGAGGAAATATAGTACATGCTTATAAAATCTATGTATGATTTAAAATTTTCTAAAGGATCATAATTGAGTTTAAAACATTGAGGCTAAGCTGAAGAAATTATCAGATATTGGTAAAATTATTTTTAGTAGTATCAAGTAGGGATATCACATTTAGGAATGAAAATTAAATGCACAAATCTGAACCAGGAATAATGATATGGAAGAAGAGTTGAAGGTGATGAAATATAAAGTCTGGATGCATGTGCTTACCTGCTTTTGCATGATTACATGTCATTGTCAGAGACAGTAAAAATACGAAAGTAATTATTCTATTCTGTCCCAGTCTGTAAGGTCTTCCTGGTGTTAGAAGACAGTTTCAAGTATTAAACGTATTAGAGAAAACAGAGAACAACATTAAGAAGTGTGGATTTGGAAATCTGTACAGTTTGGGAGGATTGGGATTAATAAATCTAATAACGAAAGGGTAGGACTGTGAGGGAGAAAGTCAGAAGGAGGAATATAACAGTCTTCAACATATAAAATGCTATAACAAAGAGGCTCCACAGGACAAGAAAAAAAATGTATTTGCATCAACAGCTAATTAGATGAGATAGTAGAACACATTTCTAATTGCAAAGATGGCTAAATGGTTGAACAGGGCTAGTCTGGAAATCTGTTGAATCTCTGAGCTGGATGATAAACATATAAGACAAACATCTGCGAGAGACTTGTTCGATAGTACTTGACCTTGACTCAAAGAAGGGTAATGGACTACCTTATTTTCTCATGCTTGAGTATTAGTGTCCTAAGGATAGGAGCCTTGTAGATTTCCAAAAGGAAGGGTAAAAAAGCACAGATTTTAATTTTATCTGTGCAGTTCACAGAGGAGCCATTTACAAGTCATAATGAAAAAGAACCTCTTTAAAAATACATGAAGGGCAAATGTGTTTTCTTTATCAACTTCAACAATGTGATGCACATTTTAATTTCTTTCTCTTGTAGCTTCCAGGGTTCCATTGATCTTGTGGCGTGGGAGGACGCTTACAGTGGGAGTCTGTTACCCTGAGCAACATGACAGCATTAATTCCGTTGTGCTCAGGGAAAATAAAGTAGGCTACATGCATATTTGCATCTCTGCCAATAAACATATTAGTGCTGCAAGTGCAGAAATTTTTGCTGCATTAATCAGTTTGGTTCCCCTATTAATATTTTTAATGCTGCCTGTCTTCCACCTGCTTGATGAGAAGAACAAGGAATCTCTTTTTGCATGCTTTATATTGAATCTTGCGTAACTGCACATAAAACTTAAAACTTGCACATGCATCTATTTGTTTTAAAGTTCATAAGTGCAATATTGTACAGCTAGAGAAATCAGATAATTTTGATGCCATTTCAATGAAATAATTACTTTTGTTTTACTAGAACACAGAAAGTCGTATTATTTTTGAGAATAATTTTGAGACTTGTAGAGTGCAGCTTGATCATACTCACTGCTAAGATATTTCTTCCTCATACTCTGTGTTAGTTCACTCAGTGGTTGTTTAATTCAAGAAATCTGTAGGTATGCTAAGTACAGTCAAGCTTGGATTAATCCTGTCTAACTTTACCATGGAAGAGTATCTAGTATCTAGTTTGACCTGGTCATATAGATTCTCACTATAACCCTTCAGAAAAGACGCACCTTGAGATGGTGAATCATCGCATTTGCAGTAGATCTATAAAGTAAATGGGAACCTACGAGTATGGAACTGATATCATATTCTGGACAGTCCACAATAGGCCAATGCATTGGAGAAGTGATAACACAAACCTTTAAAACTGAATCTAGGTGCTGCCTCATTTTTCTAGTGGCAACTCTAACATAGTTTCCTAGATAAAATTTAGGAAAAAGGTCTCTTCCTCCTCAAAGAGAAATTGTTGGAGGCTGGATTCTCTTGATTTCAGCCCTTTCTATTATAGTGCTAAAGTGTTCCCATATGAATGTGAATCAATGTTAGCCTAGAACTAGCAGTTTCTGCCCACAGTAAGGCCAAAAGACACAGCACAGCATCAGTGACACTGCAGAGAGTGTTGCATGAGGCTAGAAATATCAAACATATGGTCTAAATATTCGATGTACGCATCACCTAGGCATCTCCTCCCATTTACTCAGAACTTTAAATCCTCTGAGGTGCTGCTCACTGGAATAGGAGGTAGATTATATATATATAAAAAATATATATCTACTGACACGCATATATGCATATATATGCATATACTAGATCCTGCTGTTGAGAACACTTGTCTAGACTCTAGAAATAGAGAACTCACCTTCTAATCCCATACAAGTTTCAGGATTCTCAACTCATTGTTACTACATCTTAAGAAAATGATCTAACCTCAATCTTTCTACTTAAATTGAGTCTCAGTACAGAAGAAAAGACAAGATTCATGTGTCAGAGAGAAATAGCATGAGTAGGGGGGACCTACCGGGCAACCCATTGAGAAGGAAAGTCTTGGGATTCCCAGTGCCACTTCACAGAATCACAGAATGGTTGAGGTTGGAAGGGACCTCTACGGATCATCTAGTCCAACTCCCCTGCTCAAGCAAGGACACCTAAATCACATTACACGGAATCTCATCCAGATGGGTTCTGAAGATCTTCAAAGAAGGAGACTCCATAAGTTCTCTGGGCAACCTGTTCCGGTGCTCTGTCACCCTCACAATAAAGAAAATCTTCCTCAGATGGAGATTAAACTTCCTGTGTTTTAATTTATGTCCATTACCCCTTGTTCTGTCACCGACCACCAATCTTCTTTACATTTTACCCTCAGATATTTGTACATATTGATAAGATCCCCTCTCAATCTTCTCTTCTACAGTTACTTACCACTGACTTTTTTAATGCATAACCCCTAAGAATTTTCTGCGTTATGTTTTAGCGTTAGAAAAATATTTTTTTTTCAGTTTCAAATTACACTATCTATCTATTCAGCAAGTTTGCTGATGATACGAAGCTGGGAGGAGTAGCTGACAGTCCAGAGGGCTGCAGTGTCATTCAGAGAGACCTGGACAGGGTGGACAACTGGGCAGAGAGAAACCTCATGAAATTCAACAAGGCCAAGTGCACGGTCCTGCACCTGGGGAGAAATAACCCCAGACACCAGTACAGGCTGGGGACCGACCTGCTGGAGAGCAGCTCTGCGGAGAAGGACCTGGGCGTCATGGTGGACGACAGGTTGACCATGAGGCAGCAGGTGCCCTCGTGGCCAAGAAGGCCAATGGGGTCCTGGGGTGCATTAAGAGGAGCATCTCCAACAGGTCGAGGGAGGCAATCCTGACCCTCTGCTCAGCCCTGGTGAGGCCACATCTGGAGCACTGTGTCCAGTTCCGGGCCCCCCAGTACAAGAGGGATGTGGAGCTGTTGGAGAGAGTCCAGCGCAGGGCCACGAGGATGATCAGGGGCCTGGAACATCTGCTCTATGAGGAGAGGCTGAGGGAGCTGGGCCTGTTCAGCCTGGAGAAGAGAAGGCTGAGAGGGGATCTGATCAGTGTGTACAAGTACCTCAAGGGAGGCAGTGAGGAGGATGGGGCTGGCCTCTCTTCAGTGGTGACCACCTAGAGAACTAGAGGAAATGGCCTCAAACAGAAGCATCAAAAGTTCCACGGGAACTTAAGGAAAAATTTCTTGACAGTGAGAGTGACAGAGCACTGGAACAGGCTGCCCAGGGAGGTTGTGGAGTCTCCTTCTCTGGAGATCTTCAAGACCCGCTTGGACGCAGTCCTGTGCCACGTGCTCTAGGTGGCCCTGCATGTGCAGGGGGGTTGCACTAGATGATCTCTAGAGGTACCTTCCAACCTTAGGCATTCTATGATTCTATGATCTGGCATACACTGTATGAACTTCAGAAAATACAGACTGGATGTCAAAATGAGTTGTACAAGGTTCTTCTCCTCTCTTGTATTTATTTTCTTACTATGTCCAAGAAGATGACAATAGCAACTTGGAGGAGCCTTACTCAAAGTATACTTTATCTGATCTAAGCATGATAAATAGATAATATTAATGATTTTAAAAAAATATCTATGTCTACTTTAAGTAAGAGAAAGAAGTGTTGACTTACTTAGTATTCAAAAGGCAATGTGCTCCTATACACAGAGAAAAAAAAATCTGCACAGAAGAAGAATCAAAGCTACTAATTTCTGCTTTCATTCATCTTTTGAGAATTATTATGTGAAAGAGTAAATTTCATTTTCCACGGCTCCAGCCCCATGTGCTTGCTCTTCAGTTGTGACATTTAAAACAACAAATATGAGTAAGCAATAGACATGTAACCATGTTGGATATGTCTCCTACCAAGATGATTAGACTTGTGATTGTACATCTTTCCTATCTGAACTGCATTATTTTTCAAAATAATAGAGGTTATTTCATCCTGAAGAAATTTCCATTTTGCACAAAGAGCAAATTCCTGTTCAGTTATGTTAGAATTTGCAGGTGAACAGCAACTCCCTGAGTTCTCTATGTTCTGAGACCTGTGGACCCGATCCAGCTTTGAACTATAAGTCATGTAGCAGTTGTTAGCATAGTATTCAACTAACAAGCCATGCTGAGAGGCAAGATATATTCACTTGGGCTCATGACATGATAACATGGCTACATGTCTGTGAGCTAAGTTGGAGTGCAGATAGCTTGAGGATACATCTGTCTGCATAAGAAATAGAGACATACCTTTTAGTTTCTCAAATGAATTTTGAAGTCTCCCTGGAAGCTTAAATGGTATAAATAGCATTTCCTGTGAAGCTTCCCTACTCCTTCTCTTCCATCATGATGAAGGTATAATTTTTTTAAGAACTGTCATTCTAGTACAACATTTTCCTTGAGGTTCCTAAATGAAAAATGATTTCTTTCGCAGATCATCCAAAGGAACTTTCTTGTCCCTCAGCTGTTAACAAGTTATTTATAGTTCTTCTCATCTGTGTACTCTTTTGCTGGATTTAGTCCATCTTTAAGCGTCTTTTAAGCATTCTTTTGGACCCTTCCATTCAATTCATCTGAAAGAGTCTTGTATGACAGGACCTATTGCTGCAGTAAGTGGAGGTGACCTCTATGTATAGCTTATAGAAACTTCTGTTTGCACTCAGGCTGATTAAAATAGACACCACTACGTGGTAATATTATTCATTTTAATAATGCCAGATGGTCCCAAGAGTATGATTGGTAATGGATTCCATCTGGTTCGGTTGTCTCTGTTCTGCCTCAGAACGGCTTCATAATTAGCTTTGAATCCATTAAATGGCATAATTTCAATCCTGAAATAAGTTAGGTGGCTTCAAAAAAACATTAAAGACAGTATATAGACTTACATTTTCACTTTAGGAGATGAATATAGGAGGTCAATGACTGACTTTATTTAATTGTATATCCTGAAACTTAGCCCAAAAGACCAAAAAGATGAACTGGATATAAGCTAAGGATAATGGCTTCATTTAAAATATGCAAAAAGGACATTTGGATAAAATAAATCTTAATGGGCCATTTGCCACTAAGAATTCCTGACCTTTATTTGCTTTCTATTACTATTACAAGACATTTATTAACAATTCAGTAAAAGAGATGGGAGAGGCAAGACTCTTTTATGCCTCAAAAATCAAAAATAGGGTTTGAGAAAGACTGAAGACTTACTGAAGGTTTCATTAGTGAGTTTGATTTATTATGCAGGTTTTTTGCATCTCTTCTACTAGACATTCTGGAATAATTTCCCCACAAATGAAACTTTGTCACAAATAAAATTCCTGTGGTTACAGAAAATGAAGTCCTTTTTATGAATCCTTCAGCATGAATAATCATTTAAATTAACTTAAATTGTCATAGTGTCTTCAATTATACGGCTTACATACATCATTTCTATGTTTTACCATTCAGATGTATCAGGATGAATACTGTTAGACAAAGTCTTTTTTATGAAGAAAATCATTTACATCAGCAAATCATTGACTCACAGGCATGAAAAAAATAGGAAAAACATGTCTTCTTACATTAAAGAGATTTACAAGTAAAAATAATAGTTTCTATCAGTCTTATGTAGTCACTGGGCAATATCTAATAGGTGTTTAGCTGAAAATTTATAAATTGGTCATGTTAACCATCATAGATTTTCTTCTGCAGAATATCAGGGACTGGACTTGTAGTTGTATGAGTTGAATCCCTATAAGAAATCAGCATATGCAGAGAAATTAAGATTTGAGATACATTTACATCCATAAGCAGATCAAACTCTTCACCAATTCAAATTTTTGGCAGTGACAGCAAAGTGGACTGGTAGTGCAAGAGTGATTTACAGTGATTTTGAAACAAACTTGACACAAGATTCCGGGAGGTTGCTCACTTTAGGCAATAATCATGTTGCAGCTCTGCACACACTGAAAACCAGCCAACCTCTGCCTCACATTTCTCAGCAAGTAGGTTTGTATAAAACTGTTGTTGGACAAACGTCACTCATAAAGGTTATTGACACTGGAAAATTCCCAGCTCACAGCAAAGAAGGAAATCCAATAAAATATATAGTAGATGACACTTCTTAGATTCTAGTAGGAAAAGCCAGTGATATTCACTGCAGCAATCATCATGTTATCTGCCACACTGAGATGTTAAATGTTCTGTGATAAAAATCAAGTAAGCAAACCTTGCTTTTTTGCTGGAGGAAATATTCTTTTCCTCTTAGAGAAATTCTGACAAAAAGATTCATAATGAAATTTCCTGGTGATACACTCTTCATTCGGTTGTGCCTTTTGATTTATCGCTCTTTACTAATGGAATATGCTAAAAGGCCAAACTGTAACAGTATGTATGCAGCATTCTGTCCATTCACAAAATCATAAAAACATAACATATACACTTAAGATTTTTCAAACAAGATAGTTAAAGATAAATCTAAAACATCACTACTATGTTCCAAACAAGGAGAAAAAAATCCATCTATTTCACTATTTAGTCACATAAGGTCTATCATAGAGTTCATCATGGACCATAATATTACTCAATGTATTGATATGGAAAAATTCTGAAAGAATTCAGTAAAAATAAATAAGTGAAACTGATTGTAATACTGTGAGTTCTTCTCCATCCTGAAAGATTGAGATGTATGAGAAATGAAGAAAGAGAAATGAAATAGAAATGTATGTTTTTTTTCCTTTGTTTTAGCCTTACGCAACCATGAGGAGGTAAAGATGAAGTGTAGAATAGTGTAGAAGAGAGCAGACTTCAAATTTATATAGAAATACACATAGCACCAAAATTGGCAATGTTTATTGCCAATTAGATATTGTCATTAGACATTTTTCTGTGCATATACACACAGAAATAATTCACTGTCATTAGTGTTAGAGAATTAAAATAAATAAATAAATATGGATGCTGGCATGCTTTTTCTTCTTTTCCAATTAATACCTTTTGTTTTCCTCTAATATCACATAATTTTCTAAGTTTCTAATACCTTGGGAAGCATCCCTTAGGCAGAGATGACAGGGTTTCTAAAAAAATAGAAATTCACTCTTTCTGTTCTGTCTATCTACTATGCAACGATAGCTTCGCTATATAGATACTTACAGATTATGGACTTCTTGTCTTTTTATTGCATCTCAGATGAAATATTTTCTCTCACTAAAAGCAAAATTCAGAGCTGTTATAGTTCTTCCCTGTCAATTTCCAACTTTTACAGCTTTTCAATTGCATAGACTGGATAATAACCTACATTGTTGCTATTTCAGGATCAATACCTCCTCTTTAAAGTTTGATATTACCCAGAATATGCATCTGAACTCACGCTAGTTCTCTTTCTGAAGTATAGCACTGAGATCTCAAATGTAGAATTAATACCATTAATTCTACCCTTTTTTTTTTTCAGAATCAGCCCATATTCTAATTGTCTTAGAAGTACAATTCACAGTTTTGTCCTCAGGTTTTGACTTTGCATTTGTAATGCTTATGGTAAAATGAATTTATTCTGCCACACAATATGGATTATTGGATCTGGTGACAAAATTAATAAGTGAGACACTGACTTGTTTCAAGCATGATTTACTGCTTTACCAGTTTTTCTTTACCCTCCAAATTTTACCAGCATTAAAGTTGTCTTGGTAGGCAAAAGTCTCAATTTCAGCAATGTCTTTTTGAAGCAATTAAGGTGAAATAGTTATTGGATTGCATTAGTGAAAGCATAGTCAAATGGCCAAAGGAAGTGATTATTCCCCACTATTTTTTTCTCATGATGCAATATCTGAAGAAGCACACAGAGTTTGTGCCCCCTGGTATGAGAATGACATTTATAAACTAGAATGAGTTATCTAGAAAGCCATGGACATGACTGGGGACATGTGAATTACAAAAACACTAAAGGAACTTTATTCAGCCTGGAGAAATCTCCAGAAGATATTTTTTCAGAACAAGCAGGGATTTAATGTCTGTCTTCAACTGCCTAATAGTTTATTATAAATAAGATGGACTTCAGCAAAGGGACAAGGGTCAACAATCATAAACTGCAGCATGGGAAGTTCCAGATGGAAGTAAAACAAACAAACATACCCACAAGGAGGGTAGTTAAACATAGGAACACAGTTCCTAGGAAGGCTGTGTCTAGAGAAATTCAAAATTTGTTTCATGTGGGTCCCAGGAAACCTTATCTAACTTTGAAATCTAAACTGCTTTGAGCAGGAGGTTGCACTAGATCATCTCCTGTGGTACTTTCCAAACTAATTTATTCTATAATTTTATTATAAATGGGATGCACAGTGAAACAAACTAGAAAGACATATCTGATTAACAATGTCTAGTGTCCGATTGAGGTTTCTGCTTTTGAGTTTGACAAGCATCCTTTTAGGATATACAACATCCCTACACATGCGAGTCAATAGCATTGCTTTATGCATTTTAATGTGGCTAACAAGTAAAGCCTGCAGATTGCTCAGGTAGAGATGTCTAGAACAGCAATATGCAGAGGAAATACATTTACCACCAACCTACAGGTCTGAGATACAATATCAAAAGTAATGGGAAGTGATGTTAAAAAAAGGAATCATACTCAAGTATGCTTCAGAAAGAACAGCCATGGAAAATTAATAATAGAATGTTCCCACCTCACTTTTTGTTGCTGAAATCAAGACAAATATGATGAGGTCTATTTCACAGGATAGCAAGCAACGAAATGAATACTAATTTAAACCTCTGGGACAGACTCAATTTGAGTTAAATGATTTTCCTATAATAAATCCTGATGTAGTTTTAGAGGTCTATAATTTTAAAGCTTTTATACTGCACAGGACATTAAAAATAATAGTCACTTTCCATCTGAGGCTGAAGGCTATCAAGACTTTGTGGTGACTGTTAAAGTAAAAAGGGCACTATGAACGTCTTTTGCTACTCTCCTCTCTAATTGGGTTGCAAAGATTCCCTTGTAAGTCTCCAACAAAGCGTCAACACCAATAGAGTCTGAGTGCTGATGAATTTTCTTCCTACATTTCCTGACTCCTCTGCAGCAACCTCAAATCTCTCCCATGTCTTCTCTGTCTCCCTTATACACCACAGCTCCCAGGAAATGCCCAAATCCTATAATTCTTGAGGTTCTTCTCACACCTCCTAAGCCCTTGACTGCTACATCAGGGAAAAGAAAAGGAAGGATATGAGGCTGCAGCACAGAGCAAGGGGGAAAAGCCTACAGTTGTAAATTTCTTACTCTTGGATGCAGTGCAGGATAGTCTGTCTCCTCACCAGTAATATTATTCCTATTTATAAAAATTATTGTTAGGAATATATTGTATAATGTAGAATGGAATAATTATAAGGAATAACTATTATTCCTTAAATTGCATCCTCCTGTATCAGCAGCATCTATCCTATATTTATCAAGCATAAACACAGGTAAACTAGATAGTAAGGCAAAGGGCATTTTGCCTATACCTAGAGCAAAATTGGGCCCCAGCTCTATCCATGTCCTCTAAAGTAGTTATTAGAATTAAAGCTTTTTTTCCATAGATATAAAAGGTCTTTCTAATAAATTCACTCACAGTGTCTCTTTGAAGCTGGAAAACTACCTCCAACTCTAATGTAACAAGGTGTAGATTCAAAGGATCTTCAGGAGATGCTAAAAATGTTATAAGCAACACAAGAAAAAAGTGCACCCCAGAAAATCCCTTTATCTAAGAGTTGGAAGTCTAAGTTATGCTGGCATCTACATTTTGTGTTACAATATTCTATAGGTACACAAATATAGATGCTCACATATAGACAGGCACTCCATTTTGAGAAGTTAGATACCATTTCCCACCTAAATTACGTTGCTGGCCAACTATAAGCAGAATAACAATTAAATCTGAATTCCATCACCTTCACTAAGTGTGGAAATTGAAGTTTATTCACACATTTGAGAAGTGTCCATTAACCACCAAGCCAGAGCGTAACGAGGAGGAGAAGAATCCAGAGGAGACTGGGTGGGCTGGGGCATTCTTCATTACTTTTCTACACAGTGGCTCAGCAAGATTAATTATTTCAGAAAGAAAATGAGCAAACTGAGGCCTAAGACTCTAGCCTAGCGATTAGGGCACTTAGCTGTGAGCTAGGAGACTACCGTACATTCATTGCAAGGCACGACTTTTTCTGTAGTTGTCAGGATACTTCAGTAGTGAGGTGAAAACTTTTAATTAGCTTGCTAACCCATGGAGTTCTACTACCCTTTTACTTTGATTTATGTAATCACATTAATTAAAGCCAAATTTATACAGGCTAAATCATACAATGTCCAACAGAAATATGATATGAGTAAGGGTAGACATTCTTCACTGTACCAATGAACATAGCTCATTTCCCTTTAGCAGTCAGGAGTTAGACTGGTTTTGCTGCGAAATCTAGAGCTCTGATTCTGTAAAGCAGTCAGCATATGCCCAGTCTTCAGCATATACTCAGATTCATCTTCATTCACTAGATAACTTCTGCATATGTTTAAAGTTAAAAGTGTACTTAAATCTGACTGTTCTAAAAGAAATTTAAACACACAAGTAATACTGTTCTAAATACATAAACATGATTTCAGCAGCTGTAGTAGCTCTCTGTAAAAGCCAATAACTACTTCCGGGTCTATACTAACGTTAATCTTCTGTGAAAAAAATGCTGTACAATATTGAAAATAGTCAAAAGGCTTTACTTACTTCTGCCCTTTTTTCCTTCTTGGGCATGCTAACTCAGACATCACTTATAAGAGCTGAAGAAAATTCAAGTCCACAAATACAGATATATTGTGCTTGTGATAAACCTCCATACACATACGACAAAATTTATTCCTGAATTATCATGCTTAATGATATGGTTTAATTACTGGTTTAATTACAAATAAAGGGGAAAAAGGACATTTATTGAAATATTTACATAATCCATTTTTTGCTTTTTAAATTAATTTATATAATTTATTTGTAATTACTTTGCTCAACAAAAAAAAATATAAGAAATAATAATTTGCTTCTGAAAGTATGAGAAACTTGATCAAACATGTTTTACCTCAGTAAATGATTCTTAAAATGTAGTACTCATTCGCTATCTCACTGTATACTGTAAAGAATATTATATTAACTCAGCAAGAGCCCTGAAAGAGATCTGTAATTTGGAAAAGTAGCATCAATAAAACATAATCAATAAAACATAAGCCACACACCCTTCAAATGGTAGCTAGTAGGTAGATACTGTAAATAGTATCTAGAACAGTGACGCATCATAGATATCTCTTTCTAGTGACCAGTGTAGTGAAAAGATGAGAGTATCCACAGTGAGTAAATATCACAGGACAACCACTATGTAATATCACACAATAATGAAATAATCATAGAATCACAGAATGGTTAAGGTTGGAAGGGACCTCCAGAGATCATCTAGTCCAATCCTCCCTGCACACGCAGGGCCACCTAGAGCACAGGGCACAGGGCTGCATCCAAGCGGGTCTTGAAGATCTCCAGAGAAGGAGACTCCACAACCTCTCTGGGCAGCCTGTTCCAGGGCTCTGTCACCCTCACTGTCAAGAAATTTTTCCTTAAGCTCCTGTGGAACTTTTGATGCTTCTGTTTGAGGCCATTTCCTCTGGTTCTGTCAGTGGCCACCACTGAAAAGAGGCCAGCCCCATCCTCCTCACTGCCTCCCTTGAGGCAGATCCCCTCTCAGCCTTCTCTTCTCCAGGTTGAACAAGCCCAGCTCCCTCAGCCTCTCCTCACAGGGCAGATGTTCCAGGCCCCTGATCATCCTCGTGGCCCTGCGCTGGACTCTCTCCAGCAGCTCCACATCCCTCTTGTACTGGGGGGCCCAGAACTGGACACAGTGCTCCAGATGTGGCCTCACTAGGGCTGAGTAGAGGGGCAGGATCCCCTCCCTCGACCTGGGATGCTCCTCTTAATGCATCCCAGAAGGTAAATGAATAATTGAATGTATTGAATTTCTCTTCTTAATTTGGAGGACTTTAGTTTCTTTCCGATTTTTCATTTTGGAGAAGTACTTCACCCAAGGTCTGTGCCAATCTATGTTAAATACTACAGGTAACCTTTAAGTTATGTATGTATTGCAAAGAGCAATGGAGAATGAACTAGTCCAAGAACCATAATCATTCTGAGGACACTAGAAAGAAGTGTAATATATACTGCATTATCCTACCAAGAAAAAGACTGATAGCCAGGGAACTTTATTTGACTGACAAGGCAAATTTACAGAGACAAGGCAAGAGATAAAACTAAATTATGGAATGGCAAGCTAAAATAACTAAGTCTGTCTAGATGGATAGTAATATAATAAGGAATAAGCCCTGTGTGTCTAGTTGATTTAAAAAAAAAAAACTATTCTGCCGTTTTGATTTTCTAGAGAGATGACAGATGAACATCAAATGTTTAGGACATATCATAAACTCTTGGAAAGATAATAAGGCTTTTGCTTACAGATACCTGTAGCATGCACACACACATACACACACAGGTAAATAATTTAAAAAAGCTTTCAGTAAAGATTTTAATTCAAAGTGTATATTGTTATGTTGCAAGTATATTTAACTATGAGGGAAAATTCAGATGACTGCATCAAATTATTCATATTGGCAAAGGGGTCAAATAAAGGACTTTTCTGCTTGTCGTGAACTGAAATCAAATCTCAAGATAATATCTCTATAACCTAAGGTAGAAAGCATGCAGTCATGAAAGATCACACATCCTCTGCACTGAGATCTTAATACTTTTTATGCTTTTTCCATAGTTTTAGTGAGAAGTGTTTTGGTGAGGAGAGTCGTGAAAGCTCTCATGTAAGTGTGTTATTGAATGAAGGCTATGTGAGAAGATTCCTTTAAAACTCATCATCCTTCTTCTACTGTTTGATTTATCGTAACTATTCTCAGTAGGGGTACCTACGTGTTTATAACTACTGCACTGGCAACAAAACGTTCACCATGTTTCAGGGCAGAGCACAAGTTGGGCAGATGACAGGAGGTGGTTTTGTTACTAGGTGTTCTCCAGGAATAACAAATTATGATTAGCAATACTGTTAGTCAAAACAAGCAGATTGAAAACTTGCATTTTCATTCATTAGCAGTTGATGAGCTATTCCAAATAGCATACATTTGCAAAGATTATTGCCGAAATTGAATGATTACTCACTTCTAATGGAGTGCCATGAGCAATTGATGCATTTGATTCTACCAAAATAGTGGGGGAGATCTATGAAAATGAATCTTATCCATGAGTGACTTACAGTGACTTAAAGGAATATCCTCGCAGCAAAGAGTGATTTCTGAAATGTAAAATATGAATTTCCCATTTAATTTACAAATGAAGTAACTGAAAAAGATACTTCCAAATTTACTTATAGCTTTTTCTTTCTATTATGTCTCAGGACTATTGTACCTAAAACAAAGGCAGGAACTAATTTTAGAAAGTAAACTTCTCCAGTAAGATCCATCTCTTAAATCCGGTTTTCCTAATGATGTTAGCAGCACAAATTGAGTGGATAGCTGAGAGTATTTGCTGTCTGTGCTGCATTAATGGTTTAGCTAAAATTATGTGTTCTCACCATAGCACAGTATCTATGCAGCAAGAGCACGAGTGATTCTTTTCTCCTTCGCATTGCTGCTCCGTTTAATGAATCAGTAATAGCAATGCTGCAGCTCCTCTCTAATTCTAAGATAATGACTCTCAGAAAACAAACATTATTCCAGTAAATGAGACCAGGCTCAAGCACTGCCTTATTAATATGTGTGCAATTTAATTATTTGCACATTCACATAAACAGAATTTGACTGAGCCAAACAGCACATTCCCAGGCTCTTTCTGGACATGAGCGGTGGGATAGCATGGGCCCAGAAAAATTATGGATGAAGCCAGTCTGGCTGGATATAGAAGAGACCTTAACCAGATAGACTTGAGCGATTACCCAGCATTCATTTTTGGGCTTAATACTTGTTACTGTATATGTGGCATTTGGTTAGAAAGGTCAGAACTGATCCATTGTAATTCAAGGATGCTGCTAACATCTACTCTGCCAAAAGGCAACAGACAGGGGGGTAAAATTGCCTGTGCCCTAAGAGACAGGATTTCTGCAGTGCAGGGCATAAGTAAAATACCCAGACTGATGACCAGGAATCTAATCTCAAAACCTGCTGCCTCTGCTGGGATACAGACGTGACAGGTACATGGGAGGCAGAGCTAACACTACCTGTGCTATGGGAAAAGAAAGGGATGGAAACTGACTAGGGTTACCCAGGTTATTTCTCTTAATTGGAAGCAGTTGTACTCTACTCAAAGTCTGCTGCAGCCTTCTCACCTTATTTATCCCGTTCTTTCTGTAAGGAATGAAAGCAACGTAGATTAAAGGCAACGCAGAAGGAGGTTTAGCTGTATTACGGACCAGTGCGTTTACAGTTCCAAGGTAAAACTTGCAGAGCTGGGATATGAATTAAATCAGTACTGGAGAGACAGTTTCATCCATTACCAAAATGTCTCTATTACTGAAATAACTGAGGTATCTCTTTTACTGCACACGCTATCTCCAAAAGGCCTAAGGAAAAAATGCAGAGAATAGCAGAGGCAGTAAACCCTCGCAGGAAATTGGGATGAGAGAAAGGCAGTTGACAGTGTAAAGTCTGACCCAAATACAGGCATTAATACTGCAGCTTCTGCAAAAAGTGAGGTGAGGTCATTAACAGCAAATAGTTGCCAGAAGGAGCTGTGATTTTAAACTGTATTGGCAGGGAGCACTTCCATTTGTTTTGTGATATTGTCCTGTGGAAAGAGCAACATCCAGAGACTCACCACAGTCACTTTACAATTTCATATTCATAATCTTGATGTTAAAGTTAGTCTTCATCAGATAATAGAAGTTCTACTAAATATATTGCTTTTGATTTCTGAAAGGAATAACTTATTTGGAAAGGTCAAGTAATTATCGGCTACACTTTGACTATGTCAAGTGGAGCATACCAGAGCAAACCATTCTTGCTCTACAGATATGTTTAAAAAGTATTTCAGATCCCATATATCTCATATATCTCTTAATCCTTATATCTCAAAATTCATCTACATGATCTACATCAGTGAGTGCTATATATCCAGAATACACCTTATCCCAATGACTTTAGATGATGGTTTCTGAACACAGTTTATTTTTATTTTTATATAAATAGCAATAGAATTGACAGAAGAATGTTTTCACTGTAAAGGATATATATTTTTCATTTTAAATACTGAATAAATATGAATCCTAAAGTGTATGGCCAGTTTCATTTTGCCACTTATTTAATATCAGATCAAGTATGATGAATCCATCTAGAGGAAAGAATAAGTTTTAGATTGAGCAGGAAGGATGAAAATGATTTTTGTCAGGCAGTCCACTATATTTCGGTCAGTTATGTTATTAATGGTAGCAATTCATCTCCTGACAATTAGCTCTATGAATACAGCATCACAGCAATTTTTGAGGTTCCATTAAGAAGAAGGAGATGCATTGCTTCTGCCATGTGTATAATACACTTTTTCAGAGATATGGCTAATAACTTGACTTAAAACTCAGGAATAGAAAATTAGGAATGTCCTAATTTCTTGTTGGTTCTGCTTTCAATGATGATCATGTATTTTTAAATATCTTTCAAAAATTCCTGTGTTGGCTATTAAAATATGTAATTATTAATGTCAACACTACGTGTTTGGTATTTAGTTTGTTGCCAATAAATGTAAAGTATATTAATTTAGCGGAATAATAGAAGTGATTCCTAGCCAAGACGGCTAACCTATAAAATATTATTGGAGCAGACATATTATTATGGGATTTACTAGTGTCATTGTGTTTAATATTGAGAGGGTATTTGTATTATAATTGGAGTTTATGTGGGCTTATGCATTTCACAGCTTTGACTTAAAATGTTGCAAGACTGAACTAGTTGTTTGACTCTATCTACATCTACATCTAAGCTGTTTTCCTCACCAAGAGATCAAAACGGACTATTCTTTTTTAAAGCAAATATTTATTGAAGATTTTTTTTAAGGCCGTAAATTAACTTTGGAAGAAAATCTGCTTTTGTGGGGGGATTTGTTTATTATTTACTAATGCCTTCATTGCTCATTGTTCATCTACACATAAAGCAAACATTTGGTACTTTCCTTAATATACTATCATATATGCCAAGAAGAATATCCAGACATTTTAATATCTGAGCTAGCAATAGATAGACACAAATTTTTAATTTAGAAATAGCACATTAACATCTGCAATAGACCTTAATTATTTGGAATATTTTCATCCTTTTCTGCATTTCCTGAACATGTGCAATTGCACCCACCTCACTGCTTGTTTACTTCTTGAATTTAAATGATATTTACTGAAAATATATAATGATTCCTTTTCTTCCACACTACAACTCTTACTCAGGCTCCGCTATTCTCTTCATCTATTACTTTTCAGCTCCTCCACTGAGAGACACAGAGTTGTCCAAGTACTTGAAGATGCGCAGCCTGCGTTCAATATCTGTCCTATAGTAATTTTTTCTTAATGTTTTTCTTAATGTAGAGTATTACGCTCTCAGCCCAATTCCCACATGTAATAGCTGATCTACCTTCAAGGGTGCTCCTTATGTTCAACAGCAACAAACATTAATTTTCAAATCATCTATCATTAAATTGCGTATCATCTTAGGCTCAAGGCTGCAAGGCTGCTCTGGAAGGATGGTATAGATGCAGCCAAAGTATCTTATCTTCAAGGAACTCTGACAAATGCAGTATTGTCATTCACATTATGAAAATGCAGAAACTCTCCAGAAATAGCAGAGGGCAGAGAGAGAGGATGAAAGAAAAAAAAGGTGTGTTTGTGTAACCAACCTGGAAACACATTAACTGTTTTCCTTCTAGTCACTATTCTATCAATACTCTCCTCAGTACTGCACACAAACCTGTCCTTAAAAGTCTGAGATTTTAAACAACAGATGCTTAAAATTCACTGTCTGGTCATTTGGATTCCAAATATATGGGCTGGTTTTCATAGACGTTCAATAAACCACTCTTTGAATTGAGATTCCTACAGGTAGACATTTGGACTTATTTTCCTTGGAGAAAAGTATTTTTCATGAAGCAACAAAAAGATTATTGCAGAAACGGGGTAGTGTATGACAGTTCTAAATTGGAAAAAAAGGAAAAAAAAAAAGAGGGAGATATTAAAAAAGAGTCCAGAGTGACATATTTTAGTCTCTTAAAATGAAGAGTTCATTTCTCATGAGGAATGGCATTTAAAACATTACTCAGCTTCTATTGAGAAACAAAAGTTGAAATTAAAATAAAAATGAAATTACTGAAATGAGTCTTTGACTTGAAAAGCCTGCTTTACATACCTCATTTGGGGAAAAAAAGAAACACTTTAAATTCTGATTCAGGATTTTCTTTCCTGATTTTCCAGGAAGTTTCCACCCAGTTTTACTCTTTGATCTTGAGATGGGAGTTTAAGTGACAATCCTGAAAAACGTTTACAACATTAATGTGATGACAGCTTCTTGAACATAAGTGGTTCTGTTAAGAAGAGTAAGTGAAAGGTTTGTGTAAATTGAATTGCAATAAGCGCGAATTAATCCTACTAATGTTAGTGAAGCTCTGCATGTTTTTGGCAATGGAACTCAAGTCTGTCTCTGATCACTGAAGTGAGGTCTTTAACCTTTCCTGATGAAATGCCAGTCAGCCATGCTAAATGGTATAGTAGACGATGATCAGATGAAAATAAATGTGCAATACGCACTGGAATAAGAACATCAAATTCATTTTAATCTGTGATTTCTGAATGGATTAAACCACTCTATGATCTGTCCGAATACATAATATATACTTCAGCAAATATATAAAGTAAAGCTCCTTGGGTCAGTTGGGCAACAAAGTAGTTATTTAAAGGAATTTTCATCTCTGTATTGACCCTGATTTCTAATAAAATAAGGCATAGGTTGTTCCTAAGTAATCATGAGACTTGCTATTACTTTTAATTTCGGTTTCTAATGGGAGTTTAGTTTTCGGCTGATTTTGAAGGAGTGTTTTACATGGACCTAGTACTATTTTCTACATGAACCCAGTATTACTTTCTGCACTTAGCTATATGCTGAAATTTGAAAGCAAAATACTACCTGAAGGGTATGTTCATACATGAAACTTTCTTCTCTCCTACAGGAAGCCACCTTTCTTTACAAAATATACTGTTGAGTTTTCTGAAAATATAAACAATAAGCAATGGAACAGACAATGAAGGCAGCCTTTCTGAGAAGATAAAAAATATGTCGTGACCACCTTTCAAGAAAGCAAAGCTTTGAGTGGAAAAAGACACAGATTATCTCAGAAAATCTAACCCATATAAAATATGTCCATTAAGTTGATGATATCAAACTTACAAATCAGGGCACTCTCAAGATTTGACATTTTCACAAACTTTTCTACATCTATTTTGAGGTATTTTACTGGTTATTTTTAGAAACATCTTGCTTTTGCTTTGGCTTCAAACAGTGAACAATATACTGAAAAACCCAGCATGTCAACCCATTGACAGACTTCTAAATTGGAGCGATCTTGTTTTCCTTCCAATATGTTGAGACTAGGGTGAAAATTTCAAGGAGTATTTTGTGGATCTGAGGCTAGAGGGGAGGTCCCAAAGCAAAAGACCTCTCTCCAATTTTATCATGGGCTGATACAATCAAAGCATCCTAGAACTAACCAGTACCAAAATAAAGCGAACAGCAATCAGTAAGTGAGGGTACTCGGTACAATTCCTCAGACAGCACAGGTTATTTGCACTGTTCAGAATACTGTGACATGTTCAAAAGTGAATCAGTCCATAACAGGACATGATTTCACTGCTATACAGAAATAAGTAATAGGTATGAAATGAAGAAGCATGGTCTTGCCCACCAGGCTGAGCTGTTCAGCTGGAAAGTACAAAACATTCAACCTCTGTTTGGTTCTCGTAAAGAGAAAGAGTGCTCTAAAAGATGGTACTGGTGCTTTGTAAGGGTGATAAAATGTAAAAGCATCTCTGATTTGTGCATAAATGTTTGATACTTTTTCCTTGTTTTCAAGAAGTGATATTCTAATAATTATTTTTCTGCTAAAATGGCTATAGTCACCACAGGTTGGAAATGTTTTCACTGTTAGGAAGAGGAAGACAATAATTCAAGAGACCCTGGCAATTTCTGTAGAAGCTCAGCTAAGAAAATACTGTCATCTCTTCCAAACTGCTGTTTGTTTTTCCTCTCAAAAAAAATTCAAGAGAACCAAAGAAGAATGAAAAGCCTGCTTTCTTTCATCATACAATAAAAATGAAATGAAATGAAATGAAATAAAATAAAATAAATAAAATAAAATAAAAATTAAATTAAATTAAATTAAATTAAAATAAAATAAAATAAAATACCTCTAATAATGAGGTTTTAAATTACTATGAAATTGAGGAAGGCTACTGTTTGAATGGAAATAGTAATGTCCTTGCAAGTCCACATGAACATTATTACAGTCTTAAGAGTGCATTTTTACACAAATATTTTATCAGGAAATAAAAATCATAGTTGTTTTTCTGCTAGAATTTCATTCTTTTGTGTTCCTAGTAAAAAGAGGATATTACCTCCATGTCATCAGTGTTCTTACATAATGCCAATGAAATATATACGGTCAAGTTAGGTCTGCAGCAAGACTTTCGTATCACTAAGACCAGATCCTAGGAATTCCTGGTATTGTCACTGAGTTGCACAACTGGACTAAGGATTATCTACTTTAGTGTAGTATTCTCTGCCATTTCTTAGAGAAAGAAAAATGATTTTTAGTGATCTTTAAAAAGTACCTATGCTCCTGTAACAGGCATCAACACTTCCTGCTTTTCAAGTGAAATCACAAGGTGAACTGAGTTATACCCATAGTAATTTAAGCTAATTTTCCAAGAGGAATACTTAGAAAAATGTCTCCTGAAAGAGTTTTGTTATGTATGCACAAGAAGTTGAGCCTGGAGATGTGCAAAATGTTTTAGAATAGATGTTTTATTCACTTGGTTAAACTTGAACATGACTAAATCTCAAGTGACAATAACTTTTAGACTCAAATAGCTGTGTGAATAATGACTATGGTATATCATTTTTCATCAAGGTAGGAGAATGAGTATGACTTCATAACAATATCAGTAGATGCAAGAAATTAGTGTTGTTCAGGATTAGCACAGGAGACAAGCAAATGTGGAGAAGAGAATTTTGTCTGTTAGAAACTGAAAAACAAAACAATGATGTGTCTTACTTTGATTTTCAGGTTTTCAAGCTCCTCTGTTCTTTTCTACCCATAAGATGTTATTTCTTTCTTAGTAAGTGAAACATTTTTTTCTAAAATATATATATATATATTCTTTAGGAGGCTAGGAACTCTTAGGAACAAATCTTTTAACTGCCTTCATAAAGGTACTGATATTTGTATGTGATATGCCAAGAGATTCATTATACCATGTTTTATACCATTTCCACATTATTCAACTTAGGTGTTGAAGAGTTAGCTATGTCATCCAAACTAATCTTCTCAAACTCTTTAATAAGGGAGAGACAAGAAGGGAGATGCACCCTGTTTTGAGATAGGTGCACAGTAAGACAAATGACTCTCTTTCCATTAGCAAAGGAATACAAAAATAGTACAGATAAATGTCTACCAGTTTGATAGTGGAGAGAAATACATCTTGCCCTTTCTGCTTGTACTGACGTATTTCTTTTGCATTCAGGTGACTCTTCCTGAGGCTCTCACTATGCATGTGTAAGAACATCCCTAGAGCATATCTGCTCTTCGAAATACAGTCAAACCGACAGAAAGACTTTCTGTTCTTGCAAAGGATAGTATGCCTGGACTCCTAGCAAAAAAAGTCATTAACAGAGAGCAGATGAAGGTGATCTGAACTTCTGAATTTTAGTCTTAGCACTGTCTGGCTGAAATGGCATTTTACATATAAGCAAGGTAGTATGAAAGCAGACTTCACTGCAATGAAAGAGGGAAGGTCCTCCCTTCTATCCTATCTATCTCCCATACCTCCATTTCTTGAAGGCACCACAAAATGTGTTGTCTCTTCAAGGTTCTTGCAAATTCAGGTAACAGTAAACCTCAAGACGCTGGTAACCAAAGCCACTCTTGCCCTGAGTAGGAAGTAATTGGCCCATTCCAAGTTATGACTGAACAGAGAAGTCTAATGGAAATTCCATTAAGCAGAAGCTTAAAAGGCTTGAAGACATCAAGTGCTCTTACAGTCAGAATTACTGAGTCAATTTCTCTCAATTCTGTTTTTGCTAATGTGTTATGGCATGGAAAATTTTATAAAATAATCTACATGAGAATGTTCTTAGCTTCTGAAACTGCATAGTTTGCAGCTGGAGCACATATAAAAAATATTTTTTTTTTATCAAGAAAAACTAAAGCAACTTTGCTGAAGCCAGAAAAGAATGCATCTGAACTAAAACTAAACAAGAAGACCATCAAATGTCAACTAAAGAGCTGATGCCAGCTGAGAAGGTGGAATTCCATGGAAATATCCTTTCTACTTGAATAAATTCAAACAATAACCCTGAACAATAAATATGAGGCATTTAATGTATGTCAGTCACTTGTTATTTTTAGAGACAAAAAACAAGACATGATCATGCTCAACTACTTTTAAGGAGTTCAAGAATCCTACAGCTTAGAAGGTTTACAATGTTACATATTTTCCATTTTTGAAGGGAGAGTATCATATTAATCTCAATTCTATGCAGAATACCAAACAAAAAATTCACTTCACAAAAGAAGAGCTTGGGAAGCTTATGGTAAACATTTGAAACCTACAGACTCATTAAAGTGGATATGTGGGAATTAACAGCCCAAGCTAAAGATTCAATCAGAAAAAAAAAATCTAGCAACTTTAAAATTTCTCTCCAGAGGATTCTTCATGCCCCTTATCATTTGTGTGAAGATTAAAAATGTGCTGGATCTAATCCAGTTCTTTAATTAAGAAAGCACACATATGCCATCAGATTTATTCCAACTCCCTATGTCAAGGTAAAACAGTTGGTGGTGATCCAGATAAACAGGTCTCTTTGCAAACTGAGACAAGATCAAAAGTGGCATTATATTTCCATGTGATCAAAGCCTTCAGAGTTAGTGGCTAAATGTTTCCAGTTTCCTTTTCAGTTCGCTTTAATGTTCTCCTCATACTAGGCAGATTAGACATTATGTTAGAGCAGAAAGGCAAAGTCATGTTAGTATTATTAGCCATAAGCTTTTGCATAATATTGAGATGTGTGCTGAAACATGACTGAAGGTGTTTTACTCAGCAGTCTGGGCACAGGAAGGCTAAAGAAACAGATCTGGTCCTGATTACAAAGACAAGTTCATTAATGTGAACTCGAGACTCAGCAGACGTGTAGTGGCCCCTCATTCCTGCAGGTCACTGTGCTCCCCGGAGCTGCAGCTTGCAACGAGCAGGATTACAGGGATCCTTGCCCTATCATGTCCAGCGGTGCACAGATGATGCATAACACTTGATGTCTTATGCCATGGCCCTGCTAGCTACCTGCTGCGCTTGTGCTTGGCACCGCCTATTCGGTTCGGCAATGCACCCACGAGTTGGTAACTACAGAAAAGGATAGAGACACCAAGGTCCCCAGACATGGTCCAGCTGTGGTTACGTGAAGTGGTATTTCACTCCTGCTGTTTTCAACAGATAACCCTGTACATGTAATTCAGCTGATATATCTGGAGAGTTTCTGATAGAATAAGAGGTGGCAGAACATATCTGGATCTGGAAAACTCATGCTGTGAGAGTATTCTGTAAACACTCCTGTCTGTGCCAGTAATCCAGTTGCCAAATTTAAGAGTGCCAAGACCTCTTAATTTTTCCAACCAGGCCTTATTTTAGGATGATGAAATATTACCACCTGATTCATTGCAAAATGCTTTATTGACATTTTGCTAATAGCAACTGTGAAAGAGGTGTGGAAACACAAGGGAAGAGAGACGGCTTGTAATGCATCTCCCAGCTGTGAGTGATTCCTGGAAAAGCTTAGATTCAAATCTGAATTTGAAACATTATCTGCAGGAAACCTCAAGAGCTCGGAAGACGGAGAGGTGAAGGTTGTACAGAGGGGCTGTGCCTAAAAATCATGTAACTTCTAGGGTGGTATCATGCTTTAGATAAATTCTCTATACACAATATGGTGTGGGGGATACTATCATATACTGAAAAACTTTCTGGAGATGGAACAAACTCCATCAGGGCACTTCCTGCAAATAGATAAAATACTCCATATTGACATTGTATGGCATTTCCTACGTGTGATATGCCAAACTCAACACTGATGATGTTTTGCTGCATAAACAGTAAAACTTTAATCAATTGAGCTGCTGCACAAAAGGTTTATCCTTATTTATGATCAGTTTTCTTCTCTGTTTCTGAAAAGACGCATTTGGGAAGTTAATGTTAGCAGATGGCTGACAGACTGATTGCTATTGAAAGAAGAGCACAAATTTCAGAATACCTATCATGTATGTCTATTTGTCTGTGACCCTGGCTGAAGAATGAAAAAGGATTTTTCCACTCCACCCCCAGCATCAGCTGTCACAGAGTTTAGAATGAGACGTCATTTATGCCCTGTAGGATACCAAAAGTAAGGGTTCTGCTTTCATTTTATTCTGTGAAAAATTCTAGTATTTTTTCATTTCAATTTTAAACTGAGAAAATGTTCCTTAATCAAAATCACTTTTGCAGCTTAACCACATCATTCCATAAAAAAAAAAAAAAAAAGAAAAACACATCAGGGGAAAAGATAGAACAATCTGATCTCTTCATAGCTCATAAATTGAGTCTTTCTATCCTTCAGCATCAATAAATAAATCATATTTTCGTCTTCTTTTTTTTTAATTGCTGGAGGGACTGTTCAGTGCACTTACTTTCTTCAAAGCTTTTACTTGTGCGATGGATCCGCAGTCGTTAATACTGAAATGAGGATGTGTCCCTATCTGACCTGACTCAGGTCTAGCACAGAATATTAGTTGTGTCTAATTAGCCACAACCCACAGTGCAGAGTCCTAACATCATGTCCACACAGTAGGGTTTCTTACTACCTGCTTAGGGATAGAAAGATCTGCTTAGGACTGAACAAACGTAAATTTAGAATCATATAGAAAAATGTCCCTGATCTTACATAAAGACTGACAGAATGTTAACATTTTTTATTGCATTTGAATTGCCAAAGTAAAATGATGGATCAATCACTTCACGGTAGCGTTTTTGACCTGGTCCCAGGAGCTTTAAAGTCAAATTTGATACATTACCAAACCGCAGCCTTAGGATGAGATTCAGGTCTGCACATTCAGACAGCAAAAGGCCAGAAGAACACTTAAGTCTTCCTTTCCATTGAGACTTCTGCTTTTTGATAAGTTTTGCATTAGTCTTTGTACAGGAATAAATTTGGTTCTCTGAAAATTTCCTTTAATTATTAAAAATATTTGGAACATGCCAGAGAGAAGGCTGGTACTCTAAACAGATCAAACACAGTCCTTACCTCCCATGTTGGGAGCTGGCATCTACTCCTGCAGGACAAAGCTACAAGGCAGAGCATCTACTCACGCATAATAAAGAACAGCTTTTGTTGACCAGACAAAGCCTAAGAAGGAAACAAAAGGGTTGCCATTCTTGGTGTGGTTCATGGCCTCTAATTTCAGGCTTTTAAACAGTGATACGCGGTAACCATTATATCTGGTCAAATCATGTTTTTCTGCCTGAGCTTTGCAGCACAGCAATTCACTCTCTGCCTTGTGCCTCAGCACTGTGCTCTGTCTGAACAGGCTGGCCTCTGTGAAGTTCTCTCAAGAAGCGACTACACCAAAGGCGTCAGCATTAGGGTTTTATCAGCATCTAGGATTGAAAGGCAGTGCCTAAGGAATACTAGGGAAGTGGTTTCAAGACGGCCTCCATGCTACCACCCAGACACAATATCCTCAAAATGCCAATGACACACTGTGGTTTATGATTTTACCCTGGACAGACACCAGCTGGGGACAATAAAGACAGGAAGATCATGAAAGAACAGGAGGTTTGCTTGTAGCATTAGCAATTACAGATTTTTTACAGACTTAATTTTCAGGTGATTTTTCTCTGGATAACTGCTGCATATAGTCAGTAAAGTGGTGTCATGAATCATAAAAAAATTCAGCAAATAAAGGTTTATTAAATGTTCTGATAACTAAATTTCTTCGGTAAAATAGAAAGGATTTAACAAAGCCCACATCTGCTCAGTCATCTAGTGCATGTTTATGCTTCTGATAATACACAAGTCACCTTTTAATGATTTTTTTAACCTTTGTTAAAACAAGTGATTCTGAGGAAACTAGGAACATCTCTTACAAAATTCTTTTTTTTTCTTTTAAATATCACTCCTTTTGCTTCTCTGTCACTTTATTCCTTTTTACAGAGCCACAATAGCTTGAAAAGCGCTATTTTAACCAATTGTAGCTGCTCAGGTGCTCATCTCTTTATTCCTGTTTGTTCACGGATGAAATTTTAGTCTCTTTAAAATCAACAGGAATCATCTTGTGTAGTCTATCTGACTGTTAAAGTACTTGAGTCAAACAGCCATGGCAATGTGAGGCTCGTGCTCTGCATATGCATTTCATCAAGGCATATTAGCACTATAAAATGTTTGTTTACCTTGTTTGCATTCTACCTAGGATAAGAAATGGAAAACCAATGATAAAGGATGCACATGTAAGGAAGTAGACAGAATTAAAAATATAAAATTATGTATAAGAGGACAACAGAAGGAAAGGGGGAGTGGGCAGCCCAAATTCACACTTTTCAGGAATAACATTTTAAGAGAAATCAGTAAAGGATACCCCAGCAATGGGCAATAATCACACATGAGGTGCAATAAGCAGCCCAATCAGTGGCAGATCAAGGGCCATCAGAAGTTGGACATAAAATCCTTGATGGCCTAAAGGCACTCATGGTACCCTATGACCAAAAAAGCACTAATTACCTATTGTTTATTTTCTAAAAAATAAAATGGAAGGAGGGAGTAATTTTAAGAACTGCTTAAAAATAGCAATGTCAATTCTTACATCTAATTAAAAAAAACCTTACTTACCAATTATATCTACAATTACTGGAAGCTGAGAGCGCTAAATAAAGCAGTTCCTGTAATGTTTGGTTTGTTTGGCATGCTATGCACCATAAGTTTCACTGTTTGCCTCTTTGTAGTTAAAATGTCAATTTCCTTTACTCAGGTTAGATAAGAGAAGAAGGATTCAAACTTTTAAAAATATATATTTTGTTTTGTTTAGATTGCATTGCAAAAAGGACTTGAAACACTTACTCGGCTGCATGTAATCATGTTTCAATTGATTGTGTCCCTGGAAATTAGTGTAAAATCCCCAAGAAAGGATATATCATTTCATTCCAGGAGTGAACTTGATGTGGAACTGTCATAAAGGAAAAGAAGGATTGATTACATTTTCCTATTTTGAGTACATTTTGCTATTTTGCTTTCTAATAAGTGCTGGAATGTACATATATAAATTAATCTTATTTCATATGATACATTGTCTTTGTTTAATAATGTTTTACCTAGAATTAACAAAAAAAAAAAAAGAAAAAAAACCTTTAATACCAACGTGCAATATATGCCTATATCTCTGTATGCACAATCATAAAATTTTCTGATATATGACAGGTAAAAAAATTTCTTAAACTTCATGGTCATAGGAATGTCATTAAATTGACACTAACTTTAAAAGAAGCTTGAGTGCTTGAAGTGGGTTATTTCATGATACATAAATGAGAAGAATAAAGAGCCATTTATTTTCAAATAACAACAATTTCAACAATGACAAATACACAAATCACTAAAGATAATATTTAGAAGAGCTTTTCTGGTTTGGGCAGCTAAGAGAACTGAACGGCATCCAGTTTATATTCCAGACAATCTGGACCAACTCTATATGAAGTCAATCAGGTTTAGTTTTGCTTGTGGATCCTCAAGGAGCTAAGATATCAAGACATCAATGACACTGGAAATACCAAAACACTAAAGAAAGGAAGGCAGTCATGAACCACAAGCATTTTATTGGATAACTGGTGCTGCTTTTCTCTTCAGAAGGCAGGAAATGAACTCCAGTTTTCTATTCACTTTCTTGTGACCAAGATTTTATTTGTGACCCTTTTCATTACTCTATAGTTCAGTTTCTGTAGCCTCACCAGCATCATAAAGTATTTAATAAATCTAAAACTGAAGTCATGAAGTAGCTAAGTGATTCTCCTCCCACTTCAAAGATGTCTTTATTGTTGTTTTCTCATTTTCAGTAAGGAACAGACCACAGCGATCAAATGTAGGCCAACATTTTGAGAAGTCTCCTCTAGCCGTTCACCGTGCTGTGCAGAATCTGTGAGTGCATTTGTTTGTAAATGCCAAATCTCTGATTAGCACGTACAAGGGTGCAATTATATGTTAAAGTGCCAACCTGATTTTCCACATCTAAATATGAAGTTTTGTGAAATTCAACTAGCCCAGAAGATCTAAGGTAACCACAAGTAATGAATTTGATGAAGGTCAACAAAACTTGAAGTACATAGTAAAAAGTTAGAGTAGTAAAAGTAGTACATAGTAAAAGTTAGTTGCTTTTCTGGCCTATACTCATCACCTTGCATACCTTTCAGAAAGGAAATGAAATGAAACATAATTTACTATAAAAATGCTGAAGAGAAAAGAAGAGGGAAAATATTTTTTTCCCTCTGTCTTGCAAAGCTGATTTTTATACTTATTTGAAATCTCAGGGACCTTTTTGCTGGGTTCTCTACAGGAATTTTGGGCAGTTCTCATCTCCCCTGAGAGAAATGGAGATTAGAGCACCTTCATCAATCATTCTTGATTTCTTTTTGAGTCACCTGATGTGCAAGCTCTGCACTGCCACTGTTTCAGCCATGAAAATCTCTTGCCTAGACAAGCAGCACTGACAAAATTGAGGATGGCATCTGTGAAATAGTGTATCACTGTCTGTGAGTTGCAGAGAAAGAGCATATGAGCATAGCCTATGGACACAAGGCCTTCTATAGCAGAGCTTTTCTGTAAATCAACACTGTCACAAATCCGGTCAGTCTTCCTCTAGCAGCAGTCCATGCTGAATCCTCTCCCCCTGCTCCAAGCGACTCACACAGAAATCCATGCAGGTACCATGTAACACGCTCGACCCTTTGTACCTTGCAAAAGTATTATATGATGTGGTGATCTCCAGATTATTCCTTCTCAGAATAATGAATCATTCATTAAAATTCACCTCATTAAGGAAAGATTTGTCTTTTAATATTTTATGTTCAGTTGTCTTTATCTTCTCTTCATTGCCTCCACTTATTGAAGAATTAAGTTTCTCACCATTTACTCTGGCTTAACATTCATGCTGTAAAGGGTGATTAAGATCTGTCCATCAAAACTTGCCATAGGCAAAATTGATGAACGAAGGTTCTGACTACGTGGTGGGGTAGGTAGACTTTGCTATGATGCAGATGTGTGTGATCATCCAGACTGGACTGCATTACTGCTGTCTTTCCTTGCCCACCCCCCACCTCTAGCCTTTTTCAGGGGAAACTTGACTTGTGCTCTGATGTGAGTTTGAAACTTGCATGAACACACATGAGTTTTACCTTTATAGGACATCAGTAGTGGGGGCATTCTGGGTCAGGACTCTTCATGGTAAACTACACCTGTTCTGCAAAGTTTGAGCCAAAGGGATCTATTTTGGCTCCCACAGTTCTAAGCATATCCATTGCGTTCATTAGGAGGCCAAGTGATGGCTGCATCCTACAGTATCTTGAGAGCAGCATTTCACTTTTTTATATTCTACAAATACTGGTTTTCTACAGAAACACTGGAGATCTCTATCACTAACAAACCCACTTCTTCAATATGTGTGCCCATGCTCCCTAAGTAAGACAGAGGACATTGATGCAAATATATGGAGAAGAGCTTACTTAAGCTGACTCAAATCCCAGGAGATATGAGCCCTTACAGGCAAACACAGTGCACGTCAGTTTGCATCAGTTTCTATGCTGAGAACACCAGAAATAACATCACTAAGCTCTTACCATAGTCATATCTAGCTAGGTCTTCAGCAGCCCATATATGCCTTGCCATGAGTTTGACAGAGATGAGCAAATTTATTTGTGCTTCCCCTTGCCTGTGTCACACACAATAAGGCTCCTTGACAGTTCACTTGTCACAAGCAATTCAACTTACGCTGCACTTACCATGGTTTGCCGATCAGGGTTACGTGTTGCCTTTGGCCTCTTCATTGGTTTAGAGTAAACGGCAGGTGTATTCAGCAGTTCTTACGGCTGGCATTTGCACTCCCTCATGGGCAAGGAAGGATTGATGGAGGTGTAATGCTAGGACAACACTGCCAGGAGTCCCTGCTCCCTGGTGATACACCAGGGAAATGTGTCTGCAGCTGCGCAGAGCCACCTTAAGCCTATGTGTGCTGATAAAAGGGTGATTTAAAGATCAGTTTAAGCTAAGGAAGAAAACCTGAGACTGCAAAACCTAAGGGCTGCAAAAGCTAGACGTCTCCTTGTGTGGTAAGCTTATCTGGGAAATTTGGAGCAATTTATGTCAGTTTTCTTTTACTTAGCTACCTTATGGTGTGCCTGTCGCCTCACAGTCTTATAATGAAAAGTAAATTAAAATGTCTGTCTCTGAAGCAGCATCTTCTTCTCTCCACAGTGATTTTAGTTTTTGAGAGCAAAAGAACTATATTTTAGTAATTAGGGCTCAGGTACTACCCTCAGGCAAGTAACAGCTATTGAGTGTCCAAGTAATGGTCAAAAAAACCACAAACATCAGAAAAAAAGTAGAGATATGGTGAATGAGCAATGAAAGAAGACTTTGCAGTGCCAAAAATGTGATTTCTTGCACTGGACCAATGCCAGCTATAGTATGGCACTGTCTATCCAGGCACCTGTGTCCTCGCCAGCTGTCCCTTCACACTCTTTGGTTTCCTTCTCAGCATCTCAATGTTCTTGGTCTGTTCCTGCACTAAATTCTCACAGGAAAACAGTTACAGAGATGAATTTCACTGTGAAATAAGAATGCTATTAATAGCCTAAGATTTATCTTCTCTGAGATTTTATTCTGTAAAATGAAAGTTGAAGGCTTTCTTGACACACCATCTCAACTGTTTCTAGTTAGCCAATAAAGTAGTGATTGGAACCATTAAAGGGTATTGATTATTGCAAGTGGCATTGTTATTGATATTCAGTTATTGGAGTTGTTATTCCAACAGAATACAAACCAGAGATATACATATATGCTGCTTTCTCATGTGTTCAGGAGACTATACAAGGGTTAATTGAGGACTATGAAAGGGAATTTCTTTGAAAGGCTTGAGGTTTTGTACCTTTTAAAGCTCCAAGGAAATGCAATATAAGAGGAAATGTTTGGCAGTCTGAATTAACAACAAATGTAAATCCTGAATGAGCAGTATTAGGAGACATTGAATACATTTTCTGCATAGAAGGGAACAGTTGATGTTCTGTAATGGGCTCTTCATTATTTGATATTCTCTTTCTCTGGTCCTTTGGTCTGCCTTACCCCCCTGACTGCCACAATAATTTTGTGGGTAATAATAGATCCCATATGTAAACCAGGTTCTCTGAATATTTCCTTAGGGAAATGTGACTGAGTATTTCCATCATGTTGAAGTAGAATAAAATTAAATTGCTCATTATTGGTCTTCCCAATTCTATTAATGGAACTATAGTGAGGGCATTCTGTGGCATTAAAAATACTCCAAGACATTCTTTCAGAAAGAAAGTTAAATGCATCTGACAGGTAATACGTTAATGGGAGTACTGCAGGCTATGCTGTTGTGGAGATTTTCCAGTCCATATCCCGGCTGTCTGATTTTGCTCATCACCCCACTCCATCCCCTTGAACATCCCCATAGGACTGTTGATTATGCTTCCAAAAGTAAAGCAGGAATGGGTTACTGACATCTGCATAAGCCTACATAGGCTATCACAATAATTTTAAACATGAAACACCTTTCAAGTCATAGCAGGGATCCAAGTCGCCCAGTACTCTGTCCTCAATCCATATATCTGCTTCTGGATTGGCAGCTACAAGAAGATATAAAGAAAGCTTTCATACATCTCATCACAGCAGATGGAATGAGGAACAGAGAGAGAAACAACAGTTTTTCCTTTCTTGCACCAGTACCTTCAACAGAATCAATACCCTGGTATCCTTGGAGAGCTCTGCCTGGAGCCCACACATTGACGAAGGGGCTGACAGCTCCCATTCTGGGATTTATGTACTGTGTTTGCAAAAGGTGGCTGAAAAGTCCCGCTTTAACATAAGACAACAAACAAACAGTGCACTTCTGCCCTCCTTGCAGCTTGGTTAGCTGTGTGCGAATACACATTCCTAATGAACTAATGAGATCACAAATTGGCTTGCTGGCAGCGATCTCTCTCTGTCTATGCCATCATATCAATGGTGTGATGGTATATGGCTTCCTCTTTCCATTTCAGTAAGTTGTAATATTTCCACAAGTTTAAATGTACAGATGCCTGAACTAGTTCTTTCCTGAATTTCCATAGCCAAAATTGAAAATGGGCAATGGATATCTCCATGCATAACAGCACTATTTTGTCAAAAGGAAAAAAACATGGGAAAAAAAAAGTAAAAAAAAAGCAAAAGCATGCTTATTGTGTCCACTCATGAGGAAATGAAAAATAGTGGTGGGAGCCTTTTGTTTTTTTATAACTTTTTTAAGGCATATAAGCTATATGTAAAATATATTTTTATTATATTGAGAGTATATTTTAGTAAAACCATTATTAAAACGGAAGGTTGGAGGTACATCAGAACACATTCGGTGATATCTCTGATTATTAAAAATGTTTCAACTCTTCTTGATATTAATTGGATATAGTGTTCATTGTCTGAACTCAATTTTTCATTTACTTCAGAGAACAATTAGATTTGGGATGCAGATTAGATTCTATTTAAATCTCTCCTTTTCACTGGGAAATGTCCTAAGTTCTTTCCAATGTAATCTAAACAAAAAATACACACACACAAAAAATATTCTCTTTCCTCTTCACTTGATTCCTGCATGCAAAATATTACGTAAGGACTTTAGAAAGAGCAGTAGCACCTGATGCAATGGATTATAATCCATCCATTTATATGGGGATGAGAAGCTTTAGTAATGCAAAACGCTTTAGTAATGGTATGGATTCCAGCTTCCCTTTTCAGGTCACACAGAGGCATAATTGAGGTAGTCATAATGTTCTCAGGATAGAGCTAGGATTCATTTAGAAATTACCACATGACAAAACACTCAAGAAGTAACATGGTTCAGTGTGACATTGCATCTAGAAGGTGTCATGCTACCCTTGAAAACCTTTTGTTCTCTAAAATAAACCTGAGCAATGTGCTGTGGTAGCTGATTCATTTTATTTAAAATCTGTTAGTATATGTGCTGTATGAAGGTTGATTAATTCAAGATGTTTTAATTTAGACACTCATATAGATGTAGTAGCCCTGTAATTAGGATAATATAGGGTATAATTTGTCATTGATTAAGTATCTGCTCAATTAAAAAATCCCATGAATACTTGTAAGCACATGGGAAAAGATCCAGACTTTTTCCTTGTATCCACATATTTTTAAGCAAATAAAAGTATTTAACTTAATGCAACTCTTATTAAGCTATACATTTTTTATTGCGTACTCTCTGGAAAATATTTTTAAAGTGGTACAGAAACATGGTATGAGAAAAGTTTTGTAGAAAATAACAAATAATAGTATATCATAACTGCTAGTTGTATTTAAACCCTTCCCCTAGATCCTCATACAGACTGAATTGGCACTGGCTATTACAATTATACCAATTGATCACTTGATTTGTTCAAATTAAAGCATATATGACTAGCAGTGGATTTTTAAAGTCAAAATTGCAGACACTACTGATGCAATTAGAATTGTAGGTAGTCTCATTCCAGGCTCTAGCAAGGCTCTAGTCAGGCCTTCTGGGCAGACCAACCACTTGTAAATTTGGGACACCTGAATTTGGAGGTCAGGCAAAAAAATGCAGGTAAAGTTCAACCAGCTGACACATCCATTGACTCCTTACGACCACTTTCAAATATTTATGAATTATTGCAAGGAGGTTGTGTCTGCATACAATGTATGCATGTCTTCCAAAAAATCTATTAGATGATATTTTAGCAAAGAAAATCTGTCTTTGAATCAGGCAACAATAACAGCAGTGCCCTGATGGTGCGAAGACGGCCTTTGGAGACTAACTGGTTGTTTTTACTGCTCCGTCTAGCCTAATTGTGCAATGTAATTCACAGTACAGAACAATAAGCTCAGCATTAGATTCCAAATGGCAAAATCAGTCATTTGGAAAGAGGAATGTTCTGAAAAAGAGGAATGTTCTGAAAAAGAGGAATGTTCTGAAAAAGAGGAATGTTTCACAGCTAGTATAGGAGTGTGACAGCCTTTAGCAAATGGTAACCTGGTAGAGGATCCACCTACTGCGTTTGCATCTAAGTGGGATAATACAAAGATTTCTCACTGCCTGATATAGAACAGTAATAAATCCGTTCAGCCTCTTGTTACTGTATCATATGCTACTTACTAAATCAGTCCTTTCCTTTCACGTCTCCATTTCCTGCCTTTATAAAAGGCAAATTAAGGACATCATAAGGACATAGACAAGACAAGATACATGAATATGATCATATCTTCTTCAGTGCTACCTGGAAAAATTAGTGTCTCAAGCAACTTTTTATCAGATTCTCTGTACACAAAACTCTAATTTTTCCAGCTTATATCTCTAGCTTCAGACATATTTTTGTATGTGAATGTTTCTGATTAAGTTATCAGGACATTATTCCTTCTATTTGTGCTTAGACAGTACAATCTATTTAGCGTTCTCTGTCACCTTACAGATAAAACCAGCCAGGTAGCCTCAATTTGCAGTTTGGGTTTATCTTCCATTTCAATATCATTGGTAATGAAGAAAAAAAAAAAAAAAAAAAAACAGTTGGAACCAATGTATGTACTCAGAAGAGAGTACATCTGCAAAATCTTGCAAAATCTTCTTGGGTATAAGAATCAGCTTTCCATGAATAGTCACTACAGCTAAGACTCATGGACTCCCTAAAATGAGAAGCACATAGAATAAATCTTGTGCAATCTTCTAAAAATTAGCACCTATTTATAAAAAGAAAAGGTTTTAAAATGCTTATGGAATGTGCTTTACAAAAGACCATAATGTTAAATGCAGCATTGAAATTTAACTGACTTTGAAAAGAAAATAAGGGTAACAACAGATATAGTACTTCAAAGACTCTCAGAGAATATTTTCAAAAGATTCTTACAAAAGCTAAGCAGTTTGGGAAGGGTTGAAACATAACAAGAGGCCCTAAATTGATATTAAAAAGAACTGAAAAGGGTGTTCTTAAGACATGGACAACAGCCTGCAGTTGAGTATCTGCAAGAAAAACCCTCTGGCTTAAGCAAGGAAGTGAAACTCAAAGGCAGGAGTCCACTTTGAAAGACAACACTTCAGTGCATAATTCCATGAACAATTCCCAATGGGTCTAGAAAAGTAACCAAGAACACAAGCCTATTCAATTTACTTAAAAACACACAAACAAACAAAACAAAAACTGCTTATCTGCTGAAAAATTCAGAGGGATCCATACATCATAAGAGGTTCACAACAAATGTTGCAGTGAGGGAATATTTTTGAGTTGGCTCCTTAAGTGCACCAGCTGAGGAAGACCTCAGAAAAACTCTGAGTACCTGCTGGTGCAAGAGTAGCTAGCAAATGCACTTTTTGAGATTATGTTTCCTCCCCTCATCTTTTTTATATGCTGTTTCTTCATAAACCAGGATTTTTTAGTTTGTAAACCAGAGTATATCCCTTTGCTTGACTTGAATTAAACTTGCAGTTCACATTTAATTTTGGCTGTTATTTAAAGTGAAACCAGCAAACTTGATAAACAGGAGCTTCCTCTTCCACCTCTCTGGAGGTAACAAATCCAAAAAAGATTTTTTTTTTTTTACTACAGATTAACTGTTTAAGTGCCAAAGAACTGTGGTGGCTTGGGATAGTGTGAGAACTAGTTGTGTCAAAGTCTAGTAAAAGGAAAAAATAAATCTTTCTATTGGGGTTTCTCTTGTGCTCCTCTGAGTAGGGGCCTACAGTGGAAAAAGAAGGACCCTAAACCAATCATGTTGGTGTATTCCAGATGTCTGTAAGGAAATCTGAATGATTACTTTATGACAATATCAAACCCTGACATGTCTGTCTGCCCTTCCTCCCTCTCTTCCTCTCTGCTTCCCCTTCTTCCCTTCTTTTCAATAAGTAAGTGCTACACCTACCTTGCTGAAAGTGACCCCTACTCTTTGGAAGCACACAGTTTTCCAGATAATCAGTCATTAATCAGAAATATCTGTAGATCTTATTTCAAAATAAAGTTTTCTCCAGCTTCTTTTTTTCCTAAATCTGCCTCCTGCCCCCTGCCTTCCCTATGGCACTCTTTGTCCTTTTGCTAAGGCTGGGATAATGTTGAACTCTCTCTAAATTAGTTTGAACATGCCTTAAAATTAGTTATCTTCATTTGAATTCCCTGAAATAAAAACAGTAAATGCCTTTCATGATCAAGCCATTAATTACTAACGCAAAAGAGTCTAAAGCAGAAGTGTATACCACCCTCTAGTAATTAAAATAATAAGTTTTCCATTAAGATAAATTTTGCCAATTTATGTATTTATATAGAAATTTCCCTACAGTTTGCAAATAAAGAATGGACAGCACTCCTGCTGTGCATTCAAGAACAAATATAGATAAAGCTTTGACATTCAGTTTAGAGCGAAAGGTTTGGCAGGCTGGGAAACTTGCGGTTGGAGATTATAAATGACTGTGGCAGGCATTCTAAATTCATTATATTTACCATTTTAATTTGTGTATTCTATAGTTTGACTATGTCCATACACTGTGTTATTTAAAACATTAAAAGGATATATAATAGTTTAAAGCAATCTATACACTGGTACGTTAGACAAGGCTTTTGTTTGGAAGTCCAGGTAGCTCATGTCATCAAAACATGACAGAAAAACTGTCTCCCTTTGCATCTTTCAGAAAATGTTTCCATAAGCTGCAATTTACCATCATGTAATTTGTGTGGAAAATTAAAGTAATAAAACTTTAATTTGTTGCTTGTCTCAATGGTAGCTATGATTGTCGCAGTAGGATGTTGTGGGTGCTGAAAAGAAAAAAAAAAGGCCTTGCAAAGAAATAATGCAGACAGAGCAAACTGTTAATTATGATACTAATGGATGAGTATTATGTTTAATGTATTTTTAGACTGTTTCTTTTTGGAAAAGAAAAAAGATATCTGTATGGCTACAATGGTTAAAACTAAAAAGAAAGTGGGTGCCATTTCCAGTTATAACATAAAGAATAATTACGATGTCTTGCATCATAACAATGCAATGATGAGGTAACTGCTGCCTTTTAGTGGCTGGCAGCACATACTGGCTGTCTCCAGTATCTTTAAGAGTATGAGACTTCCAAAATCTCTCTTAATCAAACCAAGTTACAAAATGTAGACTTTAGGTATGATATAATCAAACCCTATAGAACGCCACTGTATTTTTGGGCTTAAAGTTGATCCATGGCCTCTGACGTCAGAGTTATCTCCAGTTCTATCCTGTTGAATTGCAACAATCACAAAACTGACGTCTGCTGCAGCCAAAATAACAGATGTAACAGAGAACTGTTACATCTAGATTGCTCTTAATAATTTTTTTAACATTAGTTTTTCTTCAGCAATTTCTTCCACTTGTATGTTAGTGAAATCAAAAACCTTGTCATCACTTTCATGGTTTTTCTTCACTGTACACTGAAGTTATTTAGCTTATTAAGTGGTAATATATAAGTTATAGGAAAAATCATGTTGACTTTATTGGAAAAGGTCTGTAGATTCTGTATTTGCTGGTATGCTGTTAAACTTCTACTACTGCAAACCAATAAGACCTAACAAACAAAGTTTTCAGCAAGATACTATGCTTTTCTAGAAAGGAAAACTTTATGTAAAAGAGAAGTGTTGATACAGGGTTTTTCATATTTTCAGATTTTCTCAGCTGTAGCATTCTAAGAGTGGCAACAGTTGTCTAGTTAAGGAGTAGGGAAAAGTGCAGTTTCATGTCACTGAGCAAGATCTCTGGGTAGTTCTTCACCGTTTCTGAATTAAGTTACTTCTAGGTTAAAATTATAGGCAAAGTCCTATTGGTTTGGATGCCTCAGTGAACTTGGAAAGAAAAACATCTGGAACATCATTTTGTCCACACGTCTTATTTTCGTGAGATAAATTGGAACAGCATCAACTGGCTGCATGGCAGAGCTCCGAGGGTTGTGATAAATGGGCCCAAGTCTGGTTGAAGGCCTGTGGCCATGGTGCCCCCCAGGGCTCAGTACTGGGCCCAGTGCTGTTCAAGCTACTTGTTCATCCATACCTTGGACAAGCGGGCAGAGTGCATCCTCAGCAAGTTTGAGGATGGTACTAAGCTGGGTGCCAAACCTGACACTCCAGAACGCTGTGCTGCCTGCCATTCAGAAGAGTTGGCCAGAGAGTTGGGCCGAGAGGAACCTTATGGGGTTCAACAAGGACAAGTGCAGGATCCTGCACCTGGGGAGGAATAACCCCAGGCACCAGAACAGAGTAGGGGTTGACCTGCTGGAAAGCAGCTTCGTGGATAGAGATCTGGGAGTCCTGGCTGACAAGTTAACCATGAGGCAGCAATGTGCCCTCGTGGCCAAGAAGGCCAATGGGATCCTGGCTGCATCAGGAGGAGCGTTGCCAGCAGGTCGAGGGAGGGGATCCTGCCCCTCTGCTCAGCTCTGGTGCGGCCGCACCTGGAGTATTGGGTGCAATTCTGGGCTCCCCAGGACAAGAGGGACGTGGAGCTTCTAGAAAGGATCCAGTGTAAAGCAACAAGGATGATTAAGGGACTGGAACATCTATCTTAAAAGGAAAGACTAAGTGAGCTGGGCCTGTTTAGCCTAGGTAGGGAGAAGATTGAGAGGGAATCTTGTCAATATGTACAAATATCTGAGGGATGAATGTAGGGAGGATGGGGCCAAACTCTTCTTGGTGATGGCCAGTGACAGGACAAGGGGTAATGGGTATAAATTAATACACAGGAAGTTTAATCTCCATCTGAGGAAGAACTTCTTTCCTGTGAGGGTGACAGAGCCCTGGAACAGGCTGCCCAGAGAGGCTGTGGAGTCTCCTTCTCTGGAGATCTTCCAAACCCACCTGGATGCCACCCTGTGCCCCATGCTCTGGTGTCCCTGCTGGAGCAGGGGGCTTGGTCTAGATGATCTCTAGAGGTCCCTTCCAACCTCAGCCATTCTGTGAGTCTATGATATTTGGCCTATCAAGGGACAGAAATATCTTCTCTTCTCACATCACCTCCTATTTTTAAGGATTGGTTGATGATAGACTCTTTAAACACATTGAAATTTCATTTCCACGGTGCTTGAACACCCTTGTATTATTATGATCCTTTATTTCCTCCACTAGATGGATGAGAAGGCTGAGTAAAGTGAGACATAGAAAGACACAGAGGAAAATGTATTATCAGCTAACTTCATAGACATTTAGAATCAGGATTCTGGTTAAACAATATACGAATTCCTAAGTTACATTATCTTTAGAAGTGGGAAATAAAAGAGGAGGAATCTGGCTTGGTATCCATCTTTCCTATGGGCCTGGCCCAGGGCATAACCTTGTAAGAGCAAAGAGAAGAGACCATGCTGAGAAAACAAATGCAAGCTGAGAGCAATTTATATGTCAGCTGGGAGGAATCACTCCACAAATCATAGGTGTCCAGCCTCCCTTCCATTCCTTTACAGATCTATCACTCTAATGAGTCCTATTAATATAAGACCTTGCAGTCTAATTAATCTTCTTCCAGCATAACAGATAGACTAGAAGTCTCTCACTGTTCTCTTAGCACTTTGCAATTCTTAGATATCCTGTTAGTAGGATTTTAATGAGGAAAAATATTCCATGTCTTTGAGGGTGCAATACATAAATAACTAGGTTGGGATTTTTTTTAAAAAAAAGACAGATGAGGGTGTTTTCCTCTCATTAAGATGTTAATAAGATACTGACAAGTGCTTGGTATTTTTAAGCTAATTAAATTTAGAGTTATTTTTGATCTTTTTATGCTATATTTAATGTGCTTTTTATTTTACAAGTAGCTCACCATTGTAATCAGAGGTAATAGTTCAGTCAAAAAACATAAAAACAATAAATAAATAAATAATAAAAGCCCCAGGCCCTCTTGATTCTTTTTAAGTAAAAATGATGATTTGTGAGTTGGATTTCAATAAACGTCCATGCATTTCAAACTATTCGATGCATGATAGTAAGAATTCTGTTTTGAAAAGTGATTATTTCTGTGTTTGCTCCTTGAAGTGAACAGCCATTGACTTTTCACTTGAAGGAAAATCAGAAGCTCCTGCTGAACACTACTAAAGACAGAAAGTGGAGACACTAATCTGGAAAGAAAGCAAGCTTCAGCCTTCACCATTTTCAAGGTTGGCAGCCTTTAAATAAAAGCACTGTTTAGGGAAGTGCAAAATATAGGTTTATTCAGCTTTTATTTAATTTCAGATTTTTGGAGACTAACAGGATGCGGGGTGGGGGAACAATTGTGTAGTATATTTACAATACTTATATGTAATATAATATTTATACATAAATTTATAATATTTATAACATAACATATTTATCTATAATATAATATTTGTCTAGAGGAGACTGTAAGAGCCTGGGAATCATAGAATCATAGAATGCCTAAGGTTGGAAGGGACCTCTAGAGATCATCTAGTCCAACCCTCCTGCACTACCAGGGACACCCTGAGCACGGGGCACAGGGTGGCATCCAAGCGGGTCGTGAAGATCTCCAGAGAAGGAGACTCCACAGCCTCTCCGGGCAGCCTCTTCCAGTGCTCTGTCACTCTCACTGTTAAGAATTTTTTTCCTTAAGTTCCTGTGGAACTTTTCATGCTTAAGTTTGTGGCCATTTCCTCTAGTTCTGTCAGTGGCCACCACTGAAAAGAGGCCAGCCCCAATCGTTCTGTGTTCATGTAGGAACGACATCTGAAGGAATGAAATGCACAAGCAGACCTGATATAATTTGTTTTCTGTAGTCTCCTGTCCGTTTCTCCCTGCTTCTCACAACAATCCCTTTATATGACCTTTGACCAAAAATTAGCTTTCAGTTCTATACCAGCGACCACCTCCTGTTGCTGTCATAATAAAAGATATGAACAATGTCTTCAACTTCTTGAACAATTAAGCTGGTCAAGTCAACAGTTTTGGCCAGGTCCAAAAGGGACTTGAAAAGTCCATCCAGCTCTGAATTACTCTGGAGCAAAAGAGCAGCTGAACTTCAACCTCAGTTAAGATGTTAAAGGTTACACTTAGAAAGCTGCAACTTTCAGAAATATTAGATGTTATTGAAGATATTGCAAAGCATTCTAGTAAAGATTAAAATGAAAAGTAAAAAATAAGTTAGGATTACATATTAACCATCACATATGCCTTTCTTTCTCTCCATTAGTTAACATGGAATGTGATCAGAAGGAAGGGCAGCACATACTAATCTGTACGGTACCTGCACTTAATGGAAGCAGACTACTTCCAGAAATCTGCTTATGAGGGAATGGTGAAATTGCCTGTTTCACAGATGCACTAGCAAAAAAAAGAAAAAAAATGCAGCTCAACTGACATTTTCAGCAACCTTTATCTGCATAGAAACATGTTATAACCACTTGTTTGAACCATATCCTAAACAGAGAGATCAGCAGCAATATTACTATAAGAAAATGCAAGAAATTCATACTTGTTTTCCACCTCTTATGAAGGGTTGCTCACTTTATGTTTTGATTGGTATGGGCATATTATTTTTGTGTAAATTTATTTCAGAAATTTATATTTTATATGACTATTACTAGTATCAAAAAGATGAATTCATTAAAGTTACAAAGAGATAATATACTGTCACAGAAAAAAACAAGTATATCGGGGGAAAAGTATGGAGCAATATTTTTTGCACACTGTTATGCATGGGGCATATGAATCCTTGTGTGAGCAGCAGAATCAAAGTTGCCAAGCAAATGATACTTTCTGAAAATTCAGTAAACATTATGTGAGCTCAATAAGTCATACCTCCTTTTTAATTTTGGACTTAAAATGCTCTTACTTATTCATCAAAGTATGAAAATTTTGACCTAAAGGATTTGCCAGGTGCTCTGAAATAAATAGTGATATGAGAGTCTTGTTCTCTTTTCACCAATTCTTTGTATGAACAGATCCTCAGAGACTATACGAGTAATCATATTTTATCGCTGCACTGTATGGTACAACTTTAAATATCTTCCTGGTCCAGATGGATAGATGCACTGTTATTACTTGACTGGGGATTTAGGGACGGGGGGAGGGGGAAGAGGGAAGGGATTTTGAAGTTGTTTTTGAACATTTTTAGTGTCATATAATCCTTAGGCAAGTAATATTGCAAAGAATAAAAATTAAGGACTTTGGAGTTTTGAGAAAATGATAAGACATGACAATTTCCTCCAAGAGTATATTAAATTATACCTTGGACATCTGAGAAAGAATCATCATCCTGTCTTGAAATTTCCGTACTAATTGCATTGATTGGTACCAGTAATGCTTTCACAAGTAAAATGGACAGACCAGTTGAATAACTTTTACCAATAATATATTTGCTGATATTTTTTCCTCTGTATTTGTTTGCAAGTAGTTCTGTGTCTATAAATGCCTTAGTTCTATAAATGCCTAAGTAGTATTTACTGAATGGTACTTGAATTAATCAGATGTCAAATAAATTTTCAGTGCTGATATAATTTACTCTTCAAGACTGTTCCAGTCAAAGCTCAGGATGTTCATGGAGTCTTCACCATTAATACGTATACCACAGTATATTCTCTCCTTCTTCCTCTCTTTCAATTTTCCAAACATGTACTCTCACACATGGATGCATACACACTATGATTTCTTTTCCTTTATATATGTATAAATATATATATACAAGTACTGAGAAATGGAAAAGATATTCAACATTCTCAGCAGATGGTACTTCAGGGTAGGAGTTGCTTAATATCAGGCAAAAAAAAAAAAAAAGTCATTTCAGAATTGCAGTAAAAATTGTTGAAACTCTAAAATAAGCTTTTAAAAAACAACAGTTGTTGTGGTAAAGCCAAGACATCTGGTATCCTAATAATTTTAGTGCAGAGTTCCTTATATTCAGGAACAAACTGTGAAACAGCATCATGCTTCCTTTCAGACTATTGACTTTAAGAGATTCTTATGACCACGTGTCCATTTAAAAGGTTATTTCAAATGTCCATTTAAAAGAATCCTTGCTATAAACAGAATGCGTGTGTGGGATCAGCCCTTGGAATTGCAGACAAATCAATTCCAGTCCTGAATATAGGGGATTTGATGAAGAATATAATTCAGACTGCTTCCCAATAGAAATGAGGTATAAAGAGGAAAACACGCACAGCCATTCTTCAGTCATGTTAGGCGGTGCTTTCAAAGCGGCGTAGGCACCATCTCTGCTTTCATCTGTGCCCTCCTTAAGCAGGAACCTGGCTCTGCAGTGTTATCCTGTGCAACACCAAACATTGCCAGCAGACCCAGAAAGACTTTTCCGTACAGGTCTCAGTCTCAGGTTAAGCCACGGTCCAAAGGAATAGGGTGGCCCTCCCGCTGGGGAGGCCAAGGAGCAGTGACCATCCTCTCTCACCAGCCTAGGCTCTGTTTACTCACATCGGAGGGTGGTGGTGGTGTTTCACCTCCCAGCAGCTCCCTAGTGGGATACTAATCACTCCTCAGGAATGTATTAAGGAAAAATATATCTTTTTTTAGTACAGATAATGTTTCTTTACAAATCTCAGTGTATATCAGCATTTGTAAGCTCTGTTAAGAATTGCTTAGAAAAGTATTTCATCCAGCTTAGTTCATATCTTACTAATCACCAGCCATAACAGTTCTAATTAGATATGACATTTTTTCATCACTCACTTGCTCAAAGGTAAATGTGTGCTTACTGGAATGTTCTTATCTGCATGATTTAGAGGTCTAGCAAAAAAATCATGGTTTTAATTTCTGCAGATAGAGTCAGGAAGGGGAAACAATCTGAAAGCAAATAGAAGCATGCTAATTTGCTAGGTCATGTTCCTTGACTCCAGGCAAACATTTATTTTGTGGTGTCCCTCATGCTCTCTCTCTCTCTCTGCCTTTTTCAAGAATCAAAGTGCTGTGCATACCCATTTACAAAGATGAGATGAACCCCAAACAGTTGAAAAAGATGTTGTGCTTGTAATTCATTTTGTAATCCGATTCCATGGACAGTTATCTTTATGCTTCCACATAAAGCATATTCCATTCGTATGATGTGCATGTTACAGAAACATCAAATGATAACTAAGCAAAACTGACATAAGTTCAATTCATTAATAAATTAATGAATTCAAAATTACTAATTCAATTACTGTTTTTTTAAACCCTATAAAAGTATGTTATTGGATTTAATTGCAAATGAATTTTCACATTAGGTTTTGGTTTCTCTGGGTTTACTCTTGCTCTTGTTAAAGCTGTTTCTGGAGTCTTGCCATGAACTTTAGTGATGCAAGACAGCCTCTTGCAGGGAAAATTCATGTTCAAAACCTGGCCAAAAGTAGGTGGGAAATAAGTTTTATCCTATTAAAGGTAGTGAAGGTATTTCTGTAATGATTACATTACTAGTCAAAGTGCAAAATAATTGCCTATTTCCTGCGAGTAACCTAATTCTTCCTTTCTCTACTTTCATTCAGGAGAAGAAATAGCTGCCATTCAGTCCAGTCTTCCCCAACACTTCCCTGTCTACTGGCAACCTTATTTTTTCTGGCAATATCCTACTGCAGAGCTACACACACAGATTTGACCGTAAACTTATTCCTGAGCTTGGACAAAAAAAAAAGTGAGAAAAAAAAATCATGTAAATGATTTTTTTCAAAGAAGGAGCAATAAGTGGAAGAAAAAAAACCCACTTCCCACGAGTAAACAGTCTTTGAAGAACACTGAAGCTTTTTACAGCTTTGGTCTCTTCAGAATATAGAAGATTTACCTTTTATAGTTCCAATTGCCTTACATCTACATGTCCTGTATAAAGAAGAAGGAAGAGAAGCATCTGGAAAGAACAGTCATGGTAATTCTGCAGGTAATGCATAAACAAAGCAGTACAACAGCAGCTCCCAATGTTAAAAGCGAAAAAGCCCAAAGAATTCCTGCATATAGATGATAAATAATCACTTTTTTCAACACACGATTGCATCAGCCAACGTTATTAAAATTGATGAGATTATCCAAATCTGTGTCTGATCACAAGATTAAGTGAGAACTGTAGCAACTGAAGTCTCAGCAAACTTAAAAAGTCAGTCCAGCTCTGAATCTACTGTTTTGCAACATTTTCAGCTATGATATTAGCTCCATCTCCACATACAAGTGATATCTATTGCCTAATTCACTCTCCCATTCAATATTCCTGACCACCGGACTGCAACAGAGTCAGTGAGCTGGAGCTTGCTGGAGGACAGCAATCTCGTTTCAGAGCTCTCGGGGAGCAGTTTGCATCCTTGATGAATGGGCCTCCATAAAGGCTGCCCGATGGTCACTAGAAAGAAGACACAGACAGCCACACTCAGCATACAAATTGCAGACTTGCCGCAAAACACCATGGATCCTGCAAACGCTGTTTTGATGAGGAGTCTTCTCACTTCATGCTGCTTTAGAGGAGTAGGGGAGGCCTGTTTAAAAAAGCTTTGTGAATGGTTGACAAGGAATTCCCTAACCTCTAGTCAGCTGTCGGTGTCTTGCAATGTCTGGTGGCCTACCAGTTAATCTTTACAGCTGTGAGTCTCCTGAGACAAATCTGCCAGCTTTCTTTAATTTAACTTTTCCAAGTCAATTTCGAAGAGATATATTCTTTGAAATGGCTGGGGCTGATTTCGAATGTGCCTTGGTGACGCAACAAAATCAAGCCTTGACCAAAGGACAACACTGAAGTAGGCTTCAGAGACGGTCATGACAGCAATGCGTTTTATAGCAGGCAGATTATGTCTCTCAGTACCTCTTACTGCAGGATCTTCCAAGCATTTTCTAAGCACGAAACGCACACAAACTCTTTGCAGGACAAGGGACAGAGTTTGTTAGGGCCGGCTGGGCCACTTGGGATTTGGAAAAACACAGGTGTGAGCCCTCGATCTGAATCAAGGGCTGCCTTCAGTGCTTCAGTGCTGGATTATAGCTCTTCTCACTGCGGAAAGCTTCTTCAGCTACCCAGCTGGTCCATGGTACAGTTAAATTTCATGACTCCCAATTATGTGTTTGTAGATGATTCTGTGACTAATTTGGTGGCATAATATATAATACATTAAAATGAATACACTCCCTAGGTTTTTTTATGGTGTCAGTGACTTGGGCCAGGCTGCATAGAATGGATCCCAAATGGTGTTCTGGCAAGAAAACAGTTACTTCCAGATGGATCATTTATACCATTTTAATTTCTTCAGCTAAACTGCATTCCTGTTAAATGAGTGTGCTGTGGGTATTTACAATTGTAGAGATCAATAGGCCATTTAATAAAGGCACATTGGAAACCTACCTCACACTATCCATCAGGCTTAAAGCACATAGAAGTATTGAAAATGCAAAGTCATTTCTCTAACTTTACTTGTGTAAATATCATATTTGAAAACAAAACAGAAAAACTGTTGAGAGATGCAGAAATCCATGAAAACATTAAAAATGAAATATTAAAACAAATGTGCCCAGATCTGGAAATCTTTATAGTGTACCAAGGAGGCTGCAAAATAATATTACCCACCCGGTCCCGTCTCTGTCTCCCCCTCCCCTCCAAAAAACAGGCTGCAAACAACATTCATTTCATATGGTAGTTTTAATTTTCTATAAGCTCATGTTTTTTTTTTCTTTCCTGAAAACTTACAACTTACAACTATTCTATATACATGATGCCTACAGAAAACTATAATTCACCAGCTAGTTTTGTTGGCTATCAATTCCATTAACTGAAATGCTTAGATTAATTTTAAAAACTCCTAAGCAATCATTCCTTTTAAATGGCGGATATGAAGGCTGACAAGAAGAATAGCTGCTTCGTAGTTATAACTCTTCACAGAGCCCCTGGGTTGATGGGAAATAAAGAGGAATAAAGCTGGTACATTTTTATATTGCTGCAATAAAACATATAGCTTCATTGCATACTTTGAATATTTATTAAGGTTAACTACTTTGACTTATTTTGGGTAGCTGTTGGAATCATTAGTGGGCATAGATGCCTGCAAGATGGGCAATGCCGTCTCTTAAATTTTTAGGCTTCTCAATGTGGGATCTCAAGCCACATTCAGGGCCCCTCACTCTCTCTGGGAAGGAAGAAGTGCTGCAGAAGGGAAGCCCAAGGGTGCTGAGCACCCAGGGAGGTCAGAAAACACTAACAAATACTTTATGATATATATTACCTATTCAACCCTGCCANGACTTATTTCGGGTAGCTGTTGGAATCATTAGTGGGCCTGCAAGATGGGCAATGCCGTCTCTTAAATTTTTAGGCTTCTCAATGTGAGATCTCGAGCCACGTTCAGGGCCCCTCACTCTCTCTGGGAAGGGAGAAGTGCTGCAGAAGGGAAACCCAAGGGTGCTGTGTGCTGAGCACCCAGGGAGGTCAGAAAACACTAACAAATACTTTATGATATATATTACCTATTCAACCCTGCCAGGAGAATGTGTCATCCACAAGGAGGGAGGAGAAAAAAAAATCATGGGTTAAATGGTTTTATTTCAAAAAGAAAGACATGTGGCGCCAACAGGAGATAGACAAGTGCCCAGAGCACTTGGACAAGGGTAGATAGGCCNCTGGGAAGGAAGAAGTGCTGCAGAAGGGAAGCCCAAGGGTGCTGAGCACCCAGGGAGGTCAGAAAACACTAACAAATACTTTATGATATATATTACCTATTCAACCCTGCCAGGAGAATGTGTCATCCACAAGGAGGGAGGAGAAAAAAAAATCATGGGTTAAATGGTTTTATTTCAAAAAGAAAGACATGTGGCACCAACAGGAGAGAGACAAGTGCCCAGAGCACTTGGACAAGGGTAGATAGGCCTGAAGTCAGGTGGTTTGAATCCTCTTCGACTCAGACATCCTGAATTTCAGCCTTTTTTTTTCCAATATCAATTCAGGTATTTTCACACCTGGGATGCATTTTTCACTGAAATGTTTCAGAGCAGAATACAGTGGATAGTCACTTTTATATATTTGTTTTTATTGATTGGAAAAATTGTCGAGCTCTCAAGTAGAATGCTCTGCTTGTTCACCTAATGCTTAAGCTCAACTTGCTTTACTAATGCTCAAGTAGTATGCTTGGTATTTGGTTGATTGCCCCTCCTTGTTTCTCTTAGAGGCTGTTAAAAACAAGTCATGTAGCTCACGTGTTCACTCTAGTTCTTTTTACAGACAAATTGATCACTGCTTCTTGCAATAACATGCCATTGGGTTCAGAAGAACTGAAGTTTCTGATTATTTCTGATGGTCTCTTACACGTGAGAGCTGGGCAGGAGAGCAGTGCAATGGCATATTGCCATACTTCATGATAGGGATGAAGAGAAACTTTTTTATTCCTTTGGAGTTCAGTTTAGCATCAACTGAAGTCATAGGAAAAAATTTTGATGGATTGCAGTAGAACGGAGGCCTAAAGCAGAGAGAGGTATGTAAACCTGTGCCTTGATGAACCTGCTAGACTATAGAAGCACATACGTATGAGATAGGCCTAGTTCTTTGGTAATGTGCTATTTTAGCTACAATGCTCAATGGAAATAAGGCAAATCAGTTTGGTGGGAGAAGAGAGATTTATTTATTAGATGAGCTATTATGGATAAGCTTTCTGGAAGGGTATGTAAAAGCAGTTCTTCCCTGGGCCGAAAACAGAGGAATGAGCATCAGAGTGTGCTCACTTGGCAGTTATTCTGCTTTGCCACCATGGCAGCCCGTATATTTAAGACATGAAGAGCCCTGTGATGAATTTTGGTCAAGCACTATGCAACATGATGATTTAGATAGTATCCCTGCAGATCAAATGAACTTGTAAAAAATATTTTAACTGCCCCAAAGTGAATTTTCCCTTGTTTTTTAAAACACGTGCAAGGTAAACAAAAAATGCACTTTGGATTAAATGCACATCATAGATTTTTTTTGAGAGAGAGACCTTGAAAAAATATATTTTTTTCCCCAAATTAAGCATTAAATTCAAAATATTATTGATTGAAATGACGAGGTTGTTATTTTTTCTTCTCTGAAGAAATTTAGAGATTATATTATAATGTAAAATACAATAAAACAGGGAAAAAATCATCAGAGTCTCATTTCCTGTGATGAGACATATGGACAGTACCTATCATGACGTAGGCAGCTGTTTTATCTATAGTAAATCATGAAGTAAGGATACATGGACTCTTGGGATCAGATAAGAAAAGTCACATTACCTTTTTGTACAGATAAAGGGTGGTCAGAACCAACAGAAGAGTGCTTTCCATGAACGTATTCATTTTATGTTAACATTGTCAACAAGCTAAGTAAATGTCAAAGCCCTGCCATCTGACTGCAAGTTTTGGCAGGTCTTGGTTCATTTGTAAGGGCAGAGTCACTGGTTCCAAATAGCAGATTATCATCATTTGTTGCATTCCCAGTGCCGTACCTCTCGGAATCATTTTTAGACATTTTCACCAGGCTATTTCCATTCTCTGTCCTTCTCAAGTGCTTCACTTGTATTGGATCATTCAGGCTCAAAGACTCTTTAGAGGACATGCATGAAAATACACCAGGAAAAGCACACGCAGTGCCTGCCCTCCAAGATGCTTTTCCTGTTTTCCTCACTGCATCTACAGTTCTGGCCCTACAAGCTGCTCCACAGCTGGGCATCCTGTCCAGTGGCCCCCTTCCAGCTGTGCTGTCCTCAGAATATTTTTTCCAGGTATCTTCTCCCTGCTCCCTATTAGATTATGGTTATCAACCCATCTAATCCCAAACAGTCTGGATTGAGCTGCTCAACAGCGAGTCCCAAACCAGGAGTACTCGACCTCAGCTGATGTCTGAGTTTTATCTGCTCATCTACATTTCTCACCCTCACTCAGCTGAGAATTTTCCTGACATTTTCAGGAACTGAGCACTTTTGAGACTATCACTTCCCACTTGAAACAGGCTGATGGCTCAGAAGCTCTTGGCTGAGACTGGCAGCCAACCAGTACTTCATTTCCTCAGCATCTTGCTTAAAATTGTAAAATTGGGATTAGATACTCAAGAGATCCTCAAGTTTATATCTGATCCATTATTACTACTACAACAAATTTAGTTGGACAAGTTGAAATTCCGCTATCTTTGCTTTTTCAAGTATATTAATGTTCTGAAAGTGATAAACCACACTGGGCAGAATGCCTGAAACAGTGACATTTACCTTCTCACTTCTACACATATTTTCTAGCCCACTTAATTTGTTTTAATGAATATAGAAATCTGGTATTCTGTGGTTGCCATGCTACTTCATAATATAATAAAGTTTTAAAATAAAGCATATTAGTAAATTGGAGTCCACAAAGTTTTCTTGGGAGGCACTGTAACAGCAACAGATCCTGTAGATAATCATATGTTACATTTTTTTTCTTAAAAGCCTTTCAGTATAGACTCATTAGTCTGATTATTTGGCTGATGGGGAGTTCATTAAGAAGAAAGAAGCAAGACATTTTTAAGTAGAAACCTTCCTGACAAATTAACCCCAAATAAAGAGGGACAGTTCACCTTTCTTTGCTGTATCAGCTATCAGCAGTACAACCAAACATTCTACCTATGTCAGAAACCTCTATCAAGTTTCATAACAAAACTGGAAGTTCTTAGGTGTATTTAATATTATCTTTCAGTTTTCACTGTCCTAGACAGAGCATCCCACACTCTCTGTTTATTTTTCCCGCAGTCCTGCGAAATGACCTTAACACTGAATCAGGTTGGAGAAGAGTTCTTGATTTTCCAAAATTTCCCCATTTTGTTTCAAGCATGAAGTTTCTGCTTTTTTCATTTAAGTCTTTTCTCAGAAAAAAATGAGTTTGATTTATTATTATTATTATTATTATTATTATTATTATTATTATTATTATTATTATTTTAGCTTAGGTAAGAAAAAAAATCTAATTACTATAATTTATTTATAATTGAAACTCAAAGTGCATTAAATTTTGAGACGCAAAACGATTTGAAATTGGAAAATCAGAAAGGAAGATGCTCTCAGAATTAAGCCTGTGTTGTGAAAGCTTTCACTTTCACCAAGTCAATATTTATAGATTTGGTCAAAGAAAAAAATGTTCCAAATGGTCCTAATTACATTAAAAAAGAAAAGAAAAGAGAAAAAAAGAAATGTTGACATAATGTTGAATTAACTTCACTTGTTGAGCAGATCTTATGAAAACATTTATATATCTCACAGTGCATTTAAATATTTGCTGGGATTAATTATGCAATTCCACATCTTCTTGGGGAAGAACACTCACTGTCATGAAAATTTAAATAATTTGCAAATTCTGGCAATAGTGTGACAATAACTCTCAGTGAGAAATTGCTAAACCATGTAATTATTTTAAAATCTATTATTTTGCCATTTAATCTTTAATAATAAAAGATCGCATTATGTCACATATTCAGCATGATGAGCTAAAGCCTTAATTTAGGAGCACTTTTCATGTTGGCTGCAGTGGGATTTAAGCAGAACAATAACTGTTGTCAAAAAGTCTTTCCGGAGTGATTCTGGGCACTGAATCACAACCAGAGGCAGAGCCTGCTCAAGGCTTCTTTGCAGGGTGGGCAAAACTCAGTGCTACCACCACAAGGATATGAATAAAATTAGTAAATCCAGGGCAGACCAGCTTGCTGGGTTTGTTCTAACGAGCGAATGGTTGCAGAGGCGGTAAGTGGTGCTGCCAGCTGCTCTTCTGCTTTAATATAGGGGTGGACTATAATATAGGAGATTGAACTGATTGAAAGTCAGTAAAAGTTTTGGCAGTTTTGCCTCACTGGAGACAAAATTTTACCCGTGAGCCTACCCATATACAAATAACATGAACCAGGCTATCTTAGACTAGAATGAGGGAATAAATCTTTCCCTTTACTGTTTTATATCATTTTGAAAAACCTGATGCTGGAAGGGGTTAAAGGAGTCTATTGTTTGACCCATATCAATTAAGAGGCAGAATAAAGACTGAAATGAAGGATGGTCTCTTTGAGCGAGACCTCGTCCTTTATGGATAAGTCACATTTGCTCCTGCCTTTAATATTGCTCGTTCTAATTTGTAATTTTTTTAATGTGACTGCATTGAAGAGATATTCATTAATGTGACTTGAACACCTTATTTTTACCTTAACTCTGTCCATTTTTCTTTGTTCTTCTTTACTGATAACATTTTCTCTATGAATATGTATTTATATGTATCTATATGAAATGAATTTTATTTATTTGCACTTTTTTTTTTTATTTAGAAATTTATCTCAAAATATACTTTTGTAAAATACTTCACCAAATATATATGTGTCACACTGTTCCACTCTTCAGCTTCAGAAAGACATTTTGCTTAATGCACATTACCTTTCCCTCAGCAGTGGAATACAATTTTATGCATACACCAAGCCAGCTTGGATAGCTCCCAAACTTGCAATCCAATCACACATTCAGTAATTCCCCTTTACAATTTTCCCTATCCCCTTAGTTCAGAATAGTAATGAGCACAATATTTCTTTCCACCAGGCTACCCAAAGAAATCTTTGTCCAGTAACGGAGGCTGAGAATAAACATTTCAAGATTGAAAATCCATTCATCTGTAAACAGAGATGACATGGCTGACATTTGCTGAAAAAATAAGCAGAGATTATCTTTTCATAGTGGAAGGAGATTGAGAATGCACAGAAAAGCTTTTTTTTTTTCCCCCAGAAAACTGCTTCTCTCCCCTGATAAGTTGTGGTGATCACAATCTTTAAGTTAAACTAATTTCCTGGCTTTCATTTGTTAATGAACCACAGCAATTTAGACTGCATGCAAGCCAAGCTAACATGAGCGCACTGCTTAGATATGTCTTCGCAAAGAACTGAAAGTTTTTTGCTACATTCCTCTGGAAAAACAGAAATTTAAAACGCAGTTCCTGTCTTTACTATCACCTTTCATCTTACCTTTCACTTTATTGCCTTTTTGTCTTTAGAAGTAGTGGTGTGTAAAGTAACTTCATACTCCCTATGCATTCTTTGGGGGAACAAATTTTGAAATTAAAAAAATGACCAAATCTGCCATGCCTCCAACATCTAACTTGAATTCCAGTAATATAACTCCACATTTTTTCCTCTATGCTTTACGTTTCTTTTTTTTTTTTTTTCACCATAAATTAATATCTGTTCTTTTTTTAAGGAAGTCATTTTTTAAAAATACGTAGTGCTTTACCTAAAAGACTGAATGCATCCAATATAATGCATTGGAATACAGTTGGGGGGAAAAATAGTCTTTGCAAGGAAGAGAGAGCAGAAGAAGACAAAAATAAGCTTAAACAAAACTATATGAATGACTTTTTAAGGAACTACAGGAAAGTAACTTCAAGAAATGCAAGGGGTTAGAAAATACTACTTTAATACATATTTAGTAAGGGAAAGAAAATGATCACAAGGGGCAGCTGTACTGTAATCCACACCTGTTTACAACTGCCAGTTTTATTATCAGTTTCAAGGACATGAGTGATACATCTGACCAACATCCAAAATGAAAATATAACAGACTCCAGTGAGTGTAGGCTTTTCCTTTATAGGGAAACCTGTGCTCCATCAATATGATATACTCTGCTTCTTTGGGAATATGAGAGCTGACTTGAGAGCTGCCTGGTGTTTCTTTTTCCACAGATGAAATCCCTGACATGAAATCTCTCCTTATTCACTCAACATGGCTAATTTCCAAAGAATTTTCCAAGCATGTGTTTCAATTTGCTCCGATGACATCCCTGTCTGGTTGCAGATGCGGAGGATCAGCTCTGGCTCATGCCTCCCTCAGTTTCCTCAGCAACAGGTTCCCTAGGGAAATCCATCACAGAGGAGTGTGGGTTCAGCACGCACTTCTCATCTCTCCTCGCCTTCTTCCCTTTGCACCCTGGGGCTGACTTGAGCCAAGCGGTGCAGGTCTGGGTCAGGAAACACTGGCTGTAGGAGCCCTTACAACAGCAGATCTGCTATAAACAACAAGGCGAATACACAAGGACAATATCCAGTTGTTCTATACCTGTAATGCAACACATCATAGATAACCATGAGAGGGCAAGTTAAGCTCCAAGAACTGGAGGGACTCAACATAATATTTTCTAGCAGTAAAAATAATATACTATAATCCTCCTTACTATGTTTCATTGTTCTCCATGTCTTTTCTTTTTTGTCAGGTTGACCAAAAAGGCAAATGAAATGATAGGTATAATGCTATAATTAGTCTGGTTCCTTTTACTAGAGTTTGTCAGCCTCATGTGTGACAGCCAAAGGGAAGTCTTTTTAGGGTTTTTTTTTTTATTGTTGTTCCTTCCCCAATTCTTCAGGTACAAAGGCACAAAGGCAATTTTCCTGATGTTCTTCATCTACTGTGTACTTTTCCTTCTCCCCTCTTTCCAAACTCACATGCACTGAGTTCACTCATGTCAAACCCTCTAATTTATTTATATTTGCTTTGGAAAAGAACCTGAGGCATAGAAGTTAAACCTGTGCAAGCCCACAACTGCCGTCAGGCAGCAGCTGTCAGCAAAGCAAAATCAGTCTTTCGTCAGTGACTCACAAACGGCTGCTGAGGAAACTTGCTGCCTTTTTTTTCTCCTTCTGCCCTCTCCTTCCTGCCAACGCTGACACAAAACAAAACCTTCCACCCCGAAAAGCAAACAGTCAGTTTGACTTTTCAGAAGGGGCTGGCGTTTCATTGACGTCCTCTTTGCTGGAATGTAAAGAGAATCGATTTGCTGTTCCTGCTTCTGAGGCTGCCTCGTCCGAGCAGAGCCCTGCACATCCCCACAGGGTTGTCTAACCGCTGACCTGGCAGCAAGTGGTTGCATGCAAGGAGTTGCATGCAAGGGGTTGCATGCAAGGGGTTGCAAGCTTGCGTCCATGCTGCAGACTGGCCTTTGCTTGCAACCCCTTGCATGAGATCCATGGGCTGCAGCACCGTGAGATCAATAGTGTGAACCCATCCCATGTGAGGGCCCCAGTGAACCCCAGTGATCCTGCTGTGCTGGGTGCTGCACAAGCATGAGATGGACAAAACATCACCGAAACTGTTAAGTGCAGCCTCTCCTCCATGTAAGCTGCCCATGGAAAGCAANCAAGCTTGCATCCATGCTGCAGACTGGCCTTTGCGTCTGCAGCTTGGACGCAAACTTGCAACCCCTTGCATGAGGTCCATGGGCTGCAGCACCGTGAGATCAATAGTGTGAACCCATCCCATGTGAGGGCCCCAGTGAACCCCAGTGATCCTGCTGTGCTGGGTGCTGCACAAGCATGAGATGGACAAAACATCACCGAAACTGTTAAGTGCAGCCTNGAACCCATCACACGTGAGAGCCCCAGTGAACCCCAGTGCTGTGCTGGGTGCTGCACAAGCATGAGATGGACAAAACATCACCGAAACTGTTAAGTGCAGCCTCTCCTCCATGTAAGCTGCCCATGGAAAGCAAAATGTTTCCGAGGTGAGAACAGTCTCCAGGTCAAAATGTGAGCATATATCACTGTCCTAAACAAAAACAGATGCGAGGAAGGACTGCAGATTTAACTAGCTGGGAGCAGAGCTTTCCTGGACATGTTTTTAGTAAGAAGCATGTAAAAAATAATCATAAGAAACACCACAGAATAAAGCACAGAGAAGGAGCAGAGACTTAGCCCATGTCTGAAGAAACAATGTAATGGTCACATACTAGAAAGAAAAAGCATAAAGAGTTTTTGAATGAAAGGGATTCGAAGTCAAAGCAAAGCAGCTCTGTGCTATTGTTTGGTTCCTACTGCATTGAGGAAATCAAGTCTTTGTACAGTTTTGTGAATAGCTGTGATTGTATCCAGGCTGCCTGAGACATAATCACATTCTCTCTCAATTGAGAAGCAGAACAAGAAACATGGCAAATTTCTTGGGTAAAATAATAACAATAAAAGATATAAAAGGCATATCTTTCCCTGAAAGTGTTAAGGTTAAAGTTGCAATAGAGCCCCTAAAAGGTTTGATGCCTCAGATACTTATTCTTTTACCACAGAATGTTGACCTGGACCTGTGATTTAGGGCTTTGATCTTCATAATTTCTCTTTGAACCTTGAATGTCAGTGGTGCTTAGTTTGGGCAAAAAGAACAAAGTTTGGACAACTGTCTTATTTCAAGACCTTATCTCTGCCTTTGCAATGATCATTCCTAACATAGCAGAATTTCCCAGTGTGAAATTCTGGAATGAAAAATCTCATGTCAGTAGTTTCAAGATCTAGTAATTCGCTTGCCTTTTAGGATGAGGTTAGTTTCCTTTCCTTTAGCACAGACTTTATCTGAAGACTGGCCCTTCAGTCAAACTGAAAACAGCGAGACATTGCCTTCCTACCTGCTAATTGTGGTGAATGTTAATGAATAATAAATGTGTTAAACTTCATATTTCCCCATTATTTTCAAAAAGTTCCAATGAAATCTTACTTATAAAGAAGAAGATGCATGTCTTGTGGTCCCTTGAGCTTAAACGCTACCAACTCATGATCATGTACAGGTTTTTGAGGCTGCAGTGTATGCTTAGGTGAGTTTCCCTTCTCCATCTGGGGAGTAGTTTGCTCCTGTGATGAAGCTCCTCATCACTGCACGATGCCTCAGTCCTCACAGAGGTCCTAACTTCCGTTGTTGTCAGACCTCCTGGGCAACCAGAAGGTTGTCCTGTCAACCAGCGCGTATGTTCATCTTCCTCTGCCTTCAGTGTCATGGAAACCAGAGCAAATCTCTGTGGAAAACCCTAATGCACCTGTTTCCCTTGTGAGTTCCCTCTCCTGCATCTAGCACTCATGCAACGCTCATGAAGTCAGAGAATGAAGCCTGGGACTTCTCCTCTGTTGCCTTCTTGGGAAGTTTTTAAAAGCTCACTTTTTCTCCATGTATTCTTGCCAATAACGGTGAAACTCAAAATGAGGGCTACATGACAAACTCATGTTCAGTGAATTGGTCGATTCAAGGAAAAAATATCCAGCAAATATGCAAGCACAAAAATGTTGGAAGTATGCTATCTGGAATGTATTCTTGGTTTTATTTTGGGCTATACTTTCTATGTACGTACATTTCTCCTTGTGACTGAGAAGAACAAGAGCATCAAAAGCCCTTAACAAAATTTTACAATACACCTGCATCTCCATAATACTGGCATTAGCATTCTTTGCTCATTTTGATTAATGAAAGTACATTAATTTAATGCTACATTTATAGTAATGGGGTAGGAACCTTGTGGTTCTTCTGCTGTTATAGTGTCACTGAAATGCTGTTCTATCTTCCTTTTTACTTTATTCATAAAATATTCAGGAATAGGTGACTGCAAAGGAAATTTGGATGACGATACAGTAAGTGACATAAAAAAGGAAAAAAAACAAGCACAAATGTTAAAAGCATTTGGCCCTTGAAACTAACAATACAAACAAATGGAGAATGCAGTCTAAACATCAAGAAACAGTCATGACAGGGTTTTACACAAAAGCATACTGTGGGTTCCTTGCAGTATGGCATTACATAACATCTTGAAGGATTTCTGAGAACAAAATCTTCTATATATGGTTTAGCGATGGCCTTTATACTTTCCTGGGAAATGATGTTCTTTATGCATTAATTCATTCACAGATGAAAAGCAGAATCTGTAATACCATGTTCCAGATAGATAGAATGTTTTTTTTTCTCTCAGCAAAGATAGCATAGTCAACTTCCCAGAAGCCACACTCTAATAAAAAAGGGGAAGAATAACTCACCTTACTTATCAAAATAAGTTCTTTACCTGAGCTTGCTATCCCAACGCTTCTTTGACAGTGACTTCCTACACTGATGTCCAGTTCTTGAAGGACATGATGCTGAGCCACTGTTGCTCTTCAGTAATCATTTCAGTGAACATGGAATCTACACAATTACCTCTGGTCTAAATTCTACTTCTTTCTCTAACCTCCTATTTCTCTTTAATAGTGTCAGATCAAATAAAAAATAAAATAATAAAAAAAGAATTGTTCGTTGGTAGAAGACAAATACTTTTTATTGTTTCCCTACAATGTATATATATGTGTATATATATATATATATATATACACACATACAGTCTGTGCTAAAACCTCAGTGACTGCAAAATGTGAGAGAGCTTACAGTAAGCTCATAATATTTCACCCACCCATATCATCTGCATAGGAGGTTCAAAATTTTAATTTTAGTACAAAAGTGGAAAACCCACCAGAATTGACTCACATTCTTTTTCTATACCATTTTATTCAACAGCATGATCCCTATTGTTTATATAAGCATAGTCACTTAAACAATGTAGTCATGGTTTATCTTATTATGGATATAAACTAGGAAAGTATATTACAAGACCTTAAAATCAACTTTGTTTACATCGCATTCACCTCTGGACTTTGGAAGGAAAGCATTCCTTAAACTAAGATCGCACTCTCCAGGTCTCACTTTAGCTTAAAAGAAAAGGCGTAGACTTTGCTGCTGACACAACTGCAGCATAGATATTCTAAAAAGTTTGTTACACACATGCAAGATTAATTAACTCTGATAAGCCTATGCTGCAGAACTCAGTGTACACACATGCAAATACATCACCATGACCAATGCGACAGTACTTCCACCAGCAGGCAGTGCTGTGTCTTCACATTAAGGTTTTGCAGTATTCTGTATAAGGTTTTTGTATAGCCTTTAATTAAATCAAAGACCTGGAGGAAGTGATGAGGTTGCATACTATGCATATGTTATTTATTGTAAAGGAGACGTGGAAGAAAATACAGGCAAAGCAACTTGTGCACTGTTGTTTTTCCTTACAGTGTCACAGTGAAGCATTTATTTTGAGTCTGTGTTATAACTGGTGGTAGCAGCTTCTACGTGGCACAAGGGTGTTTTGCTGGTCGTGTGAGCAAGCCTGGGCTCTGCGAGTGCTTGGCAGAGCTCGAGCTTTCTCTGTCCATGAATGGGGGAGCGGAGGAGAAAGCAGCTAGGCCTGGGAGCCTTTTGCAGGACCTTTTATCAGCAGACTCTCCAGACATAGTTACCCGAACGCGTCTACTCAGACTTTGCAGAGCCCAGCGAGAAGATCAGCCCCTCTAGAAACTCGGGAGGAATGATGAGAGGGAGATGTCATCAGCAGTGTCACCAGGCGTGCTTTATGTACATCGAGGAGCTTATAGACAGGCGTTTCCTTGATGCACCCATGGCCAATAGGTGACTTAAATATAGCACATGCCCTGCTTGGATCTGGACCCGAGGATACTGAGGGAGAGCCAGCACCTGTGGGCTGTCCAGAGAGGGCACTGTCAGAAAAGCAGTTTACGGACAGTTTGTCAGGAAAAGGAGGAGAATATCCCGGAGACAGTGTCACAGCAACCTGGGCTCAGAAGCACGAGTGTGGGAGGAAAAGTCTGTTTTTTCCTTTCAGATTTGTTCTGGTATTTCCTGGACTAAGGACAACTCCTTTACACCAGATGTATGAATTTCAGAAGTGGTTAAAAGAACCAGCAACTTGTTTTTTAACTTGCAAGTCATAACAAGTTTTAAGAATCACAGGAAAGACTCATAAAGAGTCTTTCCAAAATTAACGATAGCACACTTCTGAACCTTAATATTCTTTTTTTTTTAATGTAGTATAGACATTGGATCTCAGTCTCTCTCCTTACATTAAGTAGACAGTTTCTGTCTTTATCTTCTCCTAGTCACACCACGTACTGATTTCTAGTTCTCTTCACCTTTGCTCTTTTCCAGGTCACTTTTTCCACACCGCTTATTTCAACCTATTGAATTTTACCTGCGTAGATCCCTGTCTTCCCCCTTCTCTGCTCTCACTCATTATCATTTCTCCTCCCTAAAAGCTCGTGCCTTGAAGAGAGAGAAAAAACATATTAAATAAATATGAATCTACTCTAAAATAATTTGAAAATGGCAAAATTTTCAAATCTGACATCCTAGGACCTTCTACGACTAGGACATTTTAGGAAGCACAGAAGGCTTCTACCAAAGTTCTACCAAACTCTTGCTTCTAACTTTGTGAGACTGAGAAATAAAATACTAAACTCAGCCACATTTTCATGTACAGAGAAAACTGTCATTGGTCCAGAACTGAATGTTGCCCATTCTGGGCCTTAAGCCAGGATAATTTAGTGGAGGAGGAGGGAGCCTACATTTGGAGCAAGAACGAGGAAATGTTTCTCTGGCAGGTTGATTTAAGGGAATGGCAGCTGTCAGAAGCTGCTCTGGGAGATGGAATCTCACAGAGAAAATTGAGGGAGACGGGTTAGTGGGCAGGCGATGTAGGGATGGGATGATTGGAAAATGGAAAACTGGAAAATTGGAAAAACATGTGAGAGATGTGCTTGTATATCTTCTGAAGCTGCAGATATGGGGAAGTGATCTTTTCCTCCATAGTGCAATACACCTTAAATAGCAACAAGGAACAAGATGAACCCTGGTATCATCCTGGTGAAGCTGCAGTGGAAAAAGAAGCAGTTGTTCATCACCTTCTTCTGATGTGACTTTACATGAAGGAGTTTCACTGACTCTCTCAGTTCATCCAAGCTTGCCAGAGTTTCGTTAGCGAGGTCTGAGTTTAGTGAATATAACAAACCCAAATCTGAGTTCACGTGGCTTATTATGCACTGATTTGCACAGCTCAGCAGGTGACTCATGGCAGAGCTATTGTATAAAAATGCAAGATGTCATCTTTTCCTTTTTTTTTTTTTTCTGGTGCGAGCACCTGTATGTATCATCTGCCAACAGATGGTGCTATTACAACCAAAGACACTTTCTGAAGGCTTCCGTGTGATGCTTTGCCTTCCTATACCAAAGTGCGACATTTTCTGCTTCTACATGGACTGCTTTAGTTTGCCATCCCCAAAATGTCTCTGCTTGGACTATACTAACAGATAGATTTTACGTGACAAAGCCAACAGAAATGCCACATTAGGCAGATTGGTTCTGAAGGTGCTTTAGACTTAGGCCACCAGATCAGGTGCGTTTGGCAGGGTAGTTTCTGGGTACAGTTCAGGCTTGTGCCCAAATGAAGTACAACCATGGGGCTGGCATAGAGGAGGCTGTGGATGCCTCTCCAGCCAGTTTGCACTCCTAGGAACAGGTACTTCTCCGTTTAGGGTCAGGATCACTGCCAGTCACAGCATGTTGCACTGGTTTTTACTTGTTCTGCTGCTTTCCTGCAAGAATGGGAAATTAGCTAGCAGATCCAAGAGCTGCAGCTTCTCCTAGAGCCATTTTAACCCTTTCTGATGTACCTTTGTTCGATGATGTTCTTTGCTGAGCAGTTTTCTGAAGGCACAAGTCACTTTCTGATGCATGATCTTCCAGATATTCTACTTATTCTTGTTCTGCTCAGGGGCTAAGGATGCCCCTAGCATAGTGAGCTTGCTGGATCCCAGGAACTGGAAAGGAAGCTGTTAAAAATTACTGTTTTCTGTAGGGCAGAGCATTGCTACACAGAGTACAAGATTTTTTAAAATGCACTAAAATTCATTATTTTTATATACAACATAATACATAGAAATTTTCCTCAGCAAATGCTATTACCATACAGTCTGCACAGTAAGTCTGGAAGAACAAAATCTTATGCATCTTTGGGAGAGATATGAGTCATAGCTATTTTATATCTTTATGAGAAAATGGAATGCATGTAAGTCTCTACCCCAGCTGTAACTAGGTTAACAGCATTTTGCCTTTCCACATTTCTCCATAGACTCAGTTCATTTGACATTCCCCATTTCTTGTCTTAAATGATTGCATAATGCTGCAGTGCGCTGTTAAAAACTTCTTCATTTCATCCTACATTTCTGCAGTGAAAGAATGAAATCACTCCTGCAAACAATTTGTACAGGGGTTGGGTAAGCCATAAAATTATCTTTGTATTTGAATTTACTTAGAAATTAAGATTTATAGGACTTTTTACTGTAAACATAGTACATTTGCATCTTAATATTTCCCAGAATATTTTATGGCTAAAGTAAATTAAAATAGAATAAACAAAACCTACAGTACAAAAATAAACATTTGGAAAAATGGCAGAAGTTCTGAGTTGCGAAGATTTAATCCATGAAAAAAAGAAATCTGAGAGAAAATGGGTGTCATGTAAAGTCATTAGAGATGGAGGCTGGAGATGTTAGAGACAGTGGAGGGACGGTATTACTGTCCATCTGAACAGTCAGAGAACATCAGAAAAAATAATAAAAATAAAAGAAGAAGGATGAGAAGGAGCTGAGCAAATACAACAGCTGATTGTAAATGTCCAGTGTCAAACTCACTGCAAGATTTGACCCACTAATGGTCATTTTGTATGGAAAACCTGGAATGTCTGGAGTTTTCCAAAAATTACAAATAACATCTATGCATTCCATTAAGGCAGAGAAAAAAAAGAGCTTGAGTGACATTAAGAGAAAAACTAAAAGTTTACCAAAGGAACACATAAACCACTTTTCACAATCTGGCATTCAGCTTTGATTAGTACCTCACACATGAATTTTAATATTGCCAAATATAAAACCTACTTGTATGAATTATTGTATAAGTAGAGATTATGAAAAGCCATTGGAGATGAAACCTTGGGATTTTTTTCTGTTGACTCCAGTGGCATGGTGACTCCAATGGTCTCATGACTTCAGCAAGACAGACAATCCCAGTTTAAACGTAGGGTATCAAAAAGGAGTTTTAAGGGTTCAACTGCATATTCATTTGCAAGGGCTAATATGGATCTCTCAATTCTGTAGCCCATGTTTCAGCTCTGCTACGAAATCTGTACCTGCTTTAAGTTGCTGCAGATTCATCCATTCACCAATATATTTTCACTATAATCCAAACAAAAGCCATTGGATGCAAAAACTTTCATTAATCATGCAAGTTTCTTAAAGAAGTGTGTCTTTTTGTATTGAAATCTGATGAGATTTCCAAATAATACACCTATCAATGTTGACTAAATTATAAAAGTAGTCTGAGACTATTGTGAGTAACAATATGAAAATATATGTTATTATCGTGTTTTGATTTAATATGTGAATCAAATCAACATCAGCACAGAAATTTTAGATTTAACATTGTCCAGGGAGTAATGCAAAGTGACAGGCAACATAAAAATGAAATGGTTTGGAAAACAGTGATCGGAATCTGGTTGTAGTTAAATAAAGCTGGGAACATCCTGACCTTCCATACAGCCAGATGTGGAAAATGCACTTCAAAGTCTTTAAGACAGAGCTAATGGTATACAAGATTGATGGGTGCTGTTCCTGAAAGAAATCAGGGGCCTTGTAATCTTGGAATCCACCAGAACAAGACATATGTGTAAAATACAACTTTATATTCCCTAAATAATAGGGGAGTAACTATATATCTTATCTACAGCTGGGTAAAATCTCTAAAAGCAGCTATTACATGTTCAGTCAGCTTTTTTTTTTTTATTTCTTTTAGGAGTTCATTAACAACAGCTGTATCTTTTATTGAGATCAGGCTGTATTAAATTTTTACCAAAATAAAGTTGGTTTCAAAGAAGTGTTTTGTAAAAACACACTTTGAACTATTTTCAGAATTTCTATTATTTCAAGTTAATACATGGGAACATTCATTTCAATTTACTTGTGTATTAATTAGACAGTAAAATCATCCCATTTTAAATCAAAGGAAAAGAAACACTTCAAGTTTTCACTATTAAATGTATATCTGAGCAAACTTTCTACTGGTTAACAAATGCGCCTGATTTTTTCCATTTGTTATTTTATTAAAGAGGCTAACATTTAGTAATATATGCAATGCTATTATGTAAACCTATGTAATGGTGTCTTATCTGTCATCCTCCATGTTCAGGCTCTCTCATCTCTGTTTCATTTACTAAGCAACACAGACTAGAAGTCACCATGCAAAATTCCTTGGTACAAAAACACTGTAAAAACATATAAATATGTTATTTCACAACAGCATATCACAAGTGGCAACTGGTCTACATACAGAGTTTGTTGCCATCAGGCTTTCAACTTGTGCTTCATTTCATTCTGTTCACTTTTCCCCTTTGCGGGGGGGAAAAAGTTAAAAAAAAACGAAAAGAAAGGAGCATGCGTTCCATAAAGGAATATGCAGTCCACTCTACTTTTCCACTTTATGCAACAAAACGGGGGAGCAGATGGCTTGGAGAACTGGTAACAAGATAGGAAGTCTTTTATCTCCATGCCAATGATTTAAACACATCTTAGGTTAAAGTGACTGAAATTTGTTCCCAAGAGACTGCTGCTCACGTTAAAATCCTGCTGGNTCATTTCATCCTGTTCACTTTTCCCCTTTGTGGGGGGAAAAAAGTTAAAAAAAAAAAAAAGAAAAAAAAAAAAAAAAGAAAGGAGCATGCGTTCCATAAAGGAATATGCAGTCCACTCTACTTTTCCACTTTATGCAACAAAACGGGGGAGCAGATGGCTTGGAGAACTGGTAACAAGATAGGAAGTCTTTTATCTCCATGCCAATGATTTAAACACATCTTAGGTTAAAGTGACTGAAATTTGTTCCCAAGAGACTGCTGCTCACGTTAAAATCCTGCTGGTAGTTTCAGGACAGTCTCGGCACTTGTAGGAACCGCATCACAACTGGCATCTGGCTGCAACTGCAGCAAGGAATCTGGGAAAATGCAGCAGTCTAACAAATCATTCCTTCGGATCCTGGGGCACACTGGGAGAAAAAAAAATGCAGATAAAAATTTCCCTGTGGCCTTTTCTATACATTTTTTTATACATGTGCATGTTTTTATATATGTGCATGTTTTTATATATGTATATATGTATAAATGTATGTATATGTATGTATGTGTGTGTGTGTATCTATATAGAAAGACAGAGTTACCTGATTTTTGCCTAGGATGGGAATATGCATGCCAGAAATAGCCAGGAGATCCAATGAATAATCAATACAGCATTGCCCTAGATGAACTTCATTCGGCGGCAAGCCTTTATTAATGCTAGGCATCAATGCACACATTTCCATCCAGCTATTTATCCTACCCATATCAGGAAAAGATAAATCACTCCTCAACCCCACCTTGCCTTTACTTAAACAAATGAATTCCAAATAGAATTACTGTCAAACAGCTCAGCAGTTCTGTGGCGCTAATGAAAGATTTTTTCCCCTTGGCCCCTCCTTGCAGACACTTAAGTAAATTAGCATGGGATAGACAAAGTGATATACAGATCAAAGGAGCAAGTCACACTCAGTGGCATGGGACTATAAATGCCTTCCTTTCCCACAGAAAATGAACCCTTGCTTTTGTTTTCCTAAGGTGAAGCTCCACTGTAAAAGTTGTGGAATTAGGATCAGTTAACTCTCTCCACGCATTAAAGAGCTCTTGCTCCTATTTCCTTCCTGTCAGATATTTTTCTGACATGTGGAACCAGAAAAACGCTTCCACCTCAAATCATAAAAAATTGAGAACTCTCTAGTCACAATGCAGCGTTCTCTCTCCGTCATCTACACACTTCTTTTCTCCCTATGTCTCCTGAAAAGATTTCCTTATGCATGTCTGCTGCAAAGCAACTTATTCATAAAATCTTAAATTCTGCGCTTCTGTACTGTTTTGTACTGCCATTCCACAAACAGAACCCTGGATTTCTCAAATGAAGGAGTATAAGAAATCTCTCCACTACTCTCTTTTATGCCTTATGTCATTTTTTGCAGGTGGTGATATGCAACTATTGTGTTACTTCTGCTGCTTATAGTTCTGCAACTTTGGAAGATCGCATGGCTTACAGTCTAAAAATAGATATATATAATGGAGTCTCTAGGAATGAACCAATTAGTCATCTCTTCCGAAAATTGCTTTCCAATTCTGTGAAAGACGCTCGTGAGGGTGTAGGGTTCAGGGGCCTTTCCTATGAAAAGAGCAAATCACATTGCCAAGAGAGGAATCCATGGTTTGGAAGGACTCGCAGCAGTCCAGCCCAGTAATTCATGCACAGGTAGAAAGCTATGGAGATACCTCTATCAACCTTTTAGTAAGCCTGTTTCAGGCAATGTGAAATGTTGGCTTCTCCCTCCCTTCTGGAAGGTAGCCCATTGCCAGGTCCTAATTGCCCAGTTTCTCCATTTCACAGTCCATGCTAGACCATCCTCCTAGGTACTTGTCTAGTAGGACTGCAGCTGAGATATGATATCCAACTCATTTCCAGGATGGGCTTTCCCCTTCCCAAAGGGGCACACACTAGGGCTAAACAGCCCTGCACCTGAGGTTCATCCAGGAGCAGGTATTCAGGAGATGGTGGCCTTTCAGGGAGATGGTGGCCTCAGGGAAGGTTTTTTATATCCACCTCTCGGCTGTGATCTGGAAGGGAATTTGCTGGGCTTTGAAGCCGACTACCTGCCTGGAGCGGTGCCAGAACAGCAAACCTTTTGTCCCCAGCCTAGGCAAACAGGTGGCTGCCTCACATTCCTCCAACCAGGAGAGTCACTTAAGTTAAATACCTTGAGGCAGGAACCTGATTTAGTTTCAAAGCCTCCTAGGTCCTACCGGTTAGAGGAATGGGTTGCCTCTTATTTGCAGTAGGCAAGGACAAAGGTACATGGTCTCCAGGAATGCACTCTAGACTTGAGCTCATGCTTGTTTTAACCCTTAAATGTCTGTTCGTTTTAATTTTGCATTTCTTGCTGCTGTGTTAGGAGAAACAATTCAGGCCAAGGAAGAGGACTCAGCAACTCTCACTTTTAGCTTTCTAAAGCTTTCTAAAGGAATGCTAAAGAAGCTCACTTTTTTTTAACTTTGTTATTACCTCTTGCTTCCCAGTTGTTTTAAGGTCTTAGTGTTTGTCATGTTAGTGGAAACAATACAATTTTCTTCAGAATTATATCTTCGTACAGAAAAATGAAATGTCAAAAGCCAAGACTGTAAAATGAAAAAAAACCATCTACTATTCATTTTATTTCCCCAAACAATGCTTCCAACTGAAAAAATAATCAAAAAAACTAACCATGCAGCCTCTCTGTGATCTGAACTTAGCTTGGAACAGCCTGGCTGAATCTTTGCACCCTAAATCAGTCAGACTGACTCACTTTCTCACTTGGTCTGCTTGTTCTGAAGTGCTCTTGAATTGCTTTTCTTTCAGCTCAGTGAGTGCTTGACTGATCTCTTATTTATTTATTTATTTTTATTTCTCTCCTCTGCAGGGCCAACTGTGTGACTACAGCAGAGATCTTTCTTCTAAATTATCAAAAATGGTTCCTCTAGTTTTTTGCATGAGTGATTTTCTTTTGTGACATACGTGTCACTTGTCAGCACTCACTTGCAACATACAGGTGAGGGCTGACAAGCTCTTAAAAGAGTGAAAAATAAGTCGAAGGCAGGGTAGAACAGCCAAAACTTAGGTTCTGTATGTAGCTTTAGACATTTGAGATCTGAGCTGGAAGTGAAACAGCCTCATCTGTAGTCTCCTAATTTCCGTATTTCTCTTCCTGTTCCTAGTACATAAGAATGAAAAGCAGCTGTTTATCAGTTCATAATTTGCTTTGCTTCTTGTGGTTTTGGCAGAGGAGTGAGATTTCCTCTTTTGTGCTTCTTGGCTTTTTCATAATACCAAAGTCTATAAGAGGGGAAGAGTCCTGAATATTAATTCCAGTCAGTGCCTGGTAAAGTCCTACCTGGCATTCCTGTTCAAATGCATTAACATTCCAGTTCAAATGCATTAACATTCCTAGACCCAGTTCTGACCTCACTTATGCTGATTTTACACTTACATAACTCTGCTGACTTACTAAGGAACTGTCCTTAATTTGCACAGTGTTGCTTTTTACTGTATTGCTTGTAAATGCTTGATCATTTACTGTGCTTTTATTAATAATCTTATTTTGCAAAGAGCAGGGTTTTTATCATTTGCCTTGTTGCATAAATCACAATAGATGGTGCATTATTATTTCTTTGATGTTTTAATTTTCTTTCTTTTAATAATTTCTATTAATTTTCTTTCTGTTAATCATGCTTCCTAATATTTTCACCACTTAAAACAGTTGTTCTCCTTTAATATACATCCCTTTCTACAGTTGGTAAAACATTTCACGTGTGAGGATCAGAAAGATACAGTGGTTTGTTTCAGTCACTGCGAAAGGCAGGAATAGAGTGGAGACAACCATCTTCCCATCTCTGAGCCAGAAGACCCCATTTCCCTGCACATGTTCTTGTCGTAGCTGCTTTGAAATCTCTGAACAGAGGTGGATAAGGAATTTGCGAGCTAAAGGTCAAATCTAATCATCATGCCTGTTTTGTGATCCAGTCAAATGTGTACGTGCCTCGCTTTCCCTCATTTACTTATATTACAGGGGAATAAAGTGACTTGTACCATAAGTTTCTAAGGCAAATTAAAGGTCATTAATGGCTCCTTGCTACTTAGAACTTATGGTTACTAAATGAGTGTGAAAGGAATTTGAAAGCAATCTATGTAGACTGGTCAACTCTGACTAACCTCCATTCTTCTACAAGGAAGATATTCTCAGGATGGGAGAGGTCAAAATGGGAGAGGGAAAGGGAAGGTGGTAGAAAGAAGAAACGCTTTGACGGCACCTTCAGGAATATCTCTTGTGTATTGAAAATTTATTATAGACAGTCAGACAACAACTTTTAGATCAGATAAGTGTGGTAGGAAATAACAGCAAAAGATCTAAGACAAACTATCAGATTACTCTTGGGAGTAATTAATTTCTGCAGAATCTGACAAGTTATCCCAAAATATATCTTACATTTTTTACCCTCAATAATTTTACTAAAATACTATGTAAATTGTCTACATCTAAATGCTATTTCAAGATATGAAAATTAATATGAAAAATAATAAATAGACAACTTCTTATTGCAGACCTGTATTGTCTTTTCAGTGCTAATACTATACATGCATTCTCTTGTGAACTGACTTAAACATAGTAACTATTTTGTGGGAGCTGCTCCATGATTTGATTTTAAAAATATTCAGGTATTTCCTACTGCTTTATAAAAAGCAGAAATGCTGCTTAAAATATGAACTGGAGAGCATGTTGCTCCAGCATGGGGGAAGACTAACTTTTGTTTGTAGAGCTGGCTGACAGATTTCCAGCAGACCAGAGCTCAGCTGGCACATGCTGATTCCACAGAACGGAAGTAAGTGTCCCGCAGAAACATTCCGACTCCATAAAAACTTAGTGCAGAAAGCTAAGATGTAGGTAGCTCCCTGGCTGCTTCTGGGGACCTACCTGGCTGAGACTGTAGTACTGATTCCTTGCATTCTCTGTTTTACCAAAATCCCCCAGATCCCTTGCTGTCTCACTGTATAGGAATTTTATAAGAAGAAATGCATGTGATGTTGTGCATTGGCAATTTTGTATTTGTTTGATTTTTCTCTTAAAAAAAGAAGACCTAAATATTTTTTAAAAAGACTTATTTAGGTGACAGTTTTCCATAGGATGAACATACTGATTCCTGTATAGATTTACATGTGTATATTTGGAAATTGAGATTCAACAAAATTATCAGTCTGCTACCACTCATAACCTCAGACTCAATTATTAGTTGTCACAAGAAAAGATTGACAAGAGGTGTCTTATATCATTCTGAATATTTAAAGCACAGGCCAGACTGGCGCTACTGAAATTAATGCCAACTCTGCTCAAATAAAAGGGACAAAGGGATTTCACATCAGTTACTCACTATATGCTTTCCCACTACGATTTTTGGTATCCAGCTGCTTACTCTAAGCTGGCACTGATAACCTCCACCAGAGGTGACAGGTACAAATTAAAAGAACTCCTTCTCATCTTAAAAGATCTAAATTAATCCATTTTAAAAGCTCTGTCCTTCAGATGCTGAGGGCCTCACTTCTGCTGTTATTATAATTGTCATTATTATTTTTATTGCTACTACAGATAACTTTATTCTCTAATCCATTCCAAAGCCATGAACAGATAGCAGAGAATTCATTATTTCTCTTGTCTTCCCATTATTTCGAAAACTGACAGCAATTTATTTTAAATGACTGAATCCCAAGAACACCCATTTTCCTTTGAGAGCATATCAATATGGCAAATGTTATCATTTGTATTCACTGAAGGAACCGATGTTTAATCAAATTTAATCTCATTGTCTATAAACAGTCTTTGACATCCTTTAAAGAAACAATTATGTCTCCTTTTGGGTATTAATTCCGGGAATTAGGAATGGTTTATCGGCGACTTCCTATCTCTAGCCCACCAGATCAAATCCAGCCTAAGTTGCTTGCATCTGAAATTTGTTGTAAAATTCTGTGGCATCAATGTGGTTTTTAAAATGCTGAAATGTCTTTGCCTACTCAGGTATTATGCCCTGGCTACCGGTGTTTGACTTATCTGTTTTGTGAACTGCACTCACATTCAGGGTGAGTGCAGTTCACAACTCATCAATGTCCAGCACATCCAGAAGATGCTGGCAGAGAGAAAACTGCACAGAGAGGGAGGGAGGAATTTGTGTTAGCCCTTTAGTGAGGGCACTAGGGGTCATTCATCTGCAGTGCAGATAGATAGGCTGTTGCAGTGTCCTTGGTATGACAACATCAGGTATCCCAATTGCTGTCATCATGCAGGCAATATTCAAATGCCTAAATATAGGTATCTGCTGTCATTTGAGATGCCCTGTCCTATGCTGTCACTTTAGAAAGAAAGAAAGAAAGAGGTGTCTTAGGTCTGTGCCTTACGTCCTAACCTCATGCAGAAGTCTTTGAAACCAATCTTACTGACATTGGACATCAATGTTTATGCAGTTGCATCATAAAAGATAGTCCTCACCTGCCACCAGGGTGGGTGGGGTTTTTAATCTAGCCACTCACTGCCCTGCAAGTATGGATGCAGGGAGGTATGCCACAGGCATCCCACAGCCAGGGTATGGATGCACAGGGTATACTCGAGGATCACGCTGGGCTTCAGCACCTTTTTTGGACACAGCTCCTATAAAAAAGGTAGGTATAACCTAGAGACACAGAAGGATTGGTCTCCTGCCTATACAAAAGCATTAAATGAATTTAAAGTTAATTTTCCACGAACTCACACATATGACTTTCTACAAAACCTGATAAAGAAATCAGGTTGTTTAGATAATCTTGGAAAGTGGGCAGAAGAGGTATAGAGATACCAGTGTGAAAACTAAATAAAAACGCATGGACATATTTCTGTATTATTTGCACAACTCAATAAAAGAATGATACAGAAAACAGTTATCATAGGGGTGTTTATTTCATTACTGTAGTCAGTTGATACTTAATTATTCAAGCATTAATTCCAATATATTTTTCCTAAGCAAAGTAAATACAAATAAGTCATTCTACTCACAAGAATGTATGTATTCCAGCATCTTCTGGAATATTTTCACAAAACAAACACACACACAAAGGCTCCATACAGAATTCTACTATATCTCAAATAATCCAGGGAAAATTATGTTATTTTTGCCTAGTTTGCTTCTTGAACCAGTGTTTTATTATAAGGTATTTCTGTTTCTGAAGTGACAATTCAAGGATTTAGAGCTGGCCACTACAGCAAAAAGATTTTAAAAAACATTGCAGTTTTGGTATTTGGCTTTGCCAATCAATCTCCTGTTTACTGAACTATCATCTGTATATTTCAGTCTTAGATATACCTTGTGAGGACTGTTTAGTCCTTTCTGTTTTTTCAGTCTGTGATGTAATAGCACAGATCCACAGAAATAAAATAAAATGTTACAATAGACATCCTACTAGTTCAAAACTAGTTCAAATGTTAAGTAAAACTTACTTAACATTATTCTAGAAACTAGAGGTATTATACAATTCTTCCAGAGGTAAATCCCAGAATCTAATGGTGAATGATCATAACGATGATCATCACAAATGTTAAATAAGAAAAGCTGCAAATTTATGACAGGCAAAAAGAATAAGAGATTTCAATTACCTACATATGGTCTAGCTAAGTTCTTTAGGACAAGGTGGAGGGACACAGTTTTTGGATGCAAAGAAAATAAATTAATGTTTCATAGGACAACTAGTTTTATAATCTGCAAGATGCTATCTCAGATTTAATTCTGAGATATTGCTTGACAGTAGAATGTGAGAGTGGCTCCATGCGATGACAAGGCCGTGGCAGGGTTGGTCTTTTCTAATGAAGAAGCTGAACAGGTTCCCACAAGCCTAGGCAGCCTTTGCAGCAGATGATAGGTCAGAAGCACTAGAAAAATTTGAAGCAAACATACAGGATGTAACCTCATCCCCAGATAACAAAGTCAAATCTAAGTAACTTAATGGGGTCAGACAGCATTCACGTCTTAGATGTGAAACCACAGGGCTGATGGCCAAAGAGTTCAACCCATTATGATGAACACTGCGGGATCAGTGCTGGACAGCCAGTGCCATCCCGTTAATACAAAGGGATCTAGAGGGCATCCAGGGGATTACAGATAAGTATGTCTGATTTTCATTCACAGTAAGCTGGTGTGGTTTGTAATGAAGAGTAAAAGCATTGTGTTCTTATTCCATTCAGCGTATACCAAACAACTAGTAAATTATATGTATTTTGTGGGGGAGTTAAAGTATGAGGTGATCATCATGCAAGGTATTGGTTAGTAATTTTCTTCCATTTACCCTGACAGTTTGTCATAGAAACAAAGCCATAAAGCTCAGTAAACCTAAAGAAAAGAATCAACTGCAGCCTAATTTGGGATTTATAAGCATGTTACCTAGTATTTTCCAGGTTGTTTCCTCTGCCTTTTGAATTATGGGAGAAAAAATGGTCCTGTTTTGGATTTTGCTGTTTTTTAAATGGACTTGCTAATGTTACATTGCACTCAAAATCATGCTGTTGCACAGTGAACAAATCCTTCCTTTGCGTGCTGTGCCTTTGAAATCAAACTAAATCACTAGAGTGCTTAAAATATATACCAGGCCTGGTTTGCTTTTAATAGCATTGATATAAATTCGCATACCCAATTGTCTGACTTTCTGTAGTCTGATACTTGGAATTTGATGACACTTCCCCAAAGAAAAGGCAAACATTCTCATAATGCTCCCCAAAGATGCATGGACCTTGGCCTGGAGCTCCTGGGAAATTCTCCACATGTCTATGTGCATTCAGTTTCGAAGCGCACACAAAACAATCCCCGAACAGCCCAATAAACTCAGCACACATTAGTAAATCCCTGGCAGAATTTGACCAACACTGTGATCTTATTTCTCTCAAGAATTTTCAGATTAGACTAAGATGTTTCAATAACGTTATAAGCAATCTTTCTAAAAGCTTTCTTCATTTCGTCTAGGTGACCATGTGATTTTACACTGTTATATGTTTAACAATGATGAAATAATAGGCATTTTACATTTTATTAATGAAAAGAAAAAAGATTTTCATGTGTAAAACTAGTAGAACATCTAACTGGATCAAACTTCTTTTCTAGGGAAATGGTGCACTAGAATTCAGACAAGTATATAAACTACCAAAACACTAAATCACATGCAGAACTCAGAAAACAATCATTACAAAGCAAATGCAACAGAAAAAATAAGTGTATGAAAAATAAGTTACATGGAAGTTCAAGGTCTATATTCTAATTTCATCAGAGTCAATGGCAGAGCAGCCTTTGTCTTCAAAGGGTAAAGGACAAAGTTCCTGGAACAGAAATTCCAATTTTTGTGAAAACAAAGCTAAAAACATGAGGAACAACTGATACAAATGATTAAAAACACATGGACGCTTTAGATAACAATGTGTGGGAGAATCCACATTTTTACCATTAATGGAAATAACATTGCAACGTTTCAGTAAACAGGAGCTGAACTATTTTACTACTCTTATCTAAAATTGAACTTTGAAGAGATTCATGCCTCTTAGTAAAGGAACAAACATTCCATAATTAATCATAGCTCGTGGTACCTTAAAACAACACTATGGATTTATAGCTGTTATTCTATATATGACCAGATAAAAAAATGGGTAAAAAAATACATAAATAAACATATGAACTTCATCTGTAGTTTGTAGAAATTCTGAGTATCCAATGTTGAACAGAATATTTTTATTTTAGATTTAGTTGTGAAACAGGCAGTTAAAGGCCTCCAAATTTCATAATACATGCAACAACATAAACTTATAATGAGGACTGGACAGAGGAAAGGCCAAGTGGGAGCAAATGTGTTTGGGATCAAGAAATTCTTTTACAACAAGGAGCCAGACTTTGTAGATTATAGCTCGCCGGCCAATAAAACCAATGGTATTTTGCATGGAATGCAATCCTTCTTGAGCAGATGCCTATTGAAACGAAATCAGAGTCACTCCCATTTGCCAAAGGACCTTGTACAAGCATAAAACGAAGAAACAGTCCTTTGCTGGCCTGGTTCAAATTCCCACTGAACCAATTTAATGTTTCAAAAAGTTTTTTTTGACTGAAAATGTAGGAAATCAAAGAAGGCTATTTGTAATATTTTTTAATTGTTTTTGTTTGTTTTATTAAAAGTACAATAAATGAAGATGTTCCTTTTTTCAACTGCCTGGCTTACTCTTAGCCAATCTGATATGACGGTCAGTGCTGATTAGCATTTGCCTATTTAGAGTTTAAAATATGGGGTAAATCTGAATTTAAGAACCCCACCTCCTTATCATGCATCAATTAATCCACCCAGATCAATGTGTTCTGACCAACTGATTCTTTTGTTAAGAAGCAAAATGGTTTTCATTGGATCTTTAATTTCTTCAAGTCCAATGGGAAACCACATAACCATCAAACAAAGCCTACTACGGCACTGAAACTATTGAGCAGCTATTGCAAGTCCACTGCAGTGATCTTTAAATAAGGCTGCTATTTATTACTTGTGCTCCCAGGAGGCAGAAAATCAATTGAATCAGGATGAAGTAGACTGCCCTGTTCAGCCGGCGAAAAAACAAGTTTTCCTGAAAAGGATAAATCACACCTGCTTTTTAAAATTAATGCCCAGCAGTTCTTTGGGCTACAAAGGGAAGGGGAATTAGTGTCATTGTCTCTAAGATCAATACTTTTTTTCCTAGCATAGAAAGAGCGACCCATGAAAATAAAAGTCCCGCTTGTCAATGCTAACTCTATAACAAGGAGGAAACTAACCTCTTCAGTGGAGTTCCAGTATTTGGCTTCTGTAGACTTCGCTCTTCAGAAAATGGCTCAGGGAGTTTGGGCATCAAGCAATTTCTTCAGCTAATGGAAGCTAATAACCCTTTCATAGCTGAACCTGCTCCATAACTTCAAAGCATTAAGATGTCTAATTTAGCGACGTTTCAGCAAGAAATAACTCTAAATGCTGAATCTGCAAGGCTGTCTCAGATCCGTGAAGGAAGGCTACCAAGAGCTAAGGATTGAAGCTATCAGTCCACAGCATCCTATTGAGCCCAGCTTACTGGTGCTTCCTTCTTCCTAAAGCCAGCAAATCGGCTTGTAGGCTAGGCAGTTAGATTCAGGGTAGTAGATTCTTTATTTTAAAATAAACGTCAGAAAGTATATGAAGAAAATGAAAAGGATATATATATTCCTCATGATGGCTTCAGTGGATGAGATTTTTTCACAGCTGTACAAGCATGCACTAAGATGTGAGGTCTCTTCAGGCTGAAGGCAAATGTATAAGCTTTCCTTCCTTGTGAATCTCCTCACTATCTGCTAACTGTTGATTTTGTACAATGCTGCTAGGTATCTTTCACTGATCTCTATTCCCCCTGCAGCAAACAGTGAAAGGATGTGACATTTAAAGTTGTTTCTATTTTCAGGTACTGGGACATGGAAGATCTGTATCAGAGGCATGGGAGCAAACTCATTGGGATTCAGCCTTCATATTGACATTTCCCTGGAACTCAGGGACACTCTAAGCCATTTTTTGGAATCTTGGGCTCGAGCTGCCTCGCTCCAAATTTCTCATGCTTCAAATTAATAATCACAGCAAAAAAGTCTTGTCAGATTCTGGACTGAATGCAGGGACTCTCATTTTTAAAGCTGCTTGACAGCAATCTTTATAAGCCTTAACAGCCCTAAAGTTTCTTATTTTGTTGTATTAATGGAATTCCTGAGTGTAGCTGTTGGCTGCCAATATTCTAAGTAAACTCTGTTCTAAAATATTATACCATAATCACATTTAGATTTTAGTACTGCAGTGAAATGATAAAAAAAAAAGCATGATATGATTCTGTGATCAAGGTCTTAACTATAAGTCATGTAATACTTTAAAGCATTGAGCTTCCATTTATAAGGTGTGATAATCTATTTTTCTGTCACTTGTCATATTTTCTGTCATATTTAGATGCTCAAGCGCAGAGATAATTCCCTTTTGGTACACACATCCATATAGTGCATCAACAGACATTGCCTATGATGGTTAATAGCTGGTGGATATAGCCGATATCTCTTTCCAGTACAGAAAGCACTGCTTCATTTTTGCAAGTCCAGCTTTCAGAGACAAATATGAGACAGTCACCCATGCAGGTTTGTTGCTGCAGTTTGTGCCGAGTCTTCTAAGTAGTTGTTAGATCTCAGTTTAAATGTCTCTTGTCCAAAAATTTAATTTATATTTAAGAAGAGTTCCTATAAGGGTATAAATATGTAAAACTTTTCTGCCTGACCAACAGCAACCCATTAATATTTGTTTTCAAAAAGACTGAAGAATATGCATTGTAACAATGATGTCTTACAGGCGTAGCGCAATCAGAGAAAATATCTGTTATGTTTGGTATTTTACTATAAAGATGAAAATCATAACTAATTCATGCTCTATTCATTATAGCAGCCATTAATCACAAAGATATTGGCTAGCATTCAGGTAGCTAGAAAGAATATCATCTCTTGCAAATGCAATGCTTTATTTCAAAAGGTCTGAATCACTTGAGCTGACTCAAAAACACTATTTTCAGGGCAGAATATTAGCAACATAATTAATAGTTTACAGCTTGGACCATTTACCAGATTTCTACTTTTTTGATTAATGGAAAAATGTAGTTTTTGCAAAATATTTTTTCTTATGAATAATTCAGTCCAACTTCACTGATTTTCAGGGGAAAAACAGTAGCATTTCACAACTATGCCCATCAAGTTACTGTGAGGCAAAATTTGTAAGTGTGCTTTGTCTATCACATACATTAGATGCCATTAGATAACGGCAAATATTTTATTTAGATTTATTTCAAATACATTTAGAGCACACAGTCTAGAAGAAGAATTCTAGCAACTGGTCACAGCCCGTAAGCCTGTCTTGTACTGGTCAATGTCACTGCATTCACACACCACCCAGCAGACACCATGTCTTATTCATTTCAACTTAAACTGCATGTAGATGCTTACGCACAAACAAATTGTGAAGCTTGTCATTCACCATCATGATAAGAAATGTTTAGCTCTGTCCAAAATTACATTGGCACAGAGTTAGAAGTGTCTTTCAGCAACACATGCAGCAGGTGTGAATGGTATTCACTCTAATAAGACTTGACAACTCAAATGGCACCCCACGCACTTACTAGTATAATGCTTATGCTATCTCTTTGGTTCAATGCCAATATTAGTACAGTTCTTACCTTTCTTCTTTTCACAGGGAAACTTAATGTCTAGAATGTCCTCATTACAGATCACAGACAAACCTCAGATTTGAAGGTTTCTTGTTCCGTGTAAGCACCAGCCTCAGTTGCATCTGTTGTGCCCTGGGGGCCATGAAACCTTTCATCCTGCCAAACAGATCTGAGGAATTTGCGCCTTCACGTTGTCCTGCTCAAGTCAGTGTGACTCTTCTTCTGTGCACAGCTATGCATGTGAATTTGTAGTATTCTGGTCTGCTAGAACAACATGTTCTTCACACAGTATTAGTGGCAAAGTCAAGTTGAAACATCTTATTTGCTGCTCTAACACATGGTATCAAATCACCATTATTAGGAGTTGTAATTTCAAAAGTGCACTGGAAGTGAGAAGTGAATTGGAAAACAGAGGAAAGATGGTGGTCTCTGAACCCCAGGGGAATCTGCATCAAAATTCTTATTGGTTTTGATAAAAACTGCTCTTCCTTCAAACACCATAGAAAATCAGGAAATGAGACTTAAGGTGACCTTAAAGCACTCTACTTGCAGAACACTCTTAAGTATTTCATAAAATCACCAAAACCACCTGAGAAGAGGCATTGACACATGACTGAAAAGGTCGAAATCAGACTAAGAAATGGGAGAAGCAAAGACTCACTAGCTCACTAGCTCACTCAGAATAACAGATGTGAGAGTCAAAAGCAGGTGAGGTACACTGACTATTATACAAAGTGAGGTACCTTGTTTAGTCAGAGCTCTTTCTACCTATGTGTAACAATAAAGAGGAAAAAACAGGTAACTCATCTCTCATTTTTTTCTATGCTGATTCTAAGATATAACCATAAGTTTTAGCTGCAGTACATATATAACATTAGAATGACACAAAGTGGCACTTACTGTATTTTGAATACAAATCACAGATATAAAACTTATGTTACAAAGTTAGAAGGGTTAAAAATGTGTAAACGGACAGAAAACCTCCTGAAGAAAACAGGAAGCCACATCTCTTAAAAGTCAGAGCTAGACTGGACAAAGGCACCACAAAATATGCTAAATAGAGCAAGATTGCATTGCTAAGAGGTTTGACTGGATGACCCACTTGGCCTTTGCTGTCTTTAGATTATGTAATTCTCTTTAATGCTATATTAAGGTTTTGAGGGGAAGCCAAAGTCTGCTAACAACCGTTGCCAACACTTTTAAGAGAGAAGGCTAAACAAACCTTCAAAGACACTCCCAGAAAATCTCCACAGCTGGTAGAATAGAGAGGGCTCATGCAGAGAAGGCTTTTCTTCTCCCCATTTTTTTTCAACAGCACTCCCTCTAAAACTCATCTAGGATAGTATTTTATAAATGCAGCCTCTATGCAGGATTTTGAAAAAATCAGAGATGCAATTGGTGTTGTGGGGGAGTGGAGAAGAACAGGGATGCCATGGTAGCCCAGCTGTGGCAGACAGAGGAGAAGGAAGAGAGCAGCCTGCATGAGAAGAGTGGATCAGCTGCAGAGGAGCACTGATGTGAGAAGCGATGTTTGGGAAACCTGGACAGGGTCATGAAGCTAGACCTCTCATCAGGGAAGGTATCCAGGAGAAGGTGGTGAAGAGGACAGAGAGGGCCATGAAGAAGGTTGGGGTTAGCATGACAGGAAGTGAGAAGTTGTCAGCTGGGCTGGGAGAGTTGTGAAAAGAGACTCCAAGATGGGAAAGGAAAAGAAGAGGAGCTCTGTGGTGGCTAGAGAAAGATGGGAGACCACAGGACCAGCAATGCTAGGAGGCAGCATACCCTGGAGCGGAGAGGACTAGGGGCAGCCAGCACTGAGAAGCTGCCATGGAATGCTCCCTCATCCAGATGTCTGAACCCTCACTTGACGAGAACACTAGGGCAAGACTGCCCTGGTTTTTCACATCCCCCAGCCCAGCAAGTATCTGCATTTTTGCCTTCAGAAATGTCAGGAGCTTGAAAATAAGATCTAAACTTCTTGAGCCTTAACTGCAACATAGAGATGATGCTTTTGGAACAACAAATTGGGATTTGGATTTTTTGCTGTGCGGCCACAGGGTGAAAAGAACTTATATATACTTAAAAACACTAAAAGCATTTTTATCCATTAATATGGTACTCATTTTGCAATAAGACCTCTGGAAAATATTATAAACTAGATATTATTGTACCTGTTTTGGGAATCGGGCTTCAGCCTTTCAGAAAGGTAAATTAGAGAGAAGTGCTATTTATTACTGCCTATTTATTGATGCTCTGTAGGGTCAATATCAAATAATGCAGCTGCACCATGTGCACTGAATATTTTGGAGCACACCTTGAACAAGGCCTGCTAAATATGAAAGTAACTGGGTACTGACTACCTCTTTTCACAACATCTATGACCTCCTTTACACACTACCACAGGAAAGCTTTCTTTATGGAAAGCCAGAGCACTAACTTGGCAATTCTGGTCGTTTTACTGTCTCTGTCTACTCTGCTCTATTTGTCTAAAGACCATGCCAGAAAGAGCACCTCAAGACCCATACAGTCAATGCACCAAAATCCTAGGATATTCTTGCGATAGCTCTGACACATCCACACAGCAGAAGATTTGCTATGTCAAAATATATCACAGGACCTCTGATCAAGTCTAGTAAGACACTCTTGAATCTTGCTTCACCCTAGCTAGAGTTCATTCAGAGTCTTAACTCATTCCTGCCATGAAATACCATCTTATTTTAAAATGTCCCATAATCAGTCTTTATAATGATCTCAGTGCACCAACATGTGAGACAGCCTGTGATAAATGTGGTTGGAAGACATCAGGAAAGGAAAGCAGAGGTCCTAGGGAATGCCATGCAAGCAGAGAATAGGGCTTTTTGTTGTAAAGGGTGACACTGGTATACACTATGCAGGGAACATCTGTACAAGGATGTGACCTCAAGGTGCATGAATTTGGGATGATCCTGGGATCTGCTCCAGAAAGACATGGCTAAAAATGTCAGTACCCTTCTTTACTTGGTATGATAGTTGCATTTGGACCTAGACAGATTCGCAACCTGCTTCCCGGTACAGAGGTAGCTGTTTTTCAGCTCTAGGGGAAAACAAATGTTTGAGGAAGGTTTGGGTGCTGGATGAGGGCACTGAATTTCTAGTGACCTCTGTCACAGAGAATGATGTTAGTCTCTGCAGGAAAGTCTCTTACTACTAACAGACTGTTGACATGGGCTACCTGGCATGTGGGGATGTCACAGAATCACAGAATGGATGAGGTTGGAAGGGACCTCTGGAGGTCATCTAGACCAAGCCCCCTGCTCAAGTAAGGATGCCTACGGTGTGTGGTGCAGGGTCATATCCAGGCAGGTTCTGAAAATTTCCAAAGAAGGAAACTCCACAACCTCTCCGGGCAGCCTGTTCCAGTGCTCTGTCACCCTCACAGGAAAGAAGTTCTTCCTCAGATGGAGATTAAATTTCCTGTGTATTAATCTATACCAGTTACCCCTTGTCCTGTCACTGGCCACCCCTTATCCTGTCACTGGCCACCACTGAGAAGCGTTTGGCCCTCTCCTCCTTATATTCTCCCCTCAGGTATTTGTACGTATTGACAAGATCACTTCTCAATCTTCTCTTCTCCCTAGCTAGGCTAAACAGGCCTAGCTCACTTAGNACTTCTCAATCTTCTCCCTACCTAGGCTAAACAGGCCTAGCTCACTTAGTCTTTCCTTTTAAGATAGATGTTCGAGGCCCTTAATCATCTTCATTGCTCTTCGCTGGACCCTCTGTAGAAGTTCCACGTCCCTGTTGTCCTGGGGAGCCCAGAACTGCCCCCAATACTCCAGGTGCAGCCTCATCAGACCTGAGGAGAGGCGCAAGATCCCCTCCCTTGACCTGCTGGCAATGCTCCTCCTCATGTAGGCCAGGATCCCATTGGCCACAAGGGCACATTGTTACCTCTTGGTTAACTTACTGTCAGCCAGAACTCCCAAATCCCTCTCTGTGGAGCTGCTTTCCAGCAGGGCAACCACTAGTCTGTCCTGGTGCCTGGGGTTATTCCTCCCCAGGTGCAGGACCCTGCACTTGTCCTTGATGAATCTCATGAGGTTCCTCTCTGCCCAACTCTCCGACCTGCCTAGGTCCTTCTGAATGACAGCACAGCTTTTTGGAGTTTCAGTCACTCCACCCAGCTTTGTACCATTCTCAGACTTGTTGAGGGTGCACTCTGCCCGCTTGTCCAAGTTATGGATGAACAAGTTGAACNTCCTCCTCAGACTTGCTGAGGGTGCACTCTGCCCGCTTGTGCAAGTTATGGATGAACAAGCTGAACAGCATTGGGCACAGTAGTGATCCCTGGGGGGGACACCATTATCTACAGGCCTCCAACTAGACNTGGTCCCTGGGGGACCATTATCTACAGGCCTCCAACTAGACCCCACACCATTTATCATGACCCTCTGAGCTCTGCCATTCACTTCTCAAATCACTTCACTGTCCACTCATCTAACCAACACTTCCATGAGGATATTATGGCAAACGATGTCAAAAGCCTTAGTGAAGTCAAGGTANTAACCGACACTTCCATGAGGCAGACGGTGTCAAAAACCTTAGTGAAGTCAAGGTAGACAACATTCACAGCTCTTCCTTCATCCATCCAGCCAGTTATGCCCTTGTACAAGCTTATCAGGTTGGTCATGCACGGCTTCCCCTTGGTGAATCCATGCTGACTACTCCCGATCACCTTCTTTTCCCTGATACACCTATAGAAGGTCTCTGCTCCATCTCTCATGGAGAGCTGCTCCATCATCTTTCCAGGGATGGAGATGAGGCTGACTGAATGTGGATTGGCCATATGGGTCACTAATCTTCCTCATGGAGGTCAATGGCTCGGCTTTTCCCTTTTCTCTTTCTCTGGTGGACATGTATTAGTGGCTGGGTTTGACATTCCATGGCAGTGTGAACCATAAGGTCATGGCTAGAGATGCTCTAATGGGCACTATAAGGGCAGCTTGTCCCTGACTGTTTCCTCCAACAGTCTAGATTATATTCAAGATGTTCTGAATGGCATTCCTAGACTGAGGTACTGTGGCAGGCTGACTGAGGTCAGGCAATTTGCTTTCAAGGCCAAGTGAAAGCTTCAGGGTGCTATATTTCTATAACAGGTGGCATAGCAATGTATGTTAGGGACTGCTTCAGTTGCACGGAGCTCCAAATAGCTGATGAAAAAGCTGAGTGCTTATGGGCCAGGATCAGGGGGAAGGCCAACAAGGCCGATATCCTGGTGAGAGTCTGCTATAGACCACCCAACAGGATGAAGAGATAGATGAGGCATTCTACAGGCAGCTGGCAGAAGTCTCACAGTCTGCAGCCCTTGTTCTCATGGAGGAGTTCAACCTACCAGATGTTTTTTGGGAATACAATACAGCAGAGAGGAAACAATCTAGGAGGTTCATGGAGTGCATGGAAGATAACTTCCTATCAATCACAGCTAGTAAGTGAGCTACAAGGTTAGGAGCCCCACTGGACCTTCCCAATCTCTTTACCAACAGAGAAGGACTGTTGGGAGATGTGGTGGTTGGAGGCCATCTTGGGCATAACAACCACAAAATTGTTTCAGTTCTCAGTGAAGTCAGGAGGAGTGTCAGCAAAACCACTACCTTGGACTTCTGGAAGGCAGACTTTCGACTGTTTAGGACACTGGTAGGGAGAGTCCCTTGGGAGACAGTCCAGAAGAGCAAAGGGGTCCAGGAAGGCTGGATTTTCTTCAAGAAGGAAACCTTAAAGGTGCAGGAGCAGGCCGTCCCCATGTGCCAAAAGATGAGCCGGTGGGGAAGAAGACTGGCCTGGCTGAATAGGTATCTATTGCTGAGGGTCTGTAAAAAAATGAGAGTCTACCACCTTTGGAAGAAGGAGCAGGTAACTCAGGAAGAGTACAAGGAAGTCCCTAAGGTATGTAGGGAGGAAATCAGAATGGCAAAAGCTCGGATGGAATTCAATCTGGTCACCACTGTAAAAGGCTACAAAAAGTGTTTCTACTAATACATTAACAAGAAGAGGAAGGCCAAGGAGAATCTCCATTCTTTATTGGATGTGATGGGGAATATTGTCACCAAGGATGAGGATAAGGCTGAGGTACTTAAGGTCCTCTTTACCTCAGTCTTTAACATTCAGATCAGTTATCGTCAATGTACTAGGCCTCCAGATCTGGAAGACACCTATAAAATGCAGAATAAACCCCCATAATCCAGGAGGAAACTGTCAGTAACCTGTTATTCCACATGGACACCCTCACGTGTATGGAGCTAGATGTGATCCACCTGAGGATTCTGAAGGAGCTGGCAGAAGTGCTCAGCAAGCTGCTCTCTATCATCTATCAGCGGTCCTGGTCAACAAGGGAAGTCCCAGACAACTGCAAACCAGACTGTCCAATGTGATTTCCATCTACAAAAAGGGTCAGATGAAAAATCCAGGGAACTACAGGCCTGTCAGCCCCCAGTATTGGGGAAAGTTATGGCACAGATCATCTTGAGGGCAATCACACAGCATGTGTGAAACAACCAGGGGATCAAGCCCAGGCAACATGGGTTCCTGAAATGTAGTCTTGCCTCACCAGCCTGATCTCCTCCTGTGACCAGGTGACTTGCCTAGTAGATAACGGAAAGGCTGTGGACGTGGTCCACTTAGACTTCACTAAGGCCAACAAGGCCAAGTGTTGGGTCAACAAGGCCCCAACATTGATCCCTGCACTACAGTCACAACCACCCCATGCAGCGCTACAGGCTTGGGGCAGAGTAGGTGGAGAGCTGCACGGCAGAAAAGGATCTGGAGGTGTTGGCTGACAGATGACTGAACATGAGCCAGCAGTGTACGCAGGTGGTCAAGAAGGCCAAGTGTATCCTAGCTTTTATCAGTCAGGAATAGTGTAGCCAGCAGGACCAGGGAAGTGATTATCCCCCTGTAGTCAGTACTGGTGAGGTCGCACCTCGAATGCTGCATTCAGTTTTGGGTCACTCACTACAAGAAGGACATAGAGGTGCTGCACTATGTCCAAAGAAGGGCAACGAAGCTGGTGAAGGGACTGGAGCACAGACCTAATGAGGAGTGGCTGAGGGAGCTGGGGTTATTTAGTCTGGAGAAGAAGAGGCTCAGGGGAGACCTTATCGCTCTCTACATCTGAGAGGAGTTNAGTGAGGCAGGGGTCGATCTCTTCTCTAGAATAACTATGTTTAGGATGAGAGAAAAGGGCCTCAAGTTGCACCAGAGGAGGTTCAGACGTTAGGAAGAATTTCCACACGGAAAGAGTGGTGAAGCATTGGAACAGGCTGCCCAGGGAAGTGGTAGAGTTAACATCCCTGGCAGTGTTCAAGAAATGTTTAGATGAGGTGATTAGGGACACAGTATAACAGGCATGGGGTTGAAGGGCTTACCTGTTTGAAGATCTTGAAGGTCTTTTCCAACCATAATGGTTCTATGATTCTATGATCACTGTGGACTAAACCAGAAGTTCATCTATTGTACCCAAACATGCACTCAGCATGGACTTACTAATCAGTGCTGCACACAATTGCTTTAAAGCTCCTGGGACTTGTATTGCTTTCAATTTAAGAAATGCAGTATGAATAATAGATGGATTTCTTGAAGTCAAGGGAATATATTTCAAATGTGAGCATTAATATATATTAACATACCCCATGGATATCTTCAGAAAGAAACATTTAGCAAATTTCCATGCTCAATGGCTTTTTTTTCTTGCTTTTCCAGAGAAAGAGAAATCTCTAAAATAGGTCCTGGAATGAGGGCAGTTGCTCGATGGAAAGAGGGCTAGTGTTTTATATTTTAAAATACACAGAAATAAATATTATCTATGTAAATATTAATGTGTCATTACAAATGTGTGCATATTATCTGGAGATAGGATAAAATGTATACCTTCTCTGCATGTTTCTTCAACCAGACAAGCAGCTACATCTCAGACGAGCCCACAGCCATTATGCTGAAGTCTTTGGCCTCGTTAGAGCAGCATGTCGGACTTTTTCATAATGAGATGTATGTTCTGTTGTGCATAGTAATGACATTTTCTCTGATGAGCAGGCTGCTGCACAAATCAAGAAAAAGGAAATTCCAAAGGACTCACTTTTCTTGCTCCTTTGTTACCCCAACCCCACATTCCTTTCAGTAATGCTGGTGAGACCAAGAAAGAAGACATATATGAATAAAAACAGAACTGTAGAAAAAGTAGTATGTCATCTCCATGCCTGTTAGATTAATAACAAGCAAATGATGAACAAAAATTGTGGTTCATTATGCACTCTATCACAAAAGGAATAATTTATAAATTCCACGTAATCAGTTACTTCTTCTGTAATAACAAAATGAATCACCAATTTTTAATTTTCCACCATAATTAATCTAAACCCTTCTAATAGGAGGCTCATGTACTTTTGGAGGTGTCCATAGGCATTTCCTAGAAATGCATGAATTTCACAGTTTTTCCACTGATATGTCAGCTAAAAAAATTACACCAGACTAGTTGCATTTGGATTCAATACACCTCTTAATTCATTACAGCTACTGGTATATTACTCCCTGAAGTGTCATCTTAGATGTTACTGTATGACCAATTATGCTTCAGCTACTGTATTTAACAATGTATGCCTCACAGACACAAGCAATTTATAGCATTTCCATAACTGAAAAAAAAAATCATTAATAATGACCACCCCAACACTGAGGATTTCTTTTGTGGGGATATTTGAAAAATTGACAACTAGAGGCAAATCAAACTGGGGACAAAATCTATTATCCTTTCTACCTGTTGTTGTTTTACAGTGAAGTAATTTTAATTTTTTTCATTTCTGTCAATGTCACTGACACTTCTGAAGACTAAATAATATAATGTAGCTAATATAATGCAGTCCCTGATATTCAGTGCTTGCATGAATATGGCTTGAAGGAGAAGGAAGATAAGCCATATTGGATGAAGAATACCACTGGGGCTGAAATTCATATGATTTTATCTGATTTTAGCCTTGCATCTTGAACTACGCTTATTAAGAAAGGATAAAGTAATGAGAAAGTGGTACAGTATAGCTCACCTATAGCTTCACAGAAACTTTAATCTTTCGGCTCAGTAAACCTAAGACTGGAGTCCAGATGTTCATCAATGCTGTTCTTGAAATATTTTATCTTTTAAGTATTCTGAGCTTTTCAGAGATGTTTGACCTTTTTCTTTGTATTGTGGGACAGTTTGAAGAATTATGCACTCAGGCTTGAAACACAGTATAAATATAATGCATTAACATTTTTCACTTCTAAAATATTCTCTATTTGCATTAGAAAGCTCACTGCTGAAAAATGACCAAGATCATAGTTCTGTAGCAGACTGCTATGGAAAGCTCAGTTCTGCTCTGGCGGATCTATTAATATTTTCAATGGTAAGGAAGGAATATGATTGCAAATACAGCATTGCAAGATGCTGTATTTTCTTTCTGTGTGCTTGCACTGTACCTTTCATACTAAGGATTTGGTTGAAGACCAAAGGTTTAGGTGCAACCCCAGCACAACAAGTGCAGATATTCCCATTATCTTCCAACTTACAGACATTTCCATGTTTGTATCTACATAGGAAAATATTCACAGAATCACGCAGAATGCTTAAGTTTGGAAGGGACCTCTAGAGATCATCTAGTCCAACCCCCTGTTCCAGCAGGGACACCCAGAGCACATGACACAGGGTGGCATCCAGATGGGTTTGGAAGATCTCCAGGGAAGGAGACTCCACAGCCTCTCTGGGCAGCCTGTTCCAGGGCTCTTGTCACCCTCATAGGAAAGAAATTCTTCCTCATGTGGGGGTAGAACTTCCTGTGTTTCAACTTATCCCCGTTACCCCTTGTCCTGTCACCAGCCACCTCGGGGAAGAGCCTTGCCCCTTCCTGCCTAGAATCACCCCTTAGGTACTTGAACATGTTGATCAAATCTCCTCTCAGCCTTCTTTTCTCCAGACTAAACAGGCCCAGCTCGCTTAGTCTTTGCTCATACAATAGATGCTCCAGTCCCTTAATCATCTTCGCTCCTCTACGCTGCACCCTCTCTAGAAGCTCCACATCCCCTTGTCCTGGGGAGCCCAGAACTACACCCAATACTCCAGGTGCAGCCTCACCAGAGCTGAGCAGAGGGGCAGGATCCCCTCCCTCGACCTGCTGGCAACGCTCCTCCTCATGCAGGCCAGGATCTCATTGGCCTTCTTGGCCATGAGGGCACATTGCTGCCTCATGGTTAACCTGTTGTCAACCAGGACTCCCAAATCCCTCTCCACAGAGCTACTTTTCAGCAGGTCAACCCCTAATCTGTATTGCTGCCTGCGGTTATTCTTGCCCAGGTGCAGGACCCTGCCCTTGTGCTTGTTGAATCCCATGAGGTTCCTCTCTGCCCAACTCTCCATCCTGCCTAGGTCTTTCTGAATGGCAGCACAGCCCTTGAATAGCCCTCAAGCCTATTCAGCTTGGGATGAAATTGCTTAATTTTAGTTATCTAAATGTTAGGAATCAAATATAAGTCTATGGTTCAGCTGATGTAGTCAGAGGACCTTCTGGCATCAATTCTACTCACCATCCCATAGGAGTCTGGGAGAACTGCATTCTCAGGCAATTTATATCATTTTTTCTCTGTAGTAAAATAGGTGACTAAGAGACAAAATGACTGACTTTAAAGTGACTGCAGTAAAACACATTGCATGCCTCTGAAGCTCCATTTTTAAACTTTCTAAACTAATAAAATAACATCATTTCTGTATCCTAAGTTCCATATCTATTAGTTTTAAAAATTAAGTTCCTTTAAATAGATTCTCCCCTTTATTGGCTGTCTCATTTGATTATATAATTCCAACTCTATTTTCTATCCCTGGAATAGCTGAATATGACTTATTTCTTTTAGAACTTTCTAGTCTATGTGACCATAATGTTTAAAAAAGTCTCTTCCAAGCATTAAAATTTTTGCTATTAACTGAAACTGAAACTTAATGCTAGGTATTATATTCAGCTAGTTATTATTAAAATGAAAAACATTATATCTTCTTGAAGCTGTAAGAGGACTGGCAATTCTCATAGTTTGTGGTTTGTCTCATATCTACTAGTTTTCCTAAAATTTGTCCACTTCCAGTAACTGAAAGTATTTCTTGGCTTTCATTAAAACAACAACACCAGTAGCAAAAACAACTCTTCTTCCTTTCCAATCCATATTTTAATAAAAAGCTTAAAAAAGAATCACCTAAATGTGTCAATTGCATGAAAATGGGAGATAAGTAAAAAGAATGCAGAATGCATCAAAATAATTGTTGCTGCAAGACTGTTATGCATCATAACTTTTATTTTGAACATTATGTTTGAGAATACTATGAAACTTAACCCTTCTCTAGAACCAGTAATAATTTATTGGTCAGTGCTATCTTCAGTGGCAATGAAAGAAGAGCACCAGGAATCTAAAGAACAGAATTGTTCTCCAAGGGCCTTCTAAAATCCTAAAGATGCCATTGCAAGATCTCTGCTCAGAAATTGCTTAATTTCAGAAAGCATGATGATCTCTTTTCTTCAGAAGAAGAATTGTTTTGATCATGCCAGCAGATACGGTAAGTATATGAATCGAAATAATAAGGCTCCGTAGATGAAAGAAGTATTTCCACACTGGAGAATAAAACAGTCATTTTTGTTTCTGATTGATGTGATGTCGTGAAAGGTATGGTCCCATAAAGCTGAATAAAGAATACTCCAGGGTTTCTTTGTCTTTCATTGTACTATTTATGTAATCAGATATGACCTTGATATGTGACATTGTAAGAAAATTACAGAATGCTCTCTCCTGTCTTGCACAGACATTAATTTAATTTTGACATCTCTCCAGCACTTCATAGATCTCAGCAATTGTATCATGTGCTTATATTCCAATTACAAGAAAAACTGAAATTCACTGAAACCTGTTAGTTGGTAAAGGCAACTAGTAACTGAATATGTATACAGTAAAAAGAATCACAGCAAATTTCTGCACATAAAAAGCATTTTTTTTTCTTTTTTGAAGAAAAAGAAGTGAGGAAAACATCACTTAGTGCTTATATATTATGTCCCTGTATATACTCACAGAGACAATACCTGTAAAAGCACTTGGAGCCTAAATAGTACTTGAAGATTTCAAGTTCTATTAATTTGTGGCTTTACAGGTTTTAATAGTAGTCGTAAATCTACACACTTTTGTCCTTAGCTTTTTTATTTACAGTAGTACCTTTTTAAAGTCAGTACCTTTTTAAAGGAATTGCAGTACAATTTTAAAGACCCATAGATAAAGCAAAATTCTGAAGAGAAAGTTATTCCACTTGTTTTTTGTGGAAGTTGAATCTGACTCTTACTCATACATATTTTTTTGATTAAAAATAGGAAGAATTGTTTATAATACCAGGATCTACCTCTTTTCCATTGTTACTGTCTACCTTGACAGAATATAATTGTATTTTTAAAAGAGTTAGAATGTGTCCTCTCTATTAGAGGATAGATTTATGTTTATATTTCAACCTAGGGTGATATGAGTGCTCAGCAATACTATTTTGGATATTCTGTATTGAAAGGAAACATATCCATGAATTTCCCTGTTTTTTTTTTGTTTGTTTGTTTTCTCCTGCCCAACACGAAGAACACGTTAATAGTTTCATATCAAGTTTCATATTAAAACAGTCTCTAAAAATAAGATTTTATACCATAGTCTTTCAGAAGATAGTGAAAAAGTGCGAAGGATAACTTTCAATGAAATGGATATCCTTCACAGACTAAATATTTCACATAATAAGGATGACATATAAGAGTACATAGTCAAATATATAATGAAAAAAAAGGTAAATGTTTTGCATTAGAACATCATGCACAAAAGTATGAATGCTATAATATGAAAAGTTGAAAAGTTCAGTTAAAGACAAAAGGAAATGATTCGGGGAACAGAGAATAAATGAAAAGTTGGTATTGCATTTCAAATCCTACCCATAGTTATTAGCATTTCTTTAGATATCTAAATTAAGAGCCAATTTTTTACATACTGAGTGCCAAAATGTCTAAGAAGTAAGCTAAAATAGAGATGACTGGCAACTCTGAAAATAGAGTACGTGTATCTAAATCCAAATGCTAAAAAACAAGGGAATGGTAGAAGTTGAGATTGTTTTTGAAATGCATAAGTAGCAAAAAAAGTACACCATGCTGCCCTATTAGAGTATTCTGCAAGACTGCGTTTGACAGAGCACAGAGTCACAGAGATGCTGCAGTAGAGTAGGAATCTTAGTTGTACAATCAGATACAGGAAAATGCATTTGGTTCCCTGGCTGCTTTGCTAAAGGGATTAGCAGTGTGCTTGTCCAGAATACTGCATATTTTCTTTTCTTCTTCTTGCTTTCTTAGGAACTGATGCTTATTGTGATTTTTCTTGTCTCTTCACTTTACCTAACTTTCAGGTATGTGATCGCTCCTACCTAATCCAAAATCGAAACTAAGATTATGCTACAAAATGGGCTTCAATGTTCACATGATTTTGATAACCTTTCCTAGTGAGAAAACAGTTGGCATAAAACTCATACGCACCTATATTTTCACAAAATGTCATAAATTCAAAGATCTCATTCTTAAGGCAGGCTTTTCTCCTGAAGAGCAAGTCTGGGCTTCAGTTCAAGAGAGATTGAATGAACACCTCAGTTCTTACGTGCGCCGTGCCTGGAGTCTCTGTAATTTTTTCTAGTCTAAGAAGAGAATAACCTTTTCGTTCAAAATAGGCTGCCACTTTGGGAAGCTCAAAAGTATTTTATGCAAGCCTGCCACAAAACTACTTTTTCACTTGTGACCCAAAAAAAAAGAGCGGTTGCACAAAGAGGTCACCCAGGAAATGCAAGAAAGTTAAGCAGTGAAAGGAATTAAATCCAAATGCAGTGTAGAAGACTGAACAAATGTACAAATGTAGAACAAAATCACCTCTGTTTTTCCTACAGTTTAAAAATGTGCTTTATCAGTTAGTGTAAACTTATACAAAAAGCCTCAAAAACTTTATTGATCTTAAAATCTTAACAGAAACAATACTACTAAAGCTCACATGACAGTAGATGGCACTCTAACTATTCACACATACATGTGTGACTGCACATATGTATACATAGGAACACATATGTATGCAATCACAAATTGCAATCATGGCTCTCCTAATAGTGACATCTTAAAACAAAACAGAAGTTTAGGGTTTATGCCAATGGTACTGCTTTCTTTAGAAAGAGTTGTGAAATGTGAAATTTCTTTAAGCAAGATTTTGGAAGGATTTTGAAATGGAAGATCTAATACAACAGGGAAATGTAATCCATTTCTAATACACATTTTTGTCTTTGGATGATTGTCCATGCCTAAAATAAAAGCCACCTTCCTTAAAAATAAATGTATTGCTTTTTTTAGATGCTCATATAACATGTTATGTATATAGACTTTTTTTTTTTTTCAAACAATACACTAGTGTGTCTGCTTATTATGCGCCAGAGACCAAAAATAGTAATTAGGAAGTTAGAGTGTATCTTAGGAGATGGAAGATAGGAAATATTATGCTATGCCTTGTAGTCTTATTAACATATGCAAGAAATATGGTAATACATTTATACGAATGCTATGTCCTAATTTTGAAGATTCAGTAAATTTTGCTCTCTATTATTAAATGAAGAAAGAAAAGAGAGAGAGAGAATAAAGTTGGAGGAAGTTGAGAGAAGACCAATAAATCCCTAAGACAGGAAGAAACAGTGGTGATAGGACGATACTGTCACCCGAAACTAAATCATTATTGGGTGTCAAATAGCATTATTATTTTTACTGTAGTGAATGGTTTAGCTAGACTGTAGTATTAGATCAAATATACATAAAATATATAGGTTTGAACAAATAGAATCCTTGAGAAAGTTTGTATCAAGGTCTGTAATCTGAGGCTCAGGCCTAAATTTTTTTGTGATATAAATAGTCTTCCATTTCAACTGACCAACAGAACTAGCCATTTCTCATAATAGTTGAGTTAATGCTAAAAATAAAGTAACACCACTATTGACCTCGAGATTTTTTTCCTGCTTTTTCCTATTTCCAGAAATCTCCTATTAAACAAAGAGGCAAGGTACTGAAGGGCATATTCACCAAGATCATATCTGCACTCAGACTTTCACTGTCTTTCATGGATGGGACTAAGAGAGATTTTCATTCACATTCAGCTTTTCTAGGATACACAGTTGTATGTAGGCACAGGTTTTATCCAAGTCATAGTTAGGGGGCCACATTTGACATTGTGCTTCCTGTTAACAAAGGCTCCAGTGGGACCCTGTGGGGTCGCTCTGTCAGCCAAACTGTCAGCTCCCTTTGGGGTGATTTTGCAGTACCAGCATTGACTAAAGGCTGTCCAGGTCACAAGGATCCTGACATCATCTGACAAGACTGGGAACCATCCATAGACACATCACAGACTGACTTGGTACAGTTATGTAAACCTGCCTATCAGAGGTAGGTTTATACAGAAGTTGAGAATCCACTAGGCTTTTGTCTTCTTCCTTACCTGACAGTCTGATAGAGATAAAACCACATTTGGTGCATTTAGACCTAGATTTAATGAAAGAGTTAGTCACCTAAAATTGATGTTGGAAACCTATATCCTTCTGCAAGACCAGTCTCTGATTCTGGTCCCAGTGCTCAGCTTTTCCCATAAGAACTGATAGATGTTTGGCTCTTCCTTGGTATTGTCTTAGAAGTTTCGTGAATAACATGAGCCTGGACCTTACATTCCCCCTTCTGTGTAACTAAATGGATATGGTTAAACAAGCATTCACCCAGCACCCACAGGCATGGCCTGATCAGGATCAATGAGTCCAATGCAATTCTTGCCATTTGCTTCTAAAATGTAACTTCAAGATCCTTCTTACTGTTGTGCAGTTGCTAGAATATTCATTACAAAAATGGAAGATTTCTTTCTGGGGTACAAAAGCACATGATGAAAGGACTTTATTCATCATGCTACGGTAGTCTCTACAAAATGACCTGCATTTAGCATGAAGGGTGTTTGGAAAGAAATAGACACACGTTCTACCCTATCCTGTGAAAGGTGAGAACTATAGGAAAGAAATGAGGACTGAACTGAAAGAGAACAAAAAGTAAAATAGAATACATGAACATGGCTCATAGTAAATAGTTAAGACACTGGTAACAAATGGTCTGGATATCAATACTTCTCCAAACAGCTTTTACACACTTTTTTTTCTGAAATGATTGTTCCTTAAATCCTTATAAAGCCTCCGATCAGGGACAACTTAGATGACAGCCTCTGAGTGAACATACAGAAAAAAAGAAAAGCAATCTTGCTTTGTGTATATAAACAAAACAATAAATCTTTTTTGCACAGTAATTTTGTTTCAACGGAAAGCTGACAATGTCCCTTCTCCCTCCCATGGCACATTAAAATGCCTATAACAGTTAAGAAGCAGGGGAAAATACTCTGTCTTCTGCTGGATAGAGAGGAGCATGAAATAAGACTCTCCCAAATTCCTGGATGTGTGCTCATGTTGTATCCATAGAAGGAACTGCTCATCTGTCTTAAAGTCAGCTTCATAAATGTTTTCAGCAATCTGTTGCAGTTGTGTGTAAGCTGAATGGCTTGTGAAAGACTTGCTGAATTTCTCATCCTTGAGGTGACAGAGCTCAACCAGGAGACAACCAGAAAGAAAAGGAAACATGTGTGAGTTGTTGTGCAATTCCTGCTCCTGCTGCCTGGCAGCTTATAGGCAGGGGAGTTGTGGATTTTGGTCTTCGATTTACGCACCAACCTTCATGCTGTTCATGTGTGGACTCTTTTGAATCTTTCTGTAGCATGTGAGGCCCTGAATGCTGGATCTGAGGGCCTGATCCAAAGCTTTGGTAGTCAAAAGTCATTGACAGTGGTGAACTTTGGATGCAGCCCAGGTCACTACACCTTTTCTGTAGCATATTTTCCATAGTACGTGAAGCTTTTGGAAAGTGGTTAAGAGCAAACCACAGTGGAGAAAACGGTGCTTGTTTTCCTCTCCTGCAATTATTCCGAAGTCTTATTTTAGATATTCTGCTTATTTCCAGTAATTCCCCCTAGTGTGCAATTCATCTGGCATGGCAGCTACTCTGTGTGCAGTATATTTCAAGAAGTACAGAAGAACCGGCAGAAGAAGTACAGAAGAACCAGGACAGAAGAACCGGCATGTTTCCAAGAAGACAGATAAACTGCTTTGGTGTCACTGACTTAGAAAGTGGGTTAGTTAGACTTTAAAGGATTGGTCTCCATGATTTTTTTTTAAAAAAAAACTTCAGACCATTGGATGTGTGTGTGATAACCCACCCCTCAGAGTAAAATCAGCAGATGTTCTGCTCTGGAAGAGCAGCAATGAACTTAAAAAATGTTTTGCAGTTTACTATTTTAATGCTACAAAGTATTCAGCTGTTTTGAGGCAGCATGTAAAGCTGATTTAAGGATTACTGTTATGTTGCTTCTCTTTTTTTAGATACGCTAAGTGATTCTTTATCTATACATTTAAATCTTTATCCAGACAGAGACCAGGTAGACAGATTAAGTGACAGTGAACTAATAATTTTCATTGTACCAAGCAGAAGTACAGCATTATTCTGATGACAGATTAAGAGGAACCTAGCAAGCTTGTGGCATGAAAAAGTTAACTGGGAATTATGGTTCCTTATGATTCATATTTGAGGGAAAATATTTCAGCATTATATAACCAAGGTTTGTCAAATCATGATATTCTCTTTGAGAATGTAAAAAGAAATGTGTTGTACATATGAGGAGGAAAACCAGTAGGTCATGGAAAGGGAACAACTGAAAAACTCGAAGACCAGAAACAAAGGAAGAATTTCAGTTAAGGCTTCTCCATTACTCCTTTTTCTGAAAGATAAGTCATCCAGAACAAGTATATATTAGGCTCTTTTGGAGGCATATAGGACAGTGACAGTGGGATATAAGTTACAGCACTAGGAAATATTAATGGTTGACTACTCTGAGCTATGCATAACTCTAGTACTTTCTGAAGCCAATGGATATGCTAAATAAATGCCAAAGAAGCTATATCCACACTGACCTGCAAGATTATCTTCAAACTTTCCCATCAAAGCCAGATTTCTGCACAGCCTGTGCTATCTAACCACAGGACTGAATGCAACAGAATGCCACCTGGTAAACCTGGGATGGGCTATTGGTTTTTCTTGCTATTTAAGTGCTCTACCAAATACTTACACAGTGAGAACATTTTCCACCCAAACATCCTGTCATCTGCTGCTACACTCTGAAGCACAGTACCCTTGTGCCTCACCCTGCATCCTCACGCCACCCTACACAATATTGACCAACTTGACCAATGTGCATGGGCTTTCCAGTCTACTCCACCAGCTAAGTCATTACTCTAAAGGGCCTGCAGCCTGTCTGGGCACACCTGAGCAGGGACAGAATACTCTTTTTTGCATCAGGGAGGAATGAGTGTGCTCTATACCAAAATTTTGAAAAGATGTCTTCCAATCATAGCCTCTCCTACTGCCATAGCAGGTACTTTCTCTGAGGTCAAGATCTTCGCTTATCTTGGAAGGATTGTTCACCTGAGAGGCATCTACCCTCAATGAGTGGTCCATTAGTATGTCTAGAAATTCAGTAGGAAGGTGCGGAGGCAGGTAGCGGAGAAGAGCTCTTGTGAATCTGCTTCTAGATGTCCTGCTTGTACAAGGGAGGAGGATTGTGGCGTGAAGCCCTTAAGGAGGATGTGGAGCACTTTTATGAAGCTCTGGCTACTTAACAGGAGGCAGCTGAAGTGGTATATTCCTGGAGTTTCATAAGCATTCCCTAGATTTCATACACATTTCTTCTTTTGACTCTGAGATGAGATACTTCTTGGGATGGCATCCAGAATTGAACTTTTACTTTGTTCATGGAAAGTGGGCTGGATGATCAAAGCAGATCTGCATCATCCATGAACTCCACCAGCCACTTGGATGACACAAGTAACTTCAGGAGAGAATGACAACTGGAGGACTGATTTTCCCTCCATTCTTCATAAAGCAAAACTTTAAACCTACAGGACATATTCTTATGGCAAAAAGTCTACAAAGAAAAGATTGCAGGAAAACAGCTCCTTTGGAATGCCCCCTGTGAGACAATCAGTAGATCAGGTACGCTTGCAGCATAGGCACATGCCAATGACAGAACAGCATGAGGAGAGAGGCGCTATGACACTCTTACCAGTAGGTCTCTAAGAACCAAAACAACTTGCTGACCTTGATGCATGCAACTGTATCACTTTATGTATATGAAGGGGAGGATTTCACAGACTACAGGCTCACTAGCTTACAGGCTCGTATCTTGGGTTCTTCGAAGAATGGAAATAAGAAGTTCCGCCAAGTGACCTCATCTTCTGGGATAAACCTGAGAGTACATTTGTGAGGTTTTATACATTGGCTGTAGCAATTCCTGGTTGATGATCCCAGTTCAGTAGTGATGTGGTCAGAGGTGGAGGCCTTATTCCTTTATAGTTTGGCAAGGAAGTCCAAGAAAAGATTAAGGGCAGCAATACTGAAGCAAGGGAGATGATGAAAGGGAAGGAGAAAGTCACCTTTTATTCATGCTTTATTTTGAATGATATATTTATGGACTAAAAAAACACATAAGAAAACTTAATACTTGATGAAACCTACTTGACTTTTATGATCTCTGTAATGTGATCCATTAACTTGCGCATGCCTTATTAAATCTCTGTTAAAAAGTTGTTGAATAGGTGTATGTATTCAGACTAGTGGATTAAAAGTATACCTATACTTGTGACACTCTTTAAGTTAGTCTCATATATTTACCAATAAAATCTTAAAGGAAAGATGGTGGTGTCTGTGAGTATCTTCAAAGCTTTACCAGCTTTTGTTTTCTTAGAAATACTTCCTTTGTATATGATGAGCTGACTTTGAGGAGGAAAATACTAGTAAGATTTTATTACAGGCATGAGACAGTACCAAATGCAAGAGACATTTGAAAAACACTCATTACTCTGCATCTACTTGAAATTCCTTCTTTTAAAATATCTCAAAATTCTATTTATTTTGCTTTCTAGAAAAAAAGACAATATGTAGTCTGAACAATTAGACATTGTGCCTACTACTGTATTTACTTATTACACTTCAAATTATAGGAATTTCCCTGAAAAACAGCAGGGCTTCCACACAGCTTTCTGTGTTTTGAACACAATAGGACAGCAGGAGCTAGTCCCAAAGAAATATGAAGGATGCTTTAAGTTTGCAGAGTCTTTTCTTACTTGTGGCCATAATCCTAATTCTGACAACAAAAAAAAAGTGTGAAAAATGAGCAAGAAAACAAATGGAACTCCTTGTACTTAATCAAGTCACTAGTTCTAAATAAATTTTCTGATTAAGAGTGATTTCAATTTGTTTCTAAGTAAGTCAACACTATTTCTTATAATGACCACTGCTTCTTGTGTTTCTCAAGAAACAGCATGTTCCATCTGTAGCTGCAAGCAGAAAAGAACTCTCTGAAGATAGTGGTTATTTTTAACACTAGTTAATAGCTTATGGCTTTGTTCAAATTTTCTACAATTTCTTACTGAGAGGCTTTGTTAAGTTACAAAAAAAGAAAGTTATAGCACTGTACTGGCAAATATGTTTGAAGACAATTTTCAAATGGTTATTTGAACCTGTCATATATTTATACTTAAAGAGCACATAACCCAATTTTCTTTAACAGGTAATCTTTGTTTCTTTATGATAAAGACACCGTGAAAGAGCTTTTACTTTTCCCTTGTAAAGGATTTTGTTCTCTACTATTGTTAAACCATAAAAATATCTGTAATGTCATGTCTGTTTTGTGATAGGATTAATAACTTTCTTAGCTACCTTCACACCTCTTTGCTCATTAAGGTTGAAAGACAAAGAAAAACTCAGGTCAAGTCATTAGATGTTTATATACACTTTTTTTCTTATCATTTATGTACACAGGTGCTAAAAACAGTCAATCGCACAAGATGTTTTGATTTTTTCTACTGTAGGCAAAAGAGAGGCCCAGAAAAAAAAAAAGATTTTTTAACTACACAAAACCCCAAAACTTCTCATTTGCTTCACTGCCTTCCCCAAACCCAGTTGGTTAATATTAACCAAGTCAATGAGATCCTTTTCTCTATATCACTCTTTAAACCTTTTCTATATATATAGAAAATAAAGCATACACAATATACCTATATAAAACTTGTATACACATATATATACATATAACAATGCTAAATATACACACATATACATAAATATTCGTGCATATATATGCATAAAGCAAAGAAACTCAGACACAGGCTAGACTGTGTCTCAGGTGTGAGAAGCAGTAACAGGTAATGTGTGTGTCTTGCGTGGATCTGGATGAGATATGGACTTCCCTGGGAGATAAATAAATATTGCCAGAAATGGAATCTCTTGAATCAATCTACTTGGCTTACCTCACCTATTCCATAAAACAGTGTCAGTAGAAGACATTTTGGAAAAAATTCACAATATGTATAAAACAAATCAGCAGGACCAAATACATTCACAAGTTATACATTTCACAGTTGCTTTATTTCTTTTTCCAATATCTATACTTATATCATCTACTGTCAGGGAAAGGGAACAAAGATTTTTTTTTTAAGAGGAATAAAAATCACAAGCCAGAGCCTGCAAATTCCAGCCCAGGCATATTGTTACAAACTGTATTAAATAATAGCATTCATAATCAAATAGATAAATGTAAAAAAATTGAGAAGATTAAAAAAGTACTTCTCAAATTTGAGAGGTATGAGCTTTCTGAAGGACTCAGTAATGACTTGAGGAAGGTTCCCCATTTAATACAGTATTCTTGCCTTGCAAAAATTTATATTGATGGCTTTTAAAGAAATTAAGTTGTCGTGAGAAAAAAAAAAAGACACTTATTTTGTGACTCAATAGCTGACAGCAGTAACAAGGGATAGAAATTTCCACAATATGGAGAGGATTGTCAGTAGAGTCCCATAAAAAATGTTTTAGGGACTCATCATATTCTTAAATGGTCTGAAAAAGATACTGAACAATGATACAAAAAATCTGCAAATGATACAAAATTAACCCCATCGATCAAAACTAAATCTGACCATAATGTTCTGCAAAAGCATTTCATAATGCTGAAATGGCAGTGTGATAAAAGGCAAAAACAAAATTAATTGACGAAAATATGCATAATGCACATGGTAAAATCAAACCAATCAAACCCAACTATAGATAGAAATGATTAACTCTGAATAAACTTTTATATCTGAAAGAAGATATTTTGGAGTCATAGGTTCTTGAATTCATATTCTCATTTATTAGTCAAAAAGGAAAATTGAATGCTAGGAACTAGTAGGATGAGAATAGAGAACAAAACTGGAATTATCACTGTATCACTATATGGATCTCTGGTGCAAACTTTTAATTATCGTGTCTTGTTCTTTTTTTTTCAGCTCAAATAAGATACAATAGATAAGAAAAGGAATGAAACAAAAGGTAACAAGGGTACTCAAAGGAAAGAGAGACTCTAACTTTTCAGCCTAGAAAACAGACAGTTGAAGAGGCATGTGAAAGAAGCATGGCAAAGAAGATAAAGATTGAATAATTGTTCATTATTTCTTGTAATACAATCATTGGAGGGAACTAAATGAAACCATGAGGCATCAAATTAAAAGCAAACAGGGAAAGTACTTTTCCACAATCTGTATAATGACGCTGTGGAACTTACTGCTTCTGGATATTTTATCATAAATATAAATGGGTTTAAAAGAGATTAAATAAATGTGTATAAGAAAGATCCATTGCTGGCTACTAAACACAATGATGAAGATGTAATGTTTGGCTCAGGAAGAACCTCAAGATACAGTTTGCACCCTAAGGAAAGTATCACTCTCAGTTTTGTATTTCTTATCCTCCTTCCTAAACTAGCCACCATGATAGAAGGAAAAAAAAACAAAAGGATTTTAGGATAGTAGACTAGAAGAGCTTCTTTTTTTTTTTTTCTTTTTTTTTTTTCTGAACCACTATAGTCATTCTTACAGAGAAAAGAAAATATATTAATTTTTCTGTCCTGGATCCTTTCATGCAGAGAATAGCCTAAAGGTACACATAAAAACAGAGAGAATCTCCTTGTTTTATAGTAAGCACGGTAAAAGAAAGCTGCTTGAATTTTCTCCTGTAACCTATGCAACATTCAAAGATTAAGTCCATAAATTCTCCCCAGCAGGATTTAATGGGAATAGAATTACCATATTAGACGTTGAGAGCATTTGGCAATAGGTTTTGCACCACAGGCCTTACCTTTATGACTACTGAACTACATCATAGATACATAAATATTCATAAGAGGACGGCATGAAAGTTGTCAGCCTTTCAGGGGGTCATGCCAATAGCTAATTTAAGAAAGAGTTTGGGTCTATTGGCAATTCATCTGACTTCAGATATTACCCGCAGTGGATAACACTATATATAACTCATTCCAATTTTTTTTTTTTAAATAACCATCTTGAATTCAAGCATTTATTGAAAGGAAAGACTATTCTCTGCTATTGCAAGAAAGATGTCATTGTCAAGTGACAGGGGTCAACTCTAGCCATTAATCTACATTTCAAAGCTCTCATTATCAAGAAATAGGAGTTCTGAAGCAGAAATTGGGTCATTAAAATACTTCACTAAGAAGTTTACAGATTTGTCATCATCATAAATATAAAAAGCATGAGGCAGTATCTTTGAAGATCTGGTGAGTTTTACCTGAGCTCGTCTGACATTTTTTTTTCTTCACAGTAAAAAATCCATATCTGAACAACAAGCAATGAAAAATTACTCCCCTCAAAACTGTCTTATTCAATTTTTTTTAATACAACAAGACTTGCCTCAGCAAGATCTAAAAAGAGAGAATGTCTTCATGAGGAATAGTAAGTTTGGATATTTAACATTCCTAATGAAAAAAAAAAGCCATCTGAGCACTCATCTAAATGTTATTGACAGTGTGAAGTGTACTAAGGCAGCTGCTAAGACAGTATCCACGCTAATGAATATTGTAACATAAGTGGGAAGAATGACTCAATAGCCACCACCTTGGCTAGTAAGTTAAAATTGATCCAAGCTCTTCATCCAAACCTGCAAAAACTACAACACAAAGTTTCTCTTGTGGTAGTAAATGCAGCACCATGTTGGAAATCCCTTTAGAAATTGTCTTTGAGTACTTGTTTTAAAAATAATTAACCTGTATTTTAGATGTTAGAGATATGTTCAACTCTCAAGTTGAATTTTTGAGATTTAAGCAGGGCTATTTACCTGGGCTCTAGAAATTTTCGCTTCTGTCAATGGTAGCTGAATGCTTGTGAGAGACAGATTTACATTTATCTGCCTTAGAGCAGCCATTTGCATGATGAAATCTGGTTCTCAGTGAAATTAGGGACAAGTATCCCTTTTGGTTCTAGGGGACCACTGTGTTTCAGACAGTATTTTTCTGGAGAATAAAATCTCCTTCAGACCCCAATGTGTGACTCTCTCAATTGTCTCTACATCTCCCTGTTCTGTTGTGTTCATTCTCACATGCTTAAAGAGAAGCACACAGTTTTAATATTACATGTTTATCATACTGAAGCATATAAGCTGAAATTAAAAAATAATACAGACTGACATGTGTGTGTGTTTTCAGACACTTTTCTTATTTCCATGCTGCATTAGAGGAATGATAAGTGTTTGAGGGAAGAGAATTTATTTCCATGTAGATTTTCCATGTATGTGCATGCAGTGCTTTACTAGCCTAAATCAGTAGATATTTCCCTAGCCCTATGGATAAGATTTTCCATACTCCATTCTAACTTTATCAAAGTTAGTAGTTTATTCTTATCCAACTTTGCCTTTTATTTTCTGAAATAAATATTGTTTAGAATAGTAACATTTAAAGTTTACATACTAGTCCTCCAAAAGCAACTTTAAATGTCATTTCATACAACTGACCATTATCTCTGAGTCAGCACTGTAGACCTTTAGAAGTACTTAAAAATAAATTACATAACATACATTTTTTATAACCAAAATTATCCATGGCAGAGATTTCAGTGAATCAAAGGATAATGTTTTTCTTCTGGAAAGGGAAAAAAAAATCCAAAGATTTTTGAAGTAGAAAACAGGTATTAAAACTTACATAGCCAAAAAAATGTTGTGAAGGCTCCTTTGAAAACATTGCATAGCTCATTCCAAAAATGCAGTTACAGTAACTCCTCTAGAAAATAAGTGTCATAACTATAAGATTTATAGGAAAGCTGGACTAAACACAAAGATCTCAGGAACTTAAAATTCTGTATATTAACAGCCTGAGACATGAGGAAAAGAAAGTAGAAAACTTTAGTGAGGAAATGGAACTGAATAAACTTGGTTTTGTATTTATTGTAATGAACAGGTACAAATTGCATGTCCAATAGCTTTAGGAGACAAATGAACAGTTCCTGATTCACAGACTATCCGTAGCTGTAGAGCAAATAGGATTTTATTCAAATATAATTTTAAAATAAGAATGACTTCCTACTGCTATGCCTACAAATAAATCTACCTCTAGGGCTCTTTTTGGCATATGTACTATTAGCTTTCATAATAAAATTAACATTAGATTTGTCGGTGATAACAGTTTTGTACCTGAATTACCTAAAACAGAATAGGAATTATAAAATCCAGTTCTCTTAAACCCAAATATAATCAGACATCTGTGTTCAAAACATTCCTCTCAACATCCCTTCCTCCCACCTGATCCGCAGCATGGCTGGAGGTTGTAGGCACTACGGTAGCCAACCCTGAAGTTCCTGAGGTGATTTAACCTCTGATTGTGGGCATGGGTGAAACACCAGAGTCATTACAACACTGAGGACCTGCAACCCGAAATCACAGGTGAGCGCTGTATGGTCTATGTTTCTGCATTGGTCCCTCTCTCCATGGCTTTCTCCAAGCACGTCTACTGAAGTAGGCTCTGCACAAACACGTGGCCATCATGAGCTTTCCTTGCAACATTTTTCTGAAAGACAGTTTAAGAGTATGGATGAGGGACGTTCCCCTCCCGTGGCCTAGATGCTGGAGAGCAGTCCAGAGCACATTTAACTTATTGGCCTAGAAGCAGCCACGGTGCAGCATGTGTGAGTAGTCCACCTGAAGCTTCCAGAGGTAGGACATTGGAGAAAAGATGCACAGTGACTCTGACCAGATGGATGCATGTCCAGAAACCCCAGTCATACCCACAGCAGAGGAGCATGTCCAGGCTATCTGTCTGTGCATCCATCAGGCAGGAGGCATCAAAGTCACCAGTGCTATAAGAAATTTGAAATTCCTTGACGTTTCAGGCATGTACTTCAAAAGCTCTATTATCTAAAATTTTAGAAAGGATTCTGTTAAAAACTGGGGTGTGCAGTAGCTCCATTTTTAATTGATATTAATGAGTTACATTTAAAGTCCACCTACGTCCTGCTTAAACACTTCAGTCAGTATTTGGCTCTGGTTTCTTGCTGCTTTGTATGGATAAGTTGGCACAGCAATATTAACAGGAGTAGAGAGTAATAAAGTTTGTTTTTGTTTTAAACATTATAAGCCAATCTGTCTCAGAATACACAGGGTAAGTTGTTGCATTATTTAACAAAGTGACATTTTTACATGGTCACTTTCTTAATAATAACTATATTATGCTGCTAGATGTGGCAACTAGCATAAGTTTTCGTTCCTCTAACTAAAGATCCCACTGTGAAGTCTTTCCTTGCCAGAAAATGGAATTATTTATATCTAATAGAAACTTCTATGAACCAGTTAATGTTGCCAAGTACTTACTCTTTTGCTGCAGATGGTTATGTTAGGGTAGACTTATCTCTTTTTTAAGTAAATTCTACACTTGAAAGTGTACATTAGTAAGAGGTTGCAAACTGTGAATATTCCACAAATGTAGCTCCAATGCTGTGGTCATCCAGCCTGGGAGAGAAATATAAAAGTTTATTCAGATTTGCAAGAGTGATTCTGCAGCAGAATTAGAACACTGCAAAGCAAGGGATTGCCATTTTAAAACAGTACAGCTAAGATAAATATGAAAGTAATGTAAACCTGTTTATCTACTTCCCTGTTGAAAGATTGTCTGTTCAGGTATTAGTAGAAAAGTGTATTTGTGTTTGAACAGAAAGAGAGAAACAAAACATTATCACTGACAAATGTGCTCCTCTTGTTAATGATAGTCATTGCAAACACCCACTAATACACTCTAGACCAGATTTGTTCAAACCGGGAAGTCTGCTTAATTGCGAGGAGAGAGGAAAGACAGGGCTGAAGAACAGCTTGGAGTGAGAGAGTGGGAGGATACACCTATTACTGGCATTATTATAGTGATCGAATACCACTCCTCCAAGGACAGAGAAAACTAGCTAAGGAGGGCCAACATCAGTAGCCAACAACACATAAGGCAAGTATTATATTCAGCTGCTTTCAATTCCTCAGCTCAGATGACTTAAACCTCATTCATAACAGCAGCAGCCTGTTGCAAGAATCCAGGAGAAGGTGATTTTTTATCACTGCATGATTGCAATGACTACGTGTCATATTTGTCATAAAACACATAAAATGAAGGGACCTCTTGAATTTCAAATTCATAATGTATATACAATATTAAACATGTTTGCATGATCTTTTCATTAAAGATCTTCACCTGCTCGGTGCTGCTGCTGTTTTCCTAATGTAAAAGGAGCCTCTGAGAAGTGTTTCTGAATCTATGGAGTGTGGTTTCGGGCATTGAAAGTATCTTTAGCAAAGGGACTTCTAATCTTCTGGTACAAATAACGGGAGTGTTTTTAAAGAAAGGGAGTTGAGATTCAAATTGAACATTAGGAAAAAGATTTTACTAAGAGGATAGTTGTGCACCTTCAGTCTTTGGAGGCTTGAAAAAATTTGAAGAGTTTCAAGGCTTAACTAAACAAAACCATGGTTGACTCATCTTCTTTTGGCAGTAGTCCTGCTGTGATTGGGCTCTTGTGGCTTGCTTTATCCGAAGACTTTAGTAACTGAACTATATTGACTTTAGTAACAGGTAATAAATGTAATACATGCTTTCAGCATTTTTTTCAGGGACCCCGGAGGACCCATGGAACAGGTTCTCAGAATAAATATCAGCAAATACCTGTCTGCCGAAAGCTGATTCCTCTGCCTGTGGGTAGCAGTGACAGTTCCCAAGGGTTCTTGACTCTTCGTGGTAAGAGCACAGCCTGTAGTGACTACCCAACTGAGTTTTGAAAAATAAAACCTGTCTTTCTGCACTAGTAACTCTGTCCTGTCTTTGACTGCTTTTTGTAGCTCCTCCTTCTTAATTGATCTTTTACATACAGTACAGTATCACTATCTCTTTGAATCCCTCCATCAGCTTTTACATCACATTCCTCCCCTAAATACATTATGCTGTCTCTCATTTCCTCTTCTTTTTTTAAAAAATGCTCTCCATATTCCCAAGGGCATCTTTTTCTCTTTCTCCTGTTGCTACTATGGATTAAAATAATCAAGAATGTTCATTATTATATGCTTCTGCCTTCTTTTCCACTGCATGTTTATTTCATCCCTGCATTTTTCTCTCACCATGTGGGTAAATTTTTCAGAGAAGGAATTACTTTGAAAAATGTTTTTCTATTTGTGACTCAAGCTTGGCACAGCAGAGCCCATAATGACAGCAGTAATCATTAGATTTGCTCCTTCTTTGTCTACAGTTCTCAGGGAAGTACGTGCCATTGTCCTTCACTGCCTACAGCTTTTCCCTATTGCTACATTCCAAATATTTCACCTAAAATATTTTTCTATTTGAATCTTACTGTGAAATTCATGTTTGCCATAACAACAAATATGTTTAGTCTAGTATGTCTTGACCTCAATATTGCATATAAAAAAATTGGTAGGGATAGAAGCATTCAGATTGCTAGGGAAGCATGTCTGAAAAACATAAATGTTTAAGAATGAAATCCACCTCAGTTTAAGCTGCATTCCTAAACCTGCCAACTGTTTACAGATTGCTTGATTTACGCTCACGTTATTCAACCAGACTTATTTCAGCTCTAATCTTTCGGGTCTCTGAAGGCCACCATAACACTGAGAATGATAAACTTCCTGACTAGCTGTCAATAATCAGTTTATTGCACTCTGGTGGGAGAATAGTGATGCTGCCTTTTGCTTTAAGCAGTCTCATTCCTCCAGGATGCTGGATATGTTCTATTCAGGTTTTTCTTCCTCTAAACTTAGGCTCACCTCTTCTGGAAGAGGCATTTTGGGGGACTTTACAGTCAATAATTCTTTCCAAAGAATTTATTTTGTATGTCCAGTCACTTTCTTCTGGGTAGCATTTCTTCTTTGCCAGAATCAACTATGTCTTGTAGATAGTTTTCGAACTAGTCAATCAGAATTTTATACATAGAGAGCAGTTTCAAGCTTAGCAAATTCTTTAATGATCCCCCAAGCAGAAGGATTTTGCTTGGACAAAGTGAAAACTGATCTGAGGGCACAGTACACTATCAGAACAACATAACCATCTTCTTCCATTTTCCTTTCACCATACAAACCAAAGAATCTGTGTCATTTCTTCATCTTTATTAAACACTAAGAAGTGAGAAAATGCATTCGGAGACAGATGGGCTTCTGTATCAGCATGGGCTTTTTTGTTTCATCTCAGCTGAAAGCTGTTCAAAGCATGTTCCAGTAAGACCATTAGACCTCTCAGCTGGCACTGCTTTCACTTATCTTCTACATCCTCTTGTCCTGTTCCAATGTCTCTGGTCTATTATTTAATTTGGCAGACAAATATACTCAACAGGACCAAATACATTTTCTGGACTCCCAAGCCTTATTGACTGCCAGAATATGTCCCTCAGCAAAGGAAAAAAGAAATTCTATATTAATATATCTCATTCATTAATTCACTAAGAAAACTTTTTTCTTGTTTGTTTCTTAAATAGTGAATTGTGATTCATTGACATGTTCTGTGTCCTAAAATAATACTAATTTCTTCTTTTAAAAAGCTGACCAAAGAGCTTATGTCATACTGCTCTCCAGTATCACTAAGAAGTGGCAGCCACTAGCAAAACAGGCAATTCAGGAATACAGAAGCAAAAACTTTATCAGCAATTCACAGGATGGCATATTACTGTATTTCCAACAGCTTTGTATGGCTAAAAGCTATGAGTACATGAGATTTTTGCAGCCATACAATGGTCAAAATATCTCTTTCTACATTTCCTATCATATTCCATTGAAAATTGGCCAAGTCTGACTGTATGTCAGCAAAGGAAAGAATTTAGTTGAAAACATTGAAAAAGAATCCCAGACAATAGCTTTTCAGTCAGCCCAAATAATAAGCAATACCAAATTTCATATTGAACTTTATTCTGCTGCACAAACATAAGGAGCCACATAATGTAAATGTTAATTTTCTCTGGAAGGTTTCAAGGATTGTAAATGCCATTCTCACAGCAGCATTTTCTCCCCAAATACAGATGCAAAATAACAACAGTTATGCAATTCACTATCAGTTAATTCGTTCATGGCATTTTCTACCTGTGCAGATGCTTCCTATGGAAATTTAGCATACATTTACATTGTCTTGAACTTTTAACACTTAGAATTCTTTAAAAAATTAATCATCTATAGTGCTTATCCAATTTCTTCTCTTTACATTTATCCGGGTTTTAGGTAAAAATAATGGATTAAAAATTAGTCTAAGGTGGGTTAAAATGGTAGTTTGTTATTCAGGTAGGACTAAAGGATTCTACCAGCTTTTAACAGCACAGTGCCTGAATTCAGTATATTGAAAAATATATTTATGAGATAGACATCTTTTGACTATCAGTTACAAGTTGCCACTATCTGGCATACTGCTCCAAGTATATTTTAATACAGCACAGGAGAAGAAATTATTGCAATGTCTGATAAAAAAGCCAAAAATATTAAAGGTATTGCTTTACCAGAATAATTGAATTGCATTTAGAAAAAGAGGGGCAGTTCTTTTTCAAAGGTAATATCAAAATCTGTTGAGACATTTCTAAGCATAATTTAAGAGAATATGCACATTGTGGTAGAAAGGAATGTCACACATAGTTTTGAAGAAATTATTACAAATAAGGAAGAGTTTGATTTGCAGAGGGTGGCTGCTGCAAGTTTATCAACTATATGGAGACCTTGTTCCAAACCAGAAATGAAGATTACCATCAGAACCTCTGTAAATCAAGCCAGTTTGGCCATATGGCTCAATTGTGCCTGAAGACTGGCTCATATCTGTAAGCTGGCTGGCAATCTGTCTTCACTGTCCTGATGCGCTACAAGTTCTGCTCTTGACATGTCACATATGAAGATGAAAGCAATTTTCCTCCACTTAAATGCCACTTCATGTGAAGATTTTCCCTACAGACTCATTTACCACTAGATGCCTCTGAAGGTTAAACAGGCTGCACAGGACACAGCCGCCCATAGAGCGTGTTATAGTAATGCAGTCATTTCCTTTGATGTCCAGAAGATGCATGCGTCTGAAGGGAGGAGATGCAAAAAAAATCATAATTCTGTTGTACTTGACCATCAAGTGAAAGAAACTGACCCTTTCATCAAATGACTGAGTAGCAAATGCTTTGATACCTGGAGCAGATTTAGTGAGTTATCAAATTCTTCTAAGGTATGCAAAAGAGAATTAGGAGACACAGACCTGGAAAGGGCTATGGAATAACAGTCGCTGAAGTAAACCATTAGGCGGGGGTGGAAACTACCACAAGAAAGGTGGACTTGAGACAGAAGAAAAATCATCTGCAGCCTGTTTTCATATGGGTAATTATTTTTTGCTCGACTTTGGGTACAACATAACTTTTACAGCCTAACTCAAAGGCTAAGAGAGTAAATGTTAATGTCATCAGTGATGCTTGATTCTGTGTGAAGCTTTATGCATTCAAACTTGTGAATAATTTGGGGAGACTTACAGTCTGTAGGAAGACATTGGAATCTGGCAAAAGTAGAGCAAATATTTGAGTGTACTACAATTTGAAACCAACCTAGGAAAATATGTCCCATGAATTCTTCTGAAGTGAGTTATCTCAAAGAGTTTTATTAAGGTATATTATTTATGAAGTGTAAAACTGTGCAAGAGATTTTGCTAATGACTCTTTGTATGGACAATGAAGCCTACAAAGAAACATTCAGTATTATTAGCTATTACTTTCCTCATTAGCTCAGATTTCAGTGGAAAGGACTAGCCATCATAAAAAACTAGTATCAGTTGTCATGCCTTGTGGGTGTTGGCTTGGCAAATAGTTTAAATATGGAGTAAACCAGCCAATTCATTTTAGCAATGTGGAAAAAGGGATTCATAGGGACCTACTTTGTGTTATTTGTGTTAGAGACAAATATGCAGGTTATTTCCTCAATTTCATTGGTAAACGTGCAGGAGTATTAGGGCATGCTTGAATAACCTCTCTGTATAAGACAAAGAATCCACTGATCAAATTTGAATGTGTTCATAGTTTTAAGCAGTGACAGTTAAGGTTTTTCTTTTTTTTTTTTTTTATAGGCTGATATAAGTTACAGTACTATTTCCATGCTTGGCATTCATTTTAACTTCCTGCCTGCAAGCTGATTCATGCAGACCATTCTGTCCCCCTGCCCTTTAGGTGACAAAATTACATTCTGGTGTTGCTGGTCAGGCAGAGCCCAGAAAAAAGCTTTGCTTTGTGATCTGACAAGACCAGTTGTTGTGACGCCAAATGAGCAGTTTGGATTATGCTTCTCATGGAGGCACCTGAATCATCAGTCATCTGTCAGCACATGTAGAGAGAAGCAGAAGAAATGGCTGCCAAAAATACCCCAAAATGGTACTAGGTAGAAAGTCTTAGGAGGAGATAAGAGTTTTGACACATCTGCAACTGGAACATAGGCTGCAGTAGGGAACATCTGCAAGGAAATAAGTATTTCAATGCAAAGCTGTCTTCCTTACCCTTATATAAAAGTAAGAGTTAATCCACTGCTAATCCAAAAGTGTCAATATTCGCTAAAAATGAAATCAAATCAGCACAACAGTTCTGGCTAGTGAGCATAGAGAAAAAAATTCTGAGAAAATGTAACCTAAAAGGTGGATGGTAGGCAAGATGTAGGTATTTTGATCTTTTTTTTATATTGTGTTGCTTTTTTCTGTAGGGTTGTGTTTTTAAAAATGGAAAATTTGAAAAATACAGCAATGTTTCAAAACCAATCTGGCTTGAGGAAAAAAAAAGGGTGAGAGAAAAGAATTTCTGTTGTTCAGGGAGGACTAAAGTAATAAATTTTCTGTGTGCACTGATCAGTCTTTTTATTACCGTGCTTTGGCACAGTACCTTATATTTAACAAGGATTATTTGGAGCTTTTATGGCATTTGACCTTGTTGCATGCAGCGCAGATATGGAGAAGACACCTGTTGTTTATGTCTGCCCAACAGATTGCTTGGCTGTGACAAAAAGAGAAGAGTAAACACAGCTAAACAAATTTCATACTAACATTTAAAAGGTGTCTTTTTCATCTTCTCAGAGCAGGGAGGAAAGAGTATTTTGGTGTTTTGTGTCTCATCATGGCTCCGTTATTAGATGATATCTGCATGGCAATGTACAGGCTCCTGGCATGTCTAAACCTACCTATAAACATTGTCCCTGCAGCCTCACACACTATATCCGTACCAGCTACACTATCAATACCTGTGCCCATTTCCAACATTGCAGGCACATGTGAACACTGTTAGAATTTCTTCATATGTCCCTAAGTGGAGCTCCTCTAGGAAATACTTCCGAAGCCTTCTGAGAGAACATCTGGACCTCCATGCGTGTTCTGACCTATATTCAGCTGAGGGACTTGTGATTCTTCATACTTTGAAATGTCTCCATCCCAAATGGTGACATATCACAGTGGTAAGCCAGGTGCTCCTCTTTGCATCTGCAGTATTATTGCAGCAGGATGCAGACAAGGAATTTAGGGGCACTTTTCAAGCTGTGTGTTTGCTCTCTGAAGTCCTAATTGGATACCAGGGAAAGGAGTGTCTACACTGAGTAGCAAAGGGGGAAGATCTCTTCCATGTTGAAATCTCTGAAGAATAACCTTCTCAGTGCATGACAATCATGTCAGCCTGATGGGTTCAAACAGGAGCTGCAAACTGAGGAAGTTTGAGATCCACAAGGAATTTGCCACAGACCTCCAACATCAGATCAGGCAAATAAGAGTGGCTAATAAAGCCGTTTCCCACATTCAAAGAAATAGGTTTCCTCCACATGAAATGGTATCAATGAGTGATCAATATCCACTATAATATTGTGGTACCTTATGTATTCTTTGCCTCCCAGAGTTAAGAGGTCATGCCCTGAGCATGGTGTATTTGGCAGAAATCATTATAATTACATCTACAGCAATTACAAGAAAGCTAGACCGTAAGGTAGTACTGACCTCAAAGCACTTGAACAGTTGTTCAGTTCAATGAAGGTAAAAGATCTCACCAACAATATGAAAAAAAGGTTATTTTATGTCCCTGAAAAGAAAACAAAATGACCCTCACTGTTTCTTTGTATATTTTATAGCAGAATTATAGTTATTTGTATAACAGTGATCCTCTACTTTAACTCTTGCAAAGAGTCCAGAGGTGTGCAGCGACAATGATTTGAAGTCTAAAAAAAATCTCCTGTACAGAAGGACTACAGAAGGACTGGATGAATTGTGCTCTTGTCCATAAAAGAGATTACTGAGTGGGGGAGGAAGACAGGCTGAGTCAGTTACTTAAAAGTAACTGCCTAGGAAGAACATAAACTGTTCTCCTTGTTTACTGAGAACAGAACTAGAGGTAATGAGCATAAACTATAGTGATGGAAATTTATATCACACATTATATAAAAGCAATTCCGACTGTATGATTATCCAACTGGTTATTTACTCGAATAGATTCTCCTGGGATTGTGGAATTACTATCGATACTCGGTTTTAGGAACAACTCAGACAATCATTTTTCAGGAATTGTTCAGATAGAGCTGATCTTGTCTTTAGATAGATGAATAAAACTATGTATGTGACTCACAATGTCAGGTCTAGCCTTATTTTCCTATAATTCAGCAGCCTGGTCAGAAGCTGCAGCAGTAGAAGCATCTATTGTCAGAAACGGGCACTATATACCTGCCAGAACAGGGTATCTGTTGTAGGATAGCTGGCATATAATTTATCTGGCAATTACTGCTGGCTGAGGATATCAGTCAGCTCTCATATGTGCTGCAACAAGAATTTAATTAATTTACAAAAAAATTGCGCAAGGGGCAGACAGAGGGGAGAAGTAAATTCTAAGAGTATAGGTAAAGATTCTAACTAAAGTTTGGAATCATTATTTCTCACATTATTTCAGATTGGGGAAATTTTGAAGAAATCAGTTCTATGGGGTACCCTGACTGGAGAAGAGAGTAGTTTTTCTAGATTAGGAGTTTGTATCCATCTATCTCTGTAAAGCAAACTTTTTCCTCATTCCTGGCTTGTTAAATTAATTAGTGTATAGGGATATGTAGGCTAACCACTAGTGGTTTATCCTGTCCAGCATCTTACTCAGCAAATGCCAGCAGTATGAGAAATGTTTATACAATATATGTTAAGAGGGAAGAGGAATTTAAGTAATGCTTAGCCAGAGGATGATTTAGGATAAATGGAGGTTACTGTCAGGAAAACAGGTTCATCCCTCCACATCTTGCACAGCTTGGACAGCTTGCTCTAACTAGAACACCCTCACAAACCAAATCCTACCATTTCAGAAGAGATTGCCTGGGTGACAGTAACACTGTCACTCTGTAATACCACCATACAGAGAGTGGTATAAATTGAAGCATGCACTCACACATATTCAGCTGATCAATCCTGACTCTATTCAATTTTTTTTTAATAAATATTGAATGCAAAGACAATGAAAATGAATCATCAGTTTCACATATTTTATGCCTGCCTGATCAGCATCTTGCATTTGATGCCAATTAAGTGGGGACATTTTCTCCGTGTCAGCAAAAACTGTCCCAGTGATCCTCAGAGGGGAGAAGACCCCGGTTGACACCAGCTGATGCTGTTAGAGTCATCAAGAGAGATGATGTCCAGATTGCTCCTTCTCTAATTTGTTATATAAAAGGCTCATCCAAGTCCTAACCTTCAACTTGGAGAACTCTTTACACACTGCAAGAGAACATTTACACACTGCAAAGGCCATTCTTTTGTACATACAGTACCTTCATAATCATCAGTATACTTATTTGATAAAATCAGAAAATCTGTCCTTCTTATGTTATATATAATACGTATTATATATATGCACGCATATCTATAAACACAGCAAAATATTTATAAAAACAGAGCATATAGCATAAGACTAAATTTTCTATTTATGATCAATACATATAACTACGTATATAGGTATACCACAATATTCATTATGGCATGTGTCCTGGGTCCTTGCCTATGCAAGGATCTATTTTGCTTTTCTGACAAATATAAGGTCCTCTCTAGTGCTATTAAAATCAGCTCTACCTCCAGTTAAATATTGGATCATATTATTGATTGGACCGCCACAGTAAGATTGGCAGCACAGTTGGACCATATTCTTTTCATATATTTTTATCCACTGGAAAGCCCACAGGTTCCATTGGGACAACCAGTAATCACTTTGAGTATTCACGTCAGGATCTTCATACAATTTTAACCAAAAGTAAAAACTTACAAAATCTCCTTTTACAACCACTTTTCATGTTGGGTTGAAAGAAATAGTTCAGAAATATTGAAACATACTTTTCCTTCCATTCCAAGCACATTTCATTTCCAGACCCTCCTGATAAAATGGAAGATACAAAGCCTAACTAGGTATGGGTAGAAAGAAAGAAGACTGCTTCTGAACAATAGCTCTCTGCTCAGAACACAGGGCATGGGAGATCTATGCCCAATTCCTTTATTGCTGGAAATCCCACCTTTGACTGCTCGATGAGACTATGTCATGAGAAAAGTCCTCTCCATGTTTTCTGTTGGTGCTATTCCAATGTGTATAAAATACGTACTCACAGAGNATTTCTGTTGCTGCTATTCCAATGTGTATAAATGTGTATAAAATACGTACTCACAGAGAAACATATCGGAAACTCTCATGTGGGTCATTAGCTCAGCAAAAGACATATTGCCTCTATCCAAAGTCTGTTCAAACCAAACGAGATGAATAAGTGAAGCAAAAGTGAGAGACAGACAATCCTGTGCAACCTGATGAAAAGGATACCCAGGTTGACTTGTGGGACTGATCATTTGCCTTTTGCCATGTACACAGAAGAGCTGTCCATTCATCCTATCTGCCAACCAGAGTATCTTGGTTAGGACAAGGGCAACCCTAGTGATATTCTAGATCTGACCTGGAGCATTCTGTGAATCCAGCACACACATGTGTAAGTTGACATTACACACTATATAGTCTTCAGCCACTTCTTAAGCCCTTCTGACCAGAGGTTGCCTTCAAGGCTTCTGAAATCCTTCAAAGGCAGTTTCTGGCATCATATTCTACAAAGCCACATGGGTTTTGTAGGTAACCTAAGCTCACTTTTACTGTGGACTACTTGCAAGGACAGTGCAGGCAGTGAAGGTGGTCTTCCTCTGCCCTGTAGACATCTGCCGTGTAAATGTACACACCTGAGTTGTTCCTTTTAAGTTTTCAGTAGGACCAATGAAGATTATAGGCACATGAAGATTATAGGCACAAAACTTCATCTCATTTATCTTAAGCATGTGTCTAAAATAATCAGATTAATTCACCCTATGTAATGTCTATTTCTTCTCGCTGAGAATAAAGAGTCCATCTGATCAGAACAGCATTTTTTGTCTAAGTTTGGGGAGGTAAATCCTATCTCACTCCAAATCTCAGGACTGATCTGTGGGATTCTAGTACTCCTAGAATAATCCAGCCATGTACCCTCTAGAAATTCACTGGTGAAGACAGCATCCTAGCCAACAAACTTTGAGCACTGGACAGAGAAAGACTGAAGAAAATTTCAGTTTATCATTTTGGAATGGCTACTTTTTGCCCAGTGATTGGACACTAGACATCTTTGCATCCACTGCACTTGGCCAGTCACTTGCTCTGAAATAACATAATTTTAATTGAGATATATCAGGGAAGATGATGGATGCTTCATCTAACTCATACCAGAGGTTGAGAGCCCTGATATGAAAAGCTCACACAGCACTACTTTGGGATGATATCTTCAAGCACTTCTTCCACTAACAGGGGCCTAATATTGTAAAAGTGAAGCCATGAAGACAGCATAGGCTATATCCCACTCAGAAATGAGTACACAGAGGGACTCTAAAACGGCTTTGGTCAGTCTGAACTCTACTACTCTACTACTCTAGCTATATGTAGCTTGGATGGAGCACATCCAAGGGAAACCTGCATTACAACCATTTCCCTGGGTAAACAAGTGAGTACGAGCCCAAAGCAGATGCATATTATGCACAGTATATGATTATATGATCCAACAAATGGGAAAGAGTCCATGGGAAAGTGATTACTTTTGAAACTGGGTTCACGCAAGCAAGCTCATAGCAACTTGGTAAGACTGGTAAAACTGTCATCTTTAAAAGAAGTCTTTAGACATGCACCAAAGCCACATACAAAAAAGAAGAATCTATCATAATATTTTGCATTTAAAATATCTTGTTATAGAATCCCATTGAATTCTATTTTAAATAGAGTCAATCTGGCCTTTTTTTCTTTTTCCCTAAATTGCTCCGTTATAGGATTTTTTTTTTCTTGCTTCCATGTATTTATTATCTAGCCATTTGCTTTCTATTCTGGGTTGAGCACAGAATGAAAAGCTTGAGTGCTAGGACTAGATTACTACTTGCTGTAAATCAGGACAGTAGTATCAACTTCAGTGGAGTCATTGTTTATTTATATCATCTGACCTTTGAAATTTTAGGATGTGGAACATTATGAAGAAATCCTGAAAAGGAAGTCCAGTGGTTTGTTAGATATCTTTATGTTTATCTGTATTAACCTTTTAAATATTTAGATGGTGGTATAGGACAAAAAAAAAGAAAAAAAAATAGAGTAATACCAGAATTCAGTCACTTAACAAAGGAGAGGAGAACAAAAGGACAAGGTGGACAGCTCCTGTTCAGATTAAGAAATGGTAAATATAAGAATGTGTAGTGTTTTCTGTTTCATAGAATTTACTGGTATTTCAACAAATTTATATCTTTTTCTCTGAAAGCAGAAGGTTATGTGCTACAGCTATCAATGTGGGCAGTGTCTTGTATTTGCACAGATTCCTGTATTTGTTAAAAATTACATCCAATGATTTGCACAATTATAGTCTAAATCAATGGTTTCTTTTTTTTTATTCCCAAAATACAGTCTTAGAGATTACTTCGTTAAAGCATGCTCAGATGGACTACTTGCTCGCCAGTGTGCTTATTTACCACTATGTGAACTGCTTCCAATTTGTGATGTTAAAACATCCCTATGGCAACTGCAGCACTTGCTTACATGGGAAAGTCATTTTAGGAAAGCATTGAATTTATTTTTGGATTCTTTTAGTGAAATCTAGCAGCTGGAAATGAAGTAAGCCAGCACCATACTACTAGCCAGGGCTTTGCAGAAGAACAAATTACTGGTTTCAGTTTTATTATTTTTATTATCTCTTAATTGTTTCTTGTGCAGAATACCTGAGTCCTTGTTCTGTCCTTCTTCAGCCTTTGAAATCAATATAGCTTTTGTCTAAGGGCTGGTTATCATGCCATTATTTTTATTATGATGTTTATTATTGACCTTATTTTACAGCTGCTCACTCACAGCAAAAATTGAAATTATGTTTGCCCATAATAGCAATGATTAATTGTGGAAAAGATAACAAAAAATGCCTGTCTGTGAAAACAGTTATAAATTTCCTCCACTGTAAAACAAACACATGGGTCTGTTGGAATCAGCAAAAATGAAGACACAAAATGATTTCAGAAACGACTTTTTCTCTGTGTTAATGGTCAAAAAAAATTTTGATCAGCGTTTGCTCTTCAATGCAGACTGAGATGAAGGCCACAGTAGTGAAGAAAGTTAACCCTAAACTGACTGATAGCACACAGAAGATTTTATGTCAAATTTTGGATGTTCAGCTTGCCTCAAACACCCAGATTAAACTTATTTTTTCTGACACCTTTTCTTTTTCTGAATTTAAACACCTACATTCTTCTTGAACATGAATGCTTTGTTGAATGCTTGCCATTGTGCTCAGAACCTTGCCTACTGTGCATGAAATAGTCGTAGTGATTTGATACATCGAAATGCTAAGAATAAATATACAAATTTCTTTCTTCCCTTGGGCCCCATCATGTATAGATTTTTTTTCATAATGCTCTCAACTTCTTTTTTTTATTATTTTTTTATTTTGGACGCTGTTCTCCAGAACATTTTTTGGCATGAATGCTTACTTCTTGACAGTAATACAAACTTTTATTAGACATATATATTATTTTTTCTCTATTGTTATAGTTCACTATAAAATGCTTGTGTGTCCCTCCCAGTTGTCTTTCAGTGATTTATGTTCAAAATGCTTAATTTCTTCCATTTACAGACTAGACACTTACACACATGCTTTTCTTAAATTCAGAGGTCTACTCATTTATCTCCTTCAAGTGCTTTTGCTTATAAAGTGCAAGAAAGACAACCTGGAGAAAAATACTCCTTTCTTTCTCAACTAAATGCGTCCATTCGGTTTCTTCTTTTTTTTTTTTTTTTTTCAACATAGTCTGTCCTTCGCTGCATGTGTCTATCATGATGATTAAGTAAGTAGTGTGATTTTCACTCTTTTGTTGATAGGCAACCTCTTTAGGTAATCAAAAGATGCCATAAAATAACGTTTGTGCTATTTTGTGATTTTTTTTCAGCTATCCTTTACTTTTGTTTGCTTTGGACATACTTTAGGAGCAATCCTACTTACCAGTTCCCAAAGTTCACTGAAATCTGTCTTCCTAAGTTTCCCTGTCTTTGTTAGTTATTCCATAGTGAGGAAAAGGAAATGTAAAAAGACAGCCCTTTAGGTTTTCATTTCTTACGTTCTCTGTCAAATCCCCAGCCTGCTCCAGGAACCTGCTGAAGAGTTTCAAAATTCATCTCTCATTGTATGTCACTTTAATATTCCCGTAAGCCACTCAATCCTCTAGGATGCACAGGATTCATTTCATTCTTTAAAAAAAAATTTATCCACTTCATTTTCCCTGGTTCAATGGTTTAATATGATATTTCAGTGGATCCATCCAAATGATGGATTTCAGAACAGGTATCCATGTCTGTGCTATATGGCAAGACTTCTTCCTTCTTTTTCCTTGTTGTCCTTTTATAATAATAAAAGTATTAATCCCATTATACTTATATATTTTGTGTTTTAATATCTTATATTTATGTATATATACATTATATTTATTATAGATTATATTTATTAGATATTATACTTATTGATAATAATACTATATAAATTACATGTTTTTAATATATGAATCGTGTATTTTGTGTATTGGATCATGAACTGTATACTGATATATAAGTCATACTGTTGGCCAAATAATGAGACTTCCACATTTAATTGTTTACATTATGTTCTTTTCACTAATATATAGATACCTAAAATATTCATTAGCCTGAGATTCATTTTACCTTTTTTTACTATTTCTCTGAGCATATAAGCAACTTTAGTAACTTTCTTTTTTTTTATTATTTTTTGATTTGACTTGAACCACTATAAATTTTGTGCTAACTGGTCTTATTTGTCCATCTTCTTTCAATAATAGTCCACGTGTTTTCTCCCTGGCTAACAACCCTACTCTAACAACTATAAAAGAGCTAATTTGAATAATCCACTTTATGGGAGAGACAAACTTTTCAATGATACTCACTAGAGAGCTAAAAACTTTAGTGAAAAGCCAGAGGCAGCACAGGTGTTTCCAGTAAGAGCAAAGTGAGAAAAGATATTAAATAGTATTATCAGAGGCAAAACTTGAGTCATGACATATTAATTATTAATTCCTTTTAAATTCTTAATTAGGAACTAGAAAATACTGTTTTTATGCGGAATAAAGAGGCATAACTGTGGAAGGGCATAACGGGAAAAGTCACAGAATGAAATTACAATGGAAGACATATCAGAAGAATTAACTTAAAACATTCAAAAATAATTGTGTAATCTAATTTACTTGTGAAAAAATATTCTGATAATCCATAAAGTCATCACCTCTTGAAAGCAGACATCCATCTTGACGTACATGAGCATCATGAATCCACCCCAAAATGCCTGCTTTTTATTCTCACCGTCAGGGTAAGAAAGTAGGATTAACAACTCAGACTACACACCAAACTAACCCAGCTAAGATTAGCGGGGATCAACCTGGCCTAGTTAACCAAAGCTTACAGTAAAGGAAGGCAGAAGACTTAAGTGTTCTGTAGCAGAATAAACGAGAAGTAGGGAAATGTATTGGTGGTTATAATTAAAAAAGTCTGATAAAAGACATATAGTAAAAAAAATCCAGCCATTTCCTGCAAGGAAAAACAAATGCATATCCACTGCAGAGGAAGAAATTCATGCTGAAATTCAAGAAATTCAAATGTAGAGACCTGGATAATTTGTACGCATTTGAAATGGAGTAATGGCAAGGCAAGAGTTGAAAGAAGTCTGGAGAGGTGTCCAGACCAGTGAGCAGACATGAGCTAGGGTTGCTCTTCAAGGGAGATAAAAGAAGGTATAAAGAGGGGAAAAGAGACAGAGAGAAGTGATAGAAAGGCAGTAGTTAGAAACTGCATACAGAAGAGAACAAAGTTGGAAAAATGAAGTATAAAGGAAAGCAGAGGGCAGAAAAAAACAGAATGGAAGAACATAGATGCAAAGAAGTAATGGTTGTTTTGAAGAGGTGTACCAGGTCTCATTCATTCACAATGACTAAAAAATCTTGTGAGGACAGAGATGGTTGGATAATGCAAACTGCACTTACGTTAGGCAACTAAAGAATGCTGTCCTAGGGAGGAAAAGATGTCCAGGCTGCACTGTCAGGAGGAGATTAGTAGGTGAAAACATCAGACAAGAAGTGCCATCCTGTGCAGATTGCTCTTGAACCCTTCAGCTGAAATGAAGAAAAAAAAAGCTATATTTTTATCTATATCTCAGTTGTTTTGGAACAAATAACAATTGTATTATCTTATCTTATAAAAATAATGCATAGTGATTTACATATAAAGAACAGTTGACTGCTTATCTATTTCCATAGTAGAATGGGAAAATAATTCCCATTCTTCAATTCTTAGAATATAATATAAAGTAGTTAACTCAGCACTATTTCCCTCCCTCTCCTCTTCCAGAATTGGACCGTGACCTGACAGTCATATATGTCATGATTTCTGCTATTGTTGTAAGGAATATTACAAGAATTAGGACAAAATGATGGTAAACTGAAAGAAATGGATGTCAGTGACTGCTACTGTTATGTGTGGAAAAGTGGAAATACAGCAAGTGGAACACAGTTCCTTTCATTTGCCTTTTCCAACCTGGTGTAGAAATTTTGCAGCAAAAGAGCAAAAATTATTCTGAACCTCTTTTTCTTTCTACCAGTTTGTCTGAAGGATTATGCTATTGAGTATTAGTTAGATCTGAGGAAGATCTGTATGGAGGAGATTTTCAAATGTGCAAACTGAATTTCAGGTCCCTTATTTTTTATTGATCCTCAGTAGAAGCTAGGGACAGAAATACTCATCAATTTTAAAATTTTGCTCAGTCTATCCGTGTGTGCGTGTGCGTGTGTGTGTTCACAGATATACATACATTTGTACTTATATATATGTGTGCATATTACTTTGAAATAGCTATGGGAAAATCAATATCCCAGTCAATCACGAAAATTATTGCTGTAACTGAAGTAGAAGGATTGCATTTTCATTTTGACCTTGAGCCAAACTAATATGGATTTAAAAGCAAGAACAAGGACATTTCATGCTAGAAATTTCAGAACTTTAATTAATAATAATAAAAGTAATAGGTAAAATACTTTGATCAATCAAGAACAGAAGATCTCGTTTGCTCCCTAGATCATATCCATTTGGAAAGCAATTTGAGAATGAGTCAGTCAGTTTATGTTATGAGAAATTTAGCCAGACAACTGCTTGTATAACTTATTTGGCATGTGTTAGTTTTGTAATTTTATATATTGAGACCGGATTTTCACCGCTTGTAGGCAGTATGCCATTTACTTCTTTATTTAATAATCCCTGATAACTGAAAAGGAAAAAGGATATTGTATTTTTTCTTTATGTGCTATAACAATGCTGCTTCTGGGCAAAGCCTTCAAAAATTTGTTATGGCTATTGTCCTTGGCACCTAACATTAGGATATTTCTCTCAACTTTAGCATGTAGCAGCTCTTGATTAACTTTTCTGTACTGTGTAAAGTAACATTGCTCTTTCTGTTTGGCTTGTGGCTTCTATTTTAGCTATTTGATGATACAAGGATATAACTTCACAGGTAATATGTTTTAGGAAGCAATTCTTTTAAGTAACTTTATGACCCTTTTACATGTACAGACGTCTTTCAATCTACTTGTGAGCACTAGAAACCAAATGAAAAAAAATGGATACTGGAATAGAAAAGCAGAAATTTATATTGTGTAACATAAGTAACTTCATAGGTCGCTCTGCCATTGATCTCTTCAAAATGCATCGAGAGCACATTCCTGAAAAGAAAAATGTTTCTATTGTCTGATGTCCTACTTTTTGCATAGCCTAACTGAACAAAAATGGAAATCAACTATTTCTAGAGAGCAGAGGGGAAGCATGGTAGGTTCCTGAAAGACGATGCTTCTAATGACTTTAAAAGAATTGTTAATATCATAAGGAACGGTATGGTGGCAATTAACTGTTCCACACCCAACATCCTCTCACAATACAGATGACTGATGACTTTAATTTCCAAACAAACTGGCTCTTTGTTAGCTTTTATTGCTGGGACTTACCTAAAAATTATAAGATTTTAAATTAGGTGAAAAAGATTTAAAATTAGGTGAACTCAATGACTTATTTACACTATTTTTTTTTTTAAGTATTTTGACTGACAGCACTTAGTCCACTCAGTTTGCACCGTGTTACATTCCAGAAAGCATCAAGAAGTTTATTTTTTTCCATCATAGACCAAACACAGAGGTTAATGCAGGCTGCTCACTGTGTCTCAAGGACAGCTTTGCATAAGTTCCTCTAAACAGCAATCTATTCTGGTCCGCTGATGTTCTGTGGTGGTATCAGTAAAATTCTCTGTGATAAGGACAATGTGCTTTTGCAAGAATGCAAATCAGTATCATTCAACAACTCTGCGGTGTTGTTTGGAATATTGAAAAGGCCTAAACCATTTCATGTGCATTTGGGGTAAAGATACCAAGATATACAGACAGTCTGTTGATGCAGACTGACAACACTTTTCTTCATAAAACTAGAAGCTTGGCATGATGGGTAAATCCATATTTAAAAATTATCTTTTATCATCGACAAATTTGTCAACTAGCAACTAATGCAAGTAAGCAGTAAGCAATAAAGTAAGAAATAAAAAACAGCAAACAACAAATAATAAATGATAAATGATAAGTATAAATAATAAATAACAAAAAAAAAATACAGAATACATTCTGTTCTTAAGAAAGCAATTTGGACATTGAAGGATTTAAAGGCGATGGATTTGTCTCCATTCTGACAAATCTTGTTTCAATCAATTACTTGAGGAAAGAATCAGATAATACAGAGAAGGGATTATTAGGATTCGAAATTATTCTAACTGCAGAGGGTTTGGATCACAGGCATGTTCATGAGATCTTTTTGTTTTGTTTTATTCACAAAAGCCTAGGGGCTGAGCCTGATGACTCTTTTTATAAAGCATTCTACCTACTAAAAATTACATATCTGAAGTATTTTTTTTTAACCACAAGATGTTAATATAAATGATGGAAGTTCCTGTGAAATGGAGTATTGATGAACTAAAATATTTATTTATTGAAATATGGTATATTTGAATAGATGGTATGATACTGATTTTATGGTCATATATAAATATACATATATATAGTTTTATATTTGTACAGTTATATACTATATATATCTATACATGTATATGATATAGATTTTACCTTTGCTTAACCCAGAGATTGAGTAAGGAAAAAAAAAGTGTTGCCTATGACTTAGGCATAAAAGAAAGTAAAGTAAGCAAAGACTTTACTGGGGAAACTAGAAGATAAAGAAGTGAAAGGGAAAAAAAAAAAAGAGAGAAGGGTTATACCAAGACCACATGGAAGCTGAGGGCCCTGCAAACTTGTGCGGATCCCCAGGGGCTGCCCTGTCATGGACAGCACAGCCTCCAGCTCCCAGCCACTCGGGAGCTGTTTCACAGCTCTCTGACAGCTTCAGGATAAGCTTAAAATAAAGAAAATAAACAATAGCCCCTTCAGTAGCTCGTAAAGAGTAGTTTGGAATGCAGATAGATCCGTTTTTATATAAATAGTGTACTTGCACTATCAGCCAGAACTGCCTGCAGGGAAAACACTCCATCCCCTAAGATACCACTTTTTCTACATTTCTGGCAGTAGTTTTGCTTTGAAATCCTAATATTTATTAAAATGCCTTTCTGTGTACCCTAGCACATCAGCCTAATTCTAGTTATAAGCATTATTGTTTTTCCTCTTTACTCTTTCAAATTCATATTCAGGGTCTGCTGCTAACATCCTTATTTGCTGCATTATTACACGCTTAATGTACTGTAATGGCAGATGTGCAAAAATTTATCAGCCATTCAGCATTCAGTACATATAACGCATTTAAACCTCCTTTAAAAATAAATTCTGCTCACTAACAGAAAAACATAAAGTACTTTCTACCAATTTATAGACTAAATTGTTAAAATTAGTTATAGTAAGCACATTTGTTATAATGAAGATCTCCACGGGAAGCTAATTCAGAGACAGAAATATGAATTATAATTTAATTTGTGGAAAAACAAAAAGATATATAATGGATGAACAATGAACAAAACTCTTAGCAATTTCTATTGTAAAACAGACTCGCACACTGCCAAGTTATGGAATTCTTGAGAGGGCTTCTCTACTTTAGAAAACAATCAAAATCAATCACTCTTCTTAAAACCTCATGCTTCCACAGTGTTCAGTTAGTGTTTGAAACACAGCAATAGGACAGAAACTCTTAAAATGTGTATCTGTGATTGTGTTAAATATATAAATTCATATACTTAGCTAAAGGTGTTATTCCAAAGCGGTAACTTGTCTGCATTCCTCTAGCTGATTTCCTTTCATGTCATTTCAGATGAAGTTTCAGTTCTGCCATTTTGGAAACGACATTTGTCTTCTCTTTGGAGAAGCAAAATTAGAGTCTATCGGTCATGAAATTATTTTTTCGGTTGCTCACCTCCCATAAAAAATGTCACTGAAAGAAAGAAGTCCATGTGGAATCAACTGAGCATTATCCTGCCATATTATTGGTGTTAGAAATGATTTGTTAAGCATGAAGAACCATGCTTGGCTCTGTACAGAATACAAAAGAGACAGAAACACCAGCACTAAGGAACTAATAGACCTTCCTTTACTGTGCTATTTATATCCTATATAATTTTTTTCTTATTAAGTTATGACATCAGTGCAACGTTTAGTTTAAATTGCTACTTTCCAAGTCAGTAGTCCCTGAAAATGTTTTCCAAAATTTCAGATATGTGTGCCTATTTTTTTTCCATGTCTGTTCTTGCATGTTTTGCTCTCTGCCCAAAACTGCTACTTCTTCAAAACTGCTTTCCCCACTTTTTTTTTAATTTGTTTTTCCATTGCATTCACCAAAAGAAGACCTATTTATATCAGAAGAATTATTTACAATAATTTGCAACAGTTCTCCCTCAATGGGAGAACTTTTTAACACAAAATCAACAGGCAACATTTATGACATTTCTTCTTTCTTCTTTCTTTTTTTTTCACCACTGCAACCATGGCAGCTGTCTGGCAAGCAGTCTGAAAATCACATTGCAAGGAGCCTTCCCTCAGTCTCCATTTTTGACCTCCCTGATTACTTTTTTCCTCCTGGAGAAGCTGTGCAACTAGATAGAAAAAGGGTTTCCCCGGTTAACCTCTGGTGTTATTGCCCAGGGCTTGTTTTTTCTCGCTTCAAACTACCATATTACTTTCTGCAGAATGGTGTTGCTCTAAACTGCCTTCATTCCTCAGCATTCAGCCTCTGTCCTACCCTATATTTCTTTCCTTAAGTTTCCAAATTTATTCTTTCCTTGTCTCTGAACATTTCACTCATACAAGTTGTTTAGACATTATTCTTTAGGGTTTAATCTATTCATTTGGCCAATCTCTCATTGAAGAGATTTGAACACACAAGTCCAAAGTTATAGTCCAAAGTTATGTGTTTTTTACAAAATGTTAAGGTTTATAAAATTACATATGATAATATGGTTCTCACCTTTATAACTTGTTAAATCTTTGCTTTCTGATAAATACACTACCTCTACAGAGATTTTTTTTTTTTGGTTTAAGATGACCTAATTAAACAATTTTTCTACTCCCCTCAGTTTAGAACTCTATTCTGTTAATTATCTAATTTCCTATCATCAGTCATCTACTTACTCTAAGAGCTGCTTTGCTTTCCTGCTGATTGCATTCATGTCATTTGATGTGTTTTTCAGTAGTCTGCCTTCTTGTCACCACATTTCACATTTACAGGATAATAACATGAAAGAGCTGCATGTTTCTGAAAAAAAAAAAATCTCTATGTAACTTATTAACAAGCCAGTTCATACTACTGCTAGTGGAGCTTTGAAAAGACTGATCCTTCCTCCAACTACTTCATCTAAGCCATTATCTAACTTGTTTTTGCAAGTTCCTTGCAAACTGATGCAAACTGTCTCCACTAATCTAAAATGGTCTAAAATGAGATGAGATAAATAATATTCTTCATTCTGCAGAGATGATGTAGCCTGAGAGTGAAACAAAGTAATGCCCACTAATGACATAAAAGCAGGGAATACATTCTAAGGTAATTCAACATATGTTCTCTGATCATTAAGAATGACTCAAAGTACTTCAGAAGTGTAAATATTATGGTGAATTTGTTTTTTAAAAAAGGTCTACCTGGTAGAAAATATATTTATATACATATATATTTAAGTGATATATATTTAAATGTAAATTATGTATTTTTTTTAGAATTAAGACTGGCTATATATAACATACATATATTACCAAGACCTACTTTAAAAAAAATTAGTAAACCAAATACATAAAATGTAGGTTTTATTACAATTACTTGTGTTTGTTTGTGTGTATTTGTAGCCCTCTAATTAAATGAAAAAAAAAAAAACTGTTATCAATTCTTTCCTTGTTTGTCTCAGCTCATTGTAAACATCTGATGTATTTTTATTTTTCTCCTTTTCAGTAAACATAGGTCTTATAGAATATATGACTGGTGATTTCAGGTTACTAGTATAAACTTTACTATCTTTTCAACATAGTGTGCAAGAAAATGAGGCAAGATATTCCGAAAATTTCAAAAACACTTTTAGATTTTATTTACTAGGTGAAGCAGAATGAATCAGGAAGGAAAAATTAATTTAAATGTTGGGATTAGCATACATACAAACAGTCATATTCATTCAGGTTGAATTACTGTAAGAAGACTTTGTCTGTTGAACTGTTAACTGTCTGTGCGCTGTTGCACCTTCACCTGGGGCTACTTTAACCCCTGATAATTCAACTACAATGACCTGCTTTTTCTTGTATATATTAAAGAGTCATTAATCTTCATTGCCAATACACACAGATGCTAGCTGGCTCATGTTACCGGTACCAAGGTCATTTTAATTATCCTCTATATTTGTACAAAAACAGGTGGGTAGCTGTTTGGAAGCTCTTTCGTTACTAAATTAAAGGTTAGGGATCTAGGAGCAATTGCCTTCTGTAGTCTTCTGCAGTCAGAAAAGAGTGGAACTCATTTACGTGTCCGGTACTAATAACTTGCAAGACACAGGAATTGCCACTTTTAAATCCTAAATTCATGAAGCTTAAAGTACTCCAGAAGAGATAGCAAAATAATGGAGTCAGACTCGTACATCTCAGGCCATTGTATTCTGCACATTTGACTCAGGTATAGAAACCAATGGAACCTCATAAAGGTTCAACAGTCTTTAAAGCTCTCTGCATTTAATTTTGACTTTTCTCATACAGTCTAGATATTAAAGAAAAAAAAAAGCACACACCCTTTTGAGAAAGAAGAATTCATAAACCCATCTGACTTTGATCAAGAGGGATCTTTGATTCTGAAACTGCAAGAAACTGGTGACAAAGAGATTGTGTGCCATATGGCATCTTGAGCTAGGCTAACTTAAATGAATTTCTCCTGACTTTGCAGCTCTCTTATTGGGTTTAAGCACATACAGGCTTGAATAAATAGATGCATAGCTCCATAAGCACTGGGACTAGTCAAGTGTTTATCTTTCATCATTATCATCATTAATTGAATTTGGTATCAAAAGAGGTGCAAACTTCTGCTGAATCCTTCCATGCGGCAGACTTATAAGGGCTCTTTCATGCTGTAATTTTTTGGTACCTAATGAGATGCAAGTTCATGTCATAATTTTCCCTTCATTAAGGTACATACTGTTTTCCCTCTTCTACCTAGACAGATTCTAATAATGGTCGTTAAGAATTTCTTTCTGTAATTTCCACCTTTGTGCCAAATTAGCTTGATATCAGTCAACAGATTCAAAAGTTATTATATGTTCAAGGACAGATGTGCCAGACAAGCACATTACGATGAGACGGTACAATCACATAAGTCTTTCTTCTACCTGAACACAATTTTAAAAGGAAAGCCAGGACATCTATATACTTATTAAAATTAATGATTAATATGCTATTTTGATTGAGTACTCATGAATCAATAACTTTCCCATATTGATATCCAATATTTGTCCTTCTTCTTACTGTTATCTAAAAATATTCTAGTCATAGAATTCTAGTCATAGCTATTTAGGGTTCTAAGGAAACCCTATGAAAAATATAAGTATAAACTGTCATTTACTGCACTGAAAAATATGTGAATTAGAAAGTGCACATTTTGAGGCATGTGAATAGACTGGATGAATTCTGTTATATCTTCTAAAAATGAAATTTAGGGTAAACAACCAATAATTTTGGACTTTTTTTTAGGCTGCTTAGCTAAGTGTTAAAATATTGCAAAGAAGATGTGGGGAAAAGGCATTAATCTTGAATCAAATATGAAAGGGAAAAAAAGACCGGAAAATTTAAATGCGGTATCTCTTTTGAATATTTATTATGTTTACTTTCAGTTACAGAGAATTGTAGTGTGAAGGAATACTCTAGTACAGATCAGTTTTGCATTCATTAGGGTTCATTTGCTATGAAAAAAAGAGCCAGAGTGAATGACCCACATTATTACCACATTATTAGCAATTTAGCTTTTTTGCCTGTTGGGCTGTTATTGTTGTAAACAAAAGTCTGTTTGGAAGTCTTTCAATCTTCTTAAGAATGAAAGGGTTCAAGAACCCCATAAATACTTCCTAATTGACATGAAGGGGGATAGAATGATCAATGTGTCCTATATAGTCAAGCTGAACTGAAGTCTTCAGAACTAAGCTCTGAAGTTATGTAAATTCAGTGAATTGAAACATCATATTTTGGGTGGTTTGCTCATGTTCACAAAAAGAAATCAATGGCAGATTACAAAAGTATATTCAGATTTTCTAAGATCAGGTACATCCCTTGAATTCCCCTACAGCTCCTGCAGCGCATGCTCAGGAACAGAGACCAAGAAACAAGTAGCTCAAATATAAGGTAAAAAAATAAATGCACAGGGGATTATTCTAGCTTTTCTACAATGTTCATTCATAGGTCAATGGGTGGATGCATGTCAATACTCTCTCATAATTCAAGAGGAAAAAATGCATCTAGAGAAACATGAGAAATTTTTAAGGTAATGGAACTGTCTGTATTGGCATGAAAACTACATGGTCTTTCCCATATTGAGGCTTTCTTCAGTGTATCTTTCTTAAGTCGGAAATTCAATAGTATTTTAATCTATGATTTTTTGAGGAGGTTTAAGACACTCTTAAGACTCTGCTTTGATTCTCTTGATTCCCTCTTAGAGTTAAGGTAGGAATTGCCTGGTGGTGACTCACTGTCTTTAAATCATAAAAATACTTTTTTTATCTTTCTTAAGTCAACACACAGCTTCCTTAACAGCATCTGAAGTCTTTTGTTCTTTTTACATTGAGATGTTTGCCTTGTAGCTCTATTTCCTTCACTGCTGTTTTGGAGAGTGGGTTTTCCAACAGTATTAATACTGTTGAATAAGCTGCAGGAGTCCATAGTCCCCTCAGTTTGTCAAGATAACATTTCTCTGCCAAACTACAGTTTCCTGCCAATTTTTCATGCCCAGTCCTCCATTAAGATGATTTTCAGGTAAAATGCTAAGAAAAACAGGCAAAGCAGAGGCACAAGGACAAGTAAATGTACTTGCATCAATTACTGAAGCATTATAAAACAGACAGTCTGGATATTTCTTAGTCTTTAGCAAAAAAAAAACTCTAGCAAAAGTTTTCTGATTTTTGTTAGTTTGTTTGTTTTAGCATAATTTACAGATTAGCACTTATCTGGTTTACACTTACCTAAGAACTTCTTTTCCATTATCTCCCTGAACTTTCTGAAAGTCTCTTCTTGAGGTGTCAATGTTGTCCTGAACACAGTGAGACTTGAAAGAGATTATCCTTATTACTCAACCATCTGTGGTGGTATTCTACTGGCTTAATTTTTGCCTGCTGGAAGTTAGACATATAATCTCACTTAGTGGTTCGGGTCCTTCAATAAACAATAGAAAAATAATGGTATTTCCAAAGGGCAATTTGTCCCACTTAACTTAGATATTTATCTCAATATGAACCGAAACACTTCTGGAGACACTTACCTTGTAGAATTTACGTTGAGTAAATATTGAATCACATTGTTAATGAGCATTCCATATTTTTTTCTGATTAACCCATAATACTTGTTTCAGATCACTGCTTCCATGCTTATTAACATAGTAGCCACAGAAGAAGAGGAAAAGAAAAATGAAGCATGGTGAAACAGCTTGCTATTTTTCTCCAGCTTTAAACTGGTGAAGTTCAGAGTATTTTTGATGGATTTTAGTCAATGGCACAGGGAAAAATTCTACACACCACAAAGTTCACAGTCAAGGCTCTCGTTTCAGACTTCTCACAGGAAATTCAATGGCACGAAGCAGAACCTGGCTCATTACTGTGAGATGGATCCAGTTCACCCAAGCCCAGGCAAACAGCCAGCTTTGGTTAAGGCCAGCATTGCCACGTAGTCTGTGAAGCACAAAGGAATGACAGTGGCAGTTGACTTCCCAGCCAGCTCGAGTTGCCTAATCCAGATTATCCCCTTCTGCTCTTGGTAACTTGGGGACACCCTTCACCACTGTGGCACTTAAGGCTCAAAGTGAGCCTCTGGGTTCATAGCAAGAAGCTGGAATTGCTCCCCTTTTGCTATGACTTCTCAGTAAAAGCTGCTTGGATTTCTCCAGTAATGTTGTTTCCTCTGTTATAGCTCTCTTAATGAGAAGATAGCTCATGTGTCCCCAGCAAGCATCACAGAGAGAAAGAGAGCATTATATTATTACAGAATGAAGAGATCATTAGATTATTACAGAAATAAGAAGATATAATAGCAAAATTAAAGCTGATGATTGTTGCATTTCTTCACAGTGCACAACACCTGGAAGCAACACCTCAAAGCTTCTTCAAAACTGTTATGCAATGTCACCATTAGAGAATCATATGGGAGAATAGTAATTTGGCTATTTTCTTGTATTTAATTTAATGGCACTAGTATATGACATCTATTCATGTCAAAGACAACAGTTTAATTTAAAAAAGAAAAATATATTTTTTTTCTTTAAAGAAGATTCCTCGATACCACAAGTACTGTAATTTATCGGGAGCCTTCCTCCCTTTGCTGCTTTTTCTTAAATCTCAGCTCTTGGAGATGAGGAATGAAACAGTTTCAAACAAATTCCAGTTTTAAATCAAGAAGAAAAACACTCTCCACTTAAAAAAAAAATAGTTTGAAAGGGTGGTATGACAGACTCAGATGCAAAACCCTTGAGATAAAAATAATTATGTTTACATTTTTAATATTGTCTGGGATGTGTTGAGGACAGATTTAACCTATGCTTTCTGAGTGTCTGGAGCTGGCAAAGCCATAACATTATCTGTCCCTCTCAGAGAACAAATGTAGTTGTTCTGTTCAGCTATATCACAGTATCACAGCTCCTAGACAAAGCTTTACTGTAAGAGCATGTTGTCTCTGAAACTCAGTTTTATCTTTTTTTCTAATGCAATATAAGATGGAAAAGAAAATTAGTTTGTCCTTGAATGCAATACTGTCTTTGGCTCATGAAAGAGTGGACATCAGATAATGAAGGGAAGTGCAATGGGGATAACTGAGGTAGCAATTTTGAGTATCAGTAATAAAACTCATATAAATACAGACAGTGCAAGGGTAGAAAATTATTATGAAATATATGTAAATTTACTAAACTGGTCCCAAGACGTTGTAGTAACTTGCCTAGGAATATTATATTTTTCTTAACAATGGTCTTCCATCATCTTAAGATGATGGAAGGACACATGAAGGTCACTGTATCATATTTTTAAGTGCTTGATTTTATTGCTTATTTCTCTTTTGCTTTTTCATATTGCTTTTGAAAAGGATATTTGCTTCTATTGTAGATAGAATTGTTCTGTTGTCACCTTTCCAGATGATGTAAAAAGCATTTCTAATAAATAGTCAAAATTAGAAACTGGAAAGGAGTAGCTTGCAAACCTTATAGTACAGTAGGAGAAAAAGTCTTCAAGAACTCAAGAAAAAAAATGATTTCAGGAAGGAATTACCAAATACACAATACTTAAATGAGCTGGCTTTCTGCCATCTTGTCCGCTGACTGCAAAAGTAGACATTGCTGTAGCAATAAAGGAGTCGGTGAGAATTTTCTTCTTCAAGAGTCAGTGCTCTCTTGCTGCCTCTACATAGCTTCCTTAGCTAAGTCAGTGTCATCCATGGTTACACCACTTTTTTCCACCCACACAGTACTGCTGGTCTCTCCAACAGGGTACTCTTCCTTCTGTGCTGCTCTGCTGAGTTCCTTTCCATTGGGTGCACATACGCCTAGGCAACGGAACAGCAGCATCCCCTGCCATTTAAACTCACACACATTTTCCTGTCTCAGCTTCCTCATCAATTTGTCTAATCACATCCTTCCGGGATTTTCTCCCCATAGCTCACTGCTCATTCTCCCTGGTCATCTAGCTTTGACCTAGACCTAAGCCCAAACACCCAGTTCTAAAGCACCATTCCCTGATCAGCCTCTCTTTTGCAGAGATCCTCTTTGACTCATTTTTTTTAAAGTCTGCCTCCTCCAATTTGATCTTTTTTTCCTCTCATTTGCTGAAGCCTTTCCACAATCCACCTTCTTTTCTTTCTTTATTTATTTCTTTTTTTTTTCAGAAAATTTGGGAAAGGGAAAACAGAATGTCTTCCTTCNTCCCTGATCTCTGCTGCAGAAATTCTCTTTGACTCATTTTTTTTAAAGCCTGCCTCCTCCAATTTGATTTTTTTTTTTTTTCGGAAAATTTGGGAAAGGGAAAACAGAATGTCTTCCTTCATTTCTGTCAAGACAACGTCCCAAAGGTAGTTACACCTGAATAGGGCAGCATGAGGCAGAGTTAAAATGTGTGGTCTGTGATCTGTATAATCCTGCACTGATAGATTTCACATAATAAACAAGAGCCTAACAAAAATGAGCATGTGTTAGGTAGTCCCTGAATACTCACAGAGCTCATGCTCTTTCCGCACATTCGGGCTCTGCCCCTTGCTGGTAATCAAATCTTACCTTCCAGTGGTGTCTCCACTGTAGAAAAGGCTGAGTGTTGAAGACTCAGCTGTTGGCTTCTGCTTTGTGCAGAACCGCTTTCTAGGTTGAGGAACAGCACAAAGTGGCCAAACACAGACTCGTGTCCCCAAAATAAGGGCTGATGCTGCATCAGCTGACCCATTGCATCATGAGGGAGAGATGGGAGGGACTAAGAAGAGCCCAAGGTTGCAGCATCAATCCTAACACATGCAAAAATTTTCTGTGCTGGTCAGATTACTATTAGGGGGTTTTAGTAAAACTATTAGCAGCCAGTAGCTGGTTTAACACTGTCCACAGACTCATAGACTTCACGTGCAGAACCCTAATGGTTTCGATGGTTATTCAGTGAGACTCCAGTATAAAACATCTACATGGGCAAGGAAATTTCCACCATGTGTTAGGGTAGAGGTCAAACTAAAAATAAAATAAAATAAATAAAATAAAATAAAATAAAATAAAATAAAATAAAATAAAATAAAATACTTAATCCAAGCAAAGTAAAATCACAGACTGATGCCCACTGAATGTTGTTTTGATGTCTGTTGACCACCAGAAACAGAAGAATGATGGTTTCTACAGCTTCAAAAGAATTAGATGGTTAGAGCAATGCAGCATAAACCATATTTTTCTTACTTATGAAACAAGCCCTAAATAAAAACTACTAAATCATTACTGTCAGCAATTCCAGGGAAAATGAATAAAGTCAAACACATATTAAAAAAAAAGTAATGTGACTACCTAGCAGGATTATTTTTTCTTTTTTACCTAAAAAAGTACATAAGTACTTCTCTACATGTTTTTCTATTCAATTCAGATAGTAAAGTATACATTTTAAAATCTATTTTCAAAAAAGTTACTATATTAAGAGAATGACCAAGCCACAAATTTTTACATACACGTGTGTATATATATATATATATGTATGTACGTATGTATGTGTAAAAAAGTGGGAAAACTACAGATGCTGTTGACTTTTATCTTAAACAGGAAATTTCACTGGAAAAGAGAAAAGAAGAGGAAAATTCTAAAATAGATTATATTTGCAGAAGCATTTTATGTCAGTGTATGCTAAAATATAGGGCACCAATGCAGGAAGTACTGCAGATTGATAGAACAAATCATATCCTATTAGCACTAGATATTCTGAAAAAAAAACTTTTTCTTTTCCTTCCTTCCTTCCTTCCTTCCTTCCTTTTCCTTGCTCTCTCTCTCTCTGTCTTTTTCTTAGTTCTGTCTGTCTGTCTTTCTAGAAGTAAGTGCATGATGTTGTGTTTAAAGCCTTATTGCATGATCATCTTCTACATGTTCTCTCTGAAAGAAATGATGAAAAAGAAGGCTTTAAACAGGGAAATTTTGGATGTATTTTTGATTAAGGTTCAAATAAAGTTCTTTTTATTTTCTTTATAACTGAACAAATTTGAGTGTGTGGTTAAATATTACTTTAGAATTTTACCAAGATCTTTCTATTTGATCTTGCATTTTAAACCATGAAAGCAAAAGATTGTCAAAGAATCCATGTGGAGCTAGTTATGAATAGAATTTTTAGTTTAAAAAGGCCTGGCGTTAGTTGTCAAATAGGCAGTACAGAACTTCTGAATATCTTAATTATTCTCCAAAACATGTGAAATGAATGGCCATATCAAACTTATTTGTACTCTGATATTTAACAAGCAATGATAGAGACAATGCCAAATTAACAAGGACACATTTCTTTCTTCACTTGTCTTTTATGATTATTCTTTTCTGCACAGGTGGTAATTTTGCTATAGACAGTGAATTAATGTAAGCACATCAAATAAGGCCTGAAACTTTAAATAAGGAAATTCATTATATTGTTTTGTTTGTCAGGAAAGTAAGGTTCTCAGTCCAAAAAAAATTCTAATTACCAATTTAAAGTCAATGGTTTAGACTGCAGGCCAAGATAATTATATCTCTTCTCACTTTCTTTGCTCTTAGCTAAATATATTTCTTAAAATAATTTCCTTTGCTTCAAGGATGTAGAAGATATGAAGAATGATAAATCATTATTTTTTAGCAGGTGAGTAATTGAAGTTTAAAAATTATTTATATACACTTATTATCATTAGTATATGCTTATTATTATTATATATACTCACTAATGTTTGTCCAGTGCTTAAGGCACTATTCAAACATCAGGGAAATGTTTAAACTTCATGACCGCTTTAACTAGAAAACCCATCAAAGATTTAGGATGGGAGCAACTCAGCAAAGGCAGATGTCTATTATGACACTCATTTTCCAAATGAAATGCTCAGACAGTCTACACAGCAATAACTAACTCAGATGGGTAGATTCACCTCACTAAGTTCAGTCATCCAAAACATTAGTCTAGTCTAAGCTAATCACGTACTTACCTCTGCAATCTTCACAGATGCGTGCGGACCACAGGGAGAATCTTGAGAGATGTGTAAGACAGCTTGCATCATTTATCCTTGGAAATTACCAGTGACCATGGAGGGAATTTATGGATCTGAATCTAGAAACATATGGAGTTGGGATAAGAAGAATCCCAATCTATGTGTTTAACTTAGGGTGGAAATTTAATTTTCAGATAGCTAATAAAATAGCCTTTAACTCTGCAGCCTGGAGCTAATTGTGTTAATGTGGGGTTGCACAGATATATATCTGAATTTGTAGAAGGACGTATATGCATATATGTGTAAAAAGTATGTGTGAGGGTACAAATATGCATCTTGATAGCAATGTGGAGATAATATTTTCAAGTGATACTTAAGCACAGTGTCAAATTTATTCAGTTATAAACAAAATAATGATGACTGGTCTTTATTTGCAAACACGTTGTGCAATGCCCCTATTTTTAACTCAACTGAGTTTGACTATTGCTTATTTTGGAACTTCAGTAGAATAAAGGAGATATATAATTGAAGGACTTGTGCAGTTTAGCAAATACAAGAATGCCATGATGAAACTTTGAGCAGGCTGGTATAACTCGGCTGTTCCATGTGGCACGGGCTGCACTAGATCTTTGATGCATCCAACTGGCTGGATTTAGCTGTTCTCTCAACAGCACAGCCTTTCAGATCTCTCAATTCAGATCAGTTCAGTCAGATCAGTCAACTATGTGTCTGTAACTTTTAACGTTTTGTCTTATCAGTAATTAGGTTAAACATTTGCTAGTGGAGGACTAATGTTATGAGTTTTCCAGAGAAATATATTTAAGAGGAAGTAACTCTTCAGTTGAAAAAATAGATGAATCATTTGAACAAAAGGAAAATAGTAATAATAATCATCAGAGATCTTCACATCAAAGTTAATAGGAAATGTACAGTAAATCCCCATATGGCTTTGAGGATCAGTACTCTGGGACACCAATTCTGCAAAAAAAAAATCAGCAGAACTTCTTCCATTTGTAACACCTGTAGTTTTATGAGTGTACTATTATTTTACATGTTTACATTTTTAAAAAATATTTTTTTATTTATAGACTTGTTCTCCTGAAAACTTTGAGCATTCTTATTTAGAAGTGGACTACAAACGAGTGCCCAGATTAATGACTAGTGATTCTCTGGTTTGTTCATTGACTCTAATAGAACTACATATCCAAGTAACAATAAGTTCCTGTCTGATCAAAAGGTCAGAAATTGATCCTTCACATCAGCTTTTCAGCAAGCATACAAAGGGATAACACCTTGAACACTGTTCGCATTGGTTAATTTACTGGAGGCAGTTGCTTTGTGTGAAACAAGTGCAAATGCCTCTAAATGCTAAACACAGAGTTTATCATTGCTTATAATGGCTGATATATAAAATAAAACATTAGGTTTTGAAATGCCTTTGTTTTTCAGTCAAAATGACTAATACCTGACTTTATAGTCCATTTTTCTCTAGTGTCCTTTCTAATGAGAACATTAAATGGTTCCTCCGGAGGCCAGTGGCAGTTTTGAGTATGACACCAATAAACATCAGATCGTGTAACTTTTCTATATTTAAGTTCCGCTGCCTGTGTCTGAACATTATGGCTTAAGTTTATTAGTAAATAGAAATAACATATTACAAAATTATCCAAGAATTTCTGGTTTGTTTAACATCTTGCATCAATAGAATTTGATGCACACACATCTGGTTTACCATTTTTTTCAAAATAATTTCCTTGTTTTGTTCTGAGGAAAAAGAAAGTAACGCAAACATCCCCCAAATCCAATAACTTTTCTCTGATGTTTCTCTGTGGCACTCCCTTGTTTTAGCTCAAACGAAGTTTTCAAAATAAAATTATTTTTCTTTGGCCTTTTCCTGTTGTGAAACATTTGTTTCTAAAAACAATTTTCTAAATGTCAAACAACATATCCCACAATGCGAACATTTCACCTACTTTAGCTGAAAAGCAACCTGTTAATTTATCATTCAATTACTCTATGTATGTAAGCCATTTCTCCTGAGATTATTTAAAATAATATTCAGGGGCAAATATGTCATTAAACCAAGTAGCCATTAATGGGAGAAAAAGAGAATGTGAGAATATAAACAAGTTATTTTTCTGTAAAGGATGCATGTTTAACATTTCAAAGTGAGATTCAAATGCAATAGCCTCATAAAGAGCATCCTGTTAGTGGTGGGAAATTGCATGCTGCATGTTACGGTAGAAAAGAAATAAAAGGAGCAATTTATAAGGCATGATTTGCAATGATAAGTGAGCATATCTGAAGATACATGTGCACATCAGCCCTTTTATCTCAGCTCTTTCAGTGTCTCTGCAGTTTGTCAGCCATCCTTCCTATCTTCTTTCTCAGCAGCAGTGTGACTCAGTAAATGAGCGTTATCAAAGGGAGCGGAGGAGGAGGAGGCAAAGCATTTTGTGCTATGTCCTTACTTGGAGATATTAAAAAGCTTTATTACTTTGCAGTATAACCTAAAAACTGTTGGTAACAGCCTTGGTTCTGGCCCTTGGAATGGCTCTGCTGTCCTGACATTCAGCATCCAGTAAACCTTTATTGACACAGACCACAGGCCAGAAGTTTTTGATACATACATCCACAGACTGTAGACAAGGATTCTTCAAAGTGAAAGTGAGAACAGAAGTATTGTTATAAAGTGCCCAAGCTCTCCTGATACATTCCATATAAAATATAGGCATCCTCCCCACACACATTTTTTTATAAGCCTTTTCATGCATTGCTTTTTAAAGAGATCTCAGTAAGGGAAGAGGCTAGACAAGCCTCCGCGTTTCCGTATGGGAAGCAGCTTACACAAAGTGGCCACAGTGGTCGTTACTGCATAATGAACAGCAGTATGGGAGTGAATTCTCTCCTTACCATGCAAAGACTGGATAAACCATCAGAGCAAACAGTACACACTTCTGTTCCTGTGCGGTCTTGGAAATTACCACTGCATACATCAAAAAAGATATAGTGTGCTAATATGCCTTGGGGGCAGAAAAAAGCCACACAAAGTAATTTTTAAACAGAAGGTAAGAGAAGATCATATTTTCTAGAATTAGCTTATATTGCTTGACTTAATCAGAATTAAAGGCACCAGGGGCTGAATTTTTCCTGCAAATGGTACTTACCCAGAGAAAAACAAGACATAGTTGAGAGCTATCACATAAACTTCTGCAAAATTCTGAAATAATATCTCCACGTAACAGCTGAGAATGATATTGCTGATTCTATCTTATTTTTCCTAAGCAAGCAGTTTAACATAGTTATGTTAGTCTGCTCAGCAGAGAGGTTATACTGAAAATCCTTCAGGCCTGGGATACTGTAGCAGTATCTGCATTTTGTCAGTCTTTTGATATAAATAAAAATCTCTTATGACCAGCATAGGCTGCGTGTATTTTAAACAAATAAAGAACTACAAGTTGAATCATGACTCATGATGATGAGGCAGATTTTAGAGAGTGCCAGTTTAATGTGTTTGCTACAGGTAGTGGTGGGTGAAACAGTGGGTACACAGAGAAAGAAGCTTGTTCCTTTCCACTCCCAAACATTTATAATTAATGACCTGCAGTTTATTGCATGAGGTCACACAGAGAAAGCCACCTGAGACATCCATGACTTCTATACTGCTCTGTGTAGGTGCAGCAGTCCTGTCATGTTTAGCAGATTGCAACTCAGTCAGTCAGCAGGAGCAGCAGAAAATGTGCAAATGAATACATTACGCCCACTTAAAGCCTATGTTAATTCAGCTGCTGCTTTGAAGGAGAATTAGAATGGATAGTATGTGCTCTGTCTTGTTAAACAGCGTATGCCATGCTACAGTTGTTCGATAGTCTACAAAAAGAAGAAACACCTGACACGTATATTGTGCAGTAGACTATGATGTTAGTAATAGAGGTTTATTATGAAACAGAAATATCAATTAATTAAGTTCTAGGAAAAAAAAGTACTTTCATCCAAAGGAAAGGTGCTATGGAGATTTTTTTACAGGAAAAATGCATCATTTCACAAACTTCATCAGCACCATATGAACAAATGTGTGTTTCAGCTCTGTTTCTCTGGCTTTTTCTGAAGTTCACTTGTTTCAGACAGGTAATCAAGTGTTGGTACAATACATTTGCCCTTGAGGGAATCAAAGGGATAGTTAGAGACAGCAAAGCCTTCATTCCACCTGCTGTCCACAGTTTAGGTCAAGGATTATAAGCACAGCAGTCCCTCCCCCCTTTATAAACCCATATCAAAAATGTGCCCTGATAATGCTGATATTCAAAGACTATGGTCTTCCTTCTTCAAGAAGCTGAAATCCACAGGAGGAAATGAGAAATGCTGTGATAACTGGGTGAATGATTTCCATTGATGGATTGCTGCCTAATTCCATGCTGTTCCGCTGACTAGACAACTCCCAGGTACCATCCCCGGGTTTCCCTGAATGAAATAGGGAAAGCACCCACAGGAAGAAAGTAATACCACAGGGAAGGTAAGCCAGACCTCTTGCTTTCTAGGCGAAGATGCTACATTGAGCCAGAGCGCAGCTGTGTTACCTTAGGTGACCTTCTGGTAACTATCATCATCAGCTCTCCTATTACATGTAGCAGGAAAATCTTGGTTCACTCTGCTCAGAGCAGTAGTACTTTAGCATGTCATGCAGTAACTCTCTTCTCCATATATAAACATCAGAATTAGAAACCGGATGGATTATCTAGCTTTGCAGCTCAAGATGCCACCTGTCCAATGGATATTTCTGCCCCTACCTGTATTGGCATATGGGTACTCAGAGCTGTGCACTACAGCAGCCATCCTGACCAGTCTTAGGAGTCTGGTAACACAACTATACAGCTGTAGATCAACCATAAAGGAGATCCATATTGTATCTTCTATGCAGGTTTTGTTTCTGTATGAGAGCACAAAACTCTTCTGAGTTCCATTTTTTCAAAGTCCTAGTCCTTGAACTAAAAACAGCGTATGGAAATTAATGAAACTGAAGAATGGAGAACTTCACTCTTTTTTTTTTTTTTAAAAAGAGAGTTTTTTTAATTAAAAAAATTAAAGACTTTGTAACTTTCACAGCATTTTTAATACTAATGAATACTTTTAACTTGGAAGTAGTAGTGAAAAAGTTTTTAAAAGAATTACCACTTCTTTCACAGACAGTCTATCAGAATACTTACATGAAATTCAGGCAGAGCATATTGCTTTGAATATTTGGGCAAGAGGAAACAGAGACATAAACATTTTAAAATACCCTCACCAGCACCTGCCAAAAAATACAGAAGTCTGATTTTCATAAGTATATCCACTGCCACAGGACTGGATGTCTCATTATTCAATGGTAGAATTGCCATCAGTTATCCTCAAAGTTAATTTTGTCAGGGTCTCACCTGGATTCCTCAGTATTAGGAATATTCGGAATATAACTGCTGGACCAAGCATTGTGCATAGAGAAAATTGCTAAAAGTCATGCTGTGTCCTATTCTCCTTTGCCAATTAAAGCACTCAGAAAGATCATGAAAGCTGTCATCTGCTTCAGAGGCGCTAACTCCCACTTTCACTTTCAAAAGCATGGTCTAATACTAGGATGTAACATATTTTGGACAGGAGACTGTACTCCACCTTTGCTATGAAACTGCTCTATTTTTTATTCACTCATTTAAATATTAATTGAAGTAAATATTGAGAATAAATCTTTCTTTTATCTTAATCACTTGCCTGAACAGAGAGATGTGTATTGAAACTTACCTAACTCAGATTATTTTATTCAAAGTGTGGTGATTAGATTATTCTGAGGGAATGTAAATGATCACTACATAGATCTCCTCAGGCAGAAGAAGGTGGTTCCTCTCCATTTTGAGGAAAATAGATGGTTCTGGTTTAATAACTAACTTAAGGAAAGTTCCATGCAGAACCTTAGCCACTTAATTTCCTCTTTACAAAATGCCTGACAATGTATACAAAATCAATCTTTTTTAAAACTATTAGATTGAGTCATATCCTCAGATAGCAATTAGAAGTGAAGGCCATCCTAGTTAACAAGTAGAGTTTAAAATAAAAACATAGCATTCATATTAAGCCCACACACAAGCTTCAAGGAAAAGAAACAAAAGAAACTCTTATCCCGCATTTGGAACTGAACTTACACTGAACTCTTTATAAGCAAAAGTGCTCTGACACTTCTGATTTCCACCAGGGACTAGAGCTGGAAATGACCGTGCTCTCAAAGAAAGGCTTTTCTTCTGGTATTTCCAGCTGAGATGCCAAGTGGGGAAGTGCTGGAATCTGATAAGAAAACTTCTTCTCATAGATGTTTATCCAATATGAACCTGAACTCTACAATTTGAAAAGATGACCATCTCTTCAAACTGATGCTCAGGTCAATTAGCAGAGCAGTTTCCATTATTTATATTCAAGCTTTCTTTTTTTAAATAGAAAACTTCTATCTTTTTGTAGATATGAATGTGATATGTGTCAGCCGTTCAGGTTAATACAATGCTGAAAGAAGATACTTCATTCGCTGGTGCTAAAAATACAGTCACCGGATACAACGCTTTCCAGTCAAAAGAAATATATTCAGATTGCCTGTCTTGTCTCCTTGCAATTAAAGTTACAGTGAGACAAATTTTGCATTGAAGATCTGGTGTTAAATCCAGTGGAATCACTAAAAAGGTTGCTATTGAATTTGCTAGTCTTTGGAACAAACCTCTGCTGCAAAACTTGACTTCATTTATTCTTACATCTACTCTATTAAGTTCTGAAGATGTACTTTAACTAAAAAGTCTTAATAAAAATTATTAAAAGAAGTTAGTTCTCAGACAGTTTTTCAACGGAAGAACACTTACACAGTCATCTTGTCTGAACAGCACCAGCCTGTTGTAAAAACCAAAAAGCTGTGCTACCTATTTTCTGAATGAACTGTTAAAATATTTACAATGGATGTGTGTTCAGTACAGGAAAACTAATACAAAGATCATAATGTACACTTAAGCGTGAACTAAAGAGAAAACCACTCTCTGACCTGCTAAAACACCTGTGTATCATTGCGCAATAGCGAAGGACTGAACCCAATAAATTATTATAGCTAACTGTGTTTGCATCAGTCAGCTTGTGAAATAGCTTCATCCCCCCACGCTGATGAATGAAGTAATATTATCTTCTCTAATAGCACAAATGATTAAAGTGAGTCTTTCAGATGACTCTGCCTGATAATACATAATCATGCCATGCTTTCTGTACAATACATTATATGGACATTTTCCAGTAAATTTTTATGTTTAATATCTACAGCAGTTATGTAATTTACGCAATTATTAGATCAATTTATATAGTGTACCTGTCAAAAATATTCTGAATGAATGTATACTTTATATAAAAAAATTCTCTCTTAGGTAAATAAACCTAAACTGGTACAATTACCAGTAAATTCTTCCCAATGAATAAAAACTGAGATTACAACTAGGCAATTTTTCTACAAATAAAATGTGAAGTTATAAAACTTAGCTGAGTTATAAAAGCTTATACCCATCATATGCACTGCAAATCAGTACACTAGACAAGAAATAAAGAACATTTCATGACAGAAGTTAATCCATGCAGAAATCCAAACATAAGGACCCCAAGTATGTATGCCACAGATGATTTACCTGTTGCCTGTTAAGAGACCATCTGTCACATATAGGGAACTACAAAATCAGTAATCTAATGTGCATCTACCAATTAACTGGAAACCAGTATAAAAACTGAACATCAGTGCTGGAGAAAGTCTTTGTGTATAGACATGTTTGTAAATGAGAGAACAGAACAAAAAACTTTGGCTACTATTGCTGACAAGGTATTAAGGTGCAACAAAATATCCTCAGATCACAAACTTAGTTAAAAGGAGATAGGTATGAACTTGGGTATGAAGCTCCACCAGAAGAATCATCTCAACCCAGCATGATGAAAGCTGAGGAACTACATGATCTGTAGTTGGGTGATACAAAGTAAAGATGAGTAGGGGTGAGCAACATCAGCTCTTACAATTCCCTTTCCTCAGTACATATATTATTTTAAATAGGAGGTGTGACAGAAATATCTACCAAGCACAAAATATTTGGTACATCTTGAATAAAGGAGTGACCGTGAGATTAGTCCTCTCAGAAAGAAAAGAACGGTGCTCTTGGGCATGTCCATGACCATGTTTGCCAGGGGCCATAGACGTCAAATAAATGTTGCTCCATGTGGAAATTCACTTCTGACAGTTCTGAGAGAATCGGCTTGGATGTAAAATGTATCTGCCAGTTTCATAGCCAGACAGAAGGCATCAATTCAAAGATCAAGAAAGAGACAGGCAGTATTTTGATATTCTTTAAAGGATCATATACAAAATATGTCTCTTGTAGGATCAAGTGAAAAGTTTCTAAAATATTTTTCTGATTTCCTTCTTCAGAAGGAAATTCTCAGAAGACTGGGAGTATACCAGAAGAAGAAAATATCACTTCTGCCATCATGTTTTATGTGCACTGTCTACCTTAACACTCAAAAACTATGTTTTAAACTGTGTCTGATTTTGTTGGTTCATACTGCAGAACTCATGGGCTTTCAAAAAATAATGTTCTATACCAATATAAATCCAGACCTCTGAGGATGAGAGCATACACAATGTCTATTTTTCTTTCTCTTTCGCAATGGCATAAACCCACAATAGCTCTCATGAGCTCACAAGATCATCAAGTCTAGAAGACAAGAGTCTTCTAGATTTTAGTACCTAGGTTTGAACATGGAGTGCCTACAAAGTCATTCCAGAGGGCAACTGCTTTTGAACGAGAGAATGCATTTGGATCATCTCCACTATGAAGTGATAAGCTTGGGAAGTTCAACACACAGTGGAAAGTCCTACATTATCTATGCTTATTAATTCTCAGTGCTTGTGTAAGAGCTATGGGAAATACTGTTAAGATTGTGAATATTGAAAAACTCTGATTGCAAGGCTTTCTATATCTATTGTTGTTCTTGTAGGAGTTATTACTGAGGTCTTTCTATGTTGCCATCTCTCAGCTTGTTCTGAAGTACAATAGCTTTTTAAATCATATTATCCAGTGAACAAAGAAATATCAGTTTTGACCCAAAACTCGTTATAATGCAACTATAGCTATAATGCATCTATAACTATGAGCACTCCATGTTCATTGCACTCCGAGTCAATCTGTTAAATAGCACCCCATGTTAAACTGGAGATTGCCTAAGATAAAAATCTCCTCTATTACTTGGGAGAAGAAATACATGATTTTGCATTCCCTCTATCTAAAAAGCTAAGACCAACAAAAATAAAGAAGGTAACTCTACTGTGTACTATAGAAGAAAAGAGTAAACTGACAAAAAATCCCCTCTCTCTCTTTTTTTATTTCATCTCCGTCAAAAAAAGGAGGCCAAAATTTCAGTTATTGATACATACTATATTCACTGCTTTCATTTTGCACTGTGATACTAAAGGCAAGAGGGAGGACCCAGGAAACTACAGGCCGGTCAGCCTCAACTCCATCCCTGGAAAGGTGATAGAGCAGCTCATTTTAGAGACCATTTCTAGGTATGTCAAGGAAAAGAAGGTGATCAAGAGTAGTCAGCATGGGTTCACCGAGGAAAAGTTGTGTTTGATGAACCCTCTAGCCTTCTAGGACGAGGTGACTGGCTGGATGGACAATGGGAGAGCCGTGGATATTGTCTATCGTGTATCCAGCAAGGCTTTCGACACAGTCTCCCATAATGTCCTCATAGGGAAGCTCAGGAAGTGTGAACAGGAAGAGTGGACAGTGAAATGGACTCAGGACTGGCTGAATGGCAGAGCCCGGAGGGTGGTGATAAATGGGACCGAGTTTGGTTGGAGACTTGTGGCCCGTAGTGCCCCCCAGGGGTCAGTAATGGGCCCAGTGCTGTTCAACTTGTTCATCAGTGACTTGGACTAGGACACATAGAGCATCCTCAGCAAATTTGTTGATGATACCAAACCGGGAGGAGTGGCCGACACTCTCGGTGGCTGTGCTGCCATTCAGAGAGACCCACACTCTCTGAATGGCAGATGGAGAGTTGGGCAAAGAGGAACCTCATGAGGTTCAACAAGGACAAGGGCAGAGTCCTGCGTCTGGGCAGGAATAACCCCAGACACCAGTACAGATTAGGGGTTGACCTGCTGGAAAGCAGCTCCGCAGAGAGGGGCTTGGGAGTCCTGGCTGACAACAGGTTAACAGTGAGGCAGCAACGTGCCCTCGTGGTCAAGAAGGCCAATGGGATCCTGGCTGCACCAGGAGGAGCGTTGCCAGCAGGTCGAGGGAGGGGATCCTGCCCCTCTGCTCAGCTCTGGTGAGGCCGCACCTGGAGTATTGGGTGCAGTTCTGGGCTCCCCAGGAGAAGAGGGACATGGAACTTCTAGAGAGGGTCAGCGTAGAGTCATGAGGATGATTAAGACACTGGAGGATTTATCGTATGAGGAAAGACTAAGCGAGCTGGACCTGTTTAGTCTGGAGAAAAGAAGGCTGAGAGGAGATTTGATCAACATGTTCAAGTACCTGTAGGGTGATTGTAGGGAAGGTGGGGCCAGGCTCTTCTCTCTGGTGGCCAGTGACAGGACAAGGGGTAATGGATTTAAGTTGAAACATAGGAAGTTTAACCTCCATATGAGGAAGAACTTCTTGACTGTGCGGGTGACAGAGCCCTGGAACAGGCTGCCCAAAGAGGCTGTGGAGTCTTCTTCTCCAGAGATCTTCCAAACCCTCCTGGATGCCACCCTGTGCCCCGTGCTCTGGGTGTCCCTGCGTGTGCAGGGGGGTTGGACTAGATGATCTTTAGAGGTCCCTTCCAACCTTAAGTATTCTGTGATTCTGCGAAACACTGCAAGAGTGGACAAAACCATTTTTTAAATCCTCATTAAGCAATATTTTACCTCTAAAGAGGGAATTAGATGGCAATGCATATTTCTATGTCCTTCTGGTAAATATGACTAAGGCCTTTGCTTAAGGTCAATATGGCTTAGCTTACACAAAGAAGCAGCAGTACATGCCAGCACCTGTGAGTGAAAAGAGCTACATTCTTTAATTACACAGTTCAAATGCAGCTCTGTTCACATAAGAGAGTTATAATGATTTATATCTGCTGACAATCTGAACTTAAATATCATGCATGGAGGAGCAGACATGAAATTGCAACTAATAATCTGAGGAATAAAGAAAAGGGCAAAATGGCAAAATTAAATGAAATTAGGGATCTGCCATACATTATGCCTTTTTTGTCTGCCCCAATAAATTCCAGCTATGACAAAAGATGTCTTAAAAAGGTGCACCCAGACAGGTTTAGAAGAAAAAGAACCATCAAATGCTATACTAGTCCACTGTTTATTGAAATCAGAACATAAAAATATATGACTCTTGCTATATTCATATTTGTAAGTGTTCTCTATTTAAGCAGGTTAGATAGATAGGTAATTTTGTATTACTAGTCACTTTCACAAGATTTTTGATTCTTTGCATTGTAAATTTATACAGAGTATTTTCTATATTCCTTTTATTGCATGCTTTCTTATTTCTGATTCTTGCATGAAAGCAGGCTTTTTGAGATTTCATCAATTCCAGCTGGTTATTTTCAACTTGATGTAATTCTTTTTTTTCAGCCATTTATCATAATCCTTTTCATGGCAGCCAATGGGTGATGTCACCGAGAAAGAATTCTAATTGCAAGTGGTAAATAAATAGGAGATCAAAAAGCTTTCAAGTAACCAAAATTCTCCATTTTTGCTAGTGTTCTAAGAAACAAAGACAACAATAAGAAAGAAAGAGACAACGAAGTAGGATTCAAATGGGAACAAAATTATGTCTAAACATACTAATCTTCAAAGTTTAACATGGGTTGTCAGCAGTTCTTTCAGAAAAATATGTTCCTGAAATTTCAACTGTAAAACCACTAGTGCTATATGAATGAATATTTCCCTATTAAGGGAAATCAGATTTTTGGAATATTTTGCCTTCTGTTAAATTACAATATATTTGCATTTAGTACTTTAAATTTAAAATATTTGAGTTATAAATTGATAGGAACCGCGACATAAATTAACATTGATATGAAAGACTAGTATGTTTTTCTTATAAACTGTAAACTGCTTCCATGTCAAAGCAAACTAAGCGGCAATGCACTCGAGGTTTTCTGAGGTAAGAATGCCATGGCATTTTAGGTCAATCATCCTGTTCTTGAGTTGTGAGATGTGTTATCCAAATTCCTGTCCATGTTAACTATTACTGACCTTCAGCTATGGAAAGCAGCTAGTAGGGTGACTAAGTTTGGCACCTGTTCTGGGTATTTCTAAATAGCTGAAGCCAAAAGCAATCCATATTTAGGTGGCCAGGCCTGCACTCAGCACATGTTGTATTTTATGGTGGATTTCCTTTGGAGATTGTAAGGGCAATGCCGTATGAGAATTCCTAAGTGTTGCCTTTCACTCTTTCAAATGCCAAATGTGAGGCTGTTTTTCTCTGCTTCTTTTTTGAGATAAGGGTGGCATCCATAGGAGAGATTCCTCCAGTGCAGTAATGGTCATGCATTTTCCACAAGCTCCTCATGGGAGTACACTTTACTTGGGAAGTGAAAAAGAAGGGAAACTATTAATCAAGTGAAGCTGAGCTTGCAGTGTAGATGTGACACTATCGGGTATGCACATTGTACGGAATTTTCATACCAGTTCTTGAGGATAATCGCAGGAAAGGAATGTGGGTGGGTTGGCTCCTATATGAAAAGACATCTCTCAGCTAAAGGAAAAACAACAAAACTTTTAAAGCACAGAGTTTCAGCGTAACCCGTAAAACATTGGACAAACAATGCAGAACAATGGGCTGGAGTCTGTTCTCACACTAATCTGTGCTTAAAATATTACTTCGGTTCCAGTGACATTCCTTTTCAGGTTCTGATTGTGGAATTCTATTACCCTATGTATATTATTTTACTTTTCCAAATTCTTTAGCAAAAAGATTGTAAATATTTTCAAGTGCTTTAAACTCTCCATGTTTTTTAAGATAGCTGTAAAGAGCTAAACAGTAGGGTGGATTCCAATGCTCACTATTAAAAAGAAAAAAGAAAAAAAGGCATCCCAAATCTTCATACACAATTCCTAAATTAAACATCTTCTACCAAGGAGCATCACATTTTTTCAAGATGACATTATCTCTTACTTTAAATAACTGCAACATACAACACTACATACTGGAGGAAAATAGGTTTTTTTTTCAGTTTCACAGTTATTTATAGATTATACCAACCTGTATAAAAGAAAAGTCAGTGATGATCTTCCAAGGATTAAAAAGGCTCTGTTTTGAAGTCTATTTTCCCCACTCTTGTAGCGTTTTCACATTAACGCAAAATATTCTTGAGCCAGCTGGTTGTTTTGTTCACATTGGCTTTCATTGCCTAATCTAGTGAATTCATTATAGCTCGCTGCCTGAGGGCTCAATTTTCAGCTGTGCTGAGCATGACCTATATCTGCTGTGGGAAAAGGAAGGCAAAGGTTCTCTGCGTGTTTCACACCTTCCTGCGACCTAGAGAAGTTGTGGGGGGGACCAATCCCCTACACAAGCCGAAGTAGCCCTAACTATGCAATATGGCTTCACATGGGTCTTAGGAATTACCTAGGTGGAAATCTGCTTGTCCTAGCATGAATCCTATGACAAGGTGTTGCGCGCTAAGAGAAGCTTCTGTAAAGCAATGCTGATTTTATATCAACACAGGACTCTTCTGGACCAGGGAATCCTCAATGTTTTCTGCTGGGGAAATGGTAAAAGGCTGCTCTTGTAATATAAAAAGACCTTTCTGGAACGTGAATTTGGAATCAGGTATATTGTTTCTGAGGTAATCAGACTCCGATATCATTGCAACATCTATTATAAATTCTCTTAGTTACGTGCTAGAGATATGTCATTACAAATAGAGAAGCTCTGTAGCAAATGGATTCTATTTGTGCATGTGCTACAAAAGGACAAACAGTTCTGTGTTTTTAAAGCTTTTTGGATGAGATTAGTGGTTGCAGAGTCTGAGCTGTGTCCATTTTGTCCTCACTAGCAAGTGGGTGGTTGCCTCCCACGCTCACGTCACTAACCACATTTGGCAGCAGTAACATTTTGGCAGCAGTAACATATCTAGGATGTCCCAGCACTGCAAAGTAGTCTCACTTCTCCCTACAGACTTTTCCTCTGAGTTGGGTAGTTTTGCTCCTTACTTTCAATTCGCTGAGCTATGATCACTATTTATACCCATGCACATATACACACAAGCATCCACCCATCCCTTACCACTGCAAGGAAACTACAACTTACAAAACAACAAAACAGTCCGGTCGCAGACAAGGAAGAAGGAAAAGCAAGACGAAAACACAATAAAGACCCCATGCTGGCATGGCACACTCTGAGTCATCCTTTCCAGATATAAATGTCGTCCATTAAGTTTAAAAAAAATAACAACAAAAATCAGCCATTTTTTTTTCTTTTACTGCGTGCTTTAATAGCTATGCTCTTCATCAGCTCCAGTGTTCGGCAGCTGATCCCTATTGCCTTGGCTAGGGACATGTGATAGTTTTGCTGAATAGTTGCAAACATGCTCTCTGCTGGGTACTAATAGCTGGCACATTAGGCTGCTTGGCGAACTGTGGCAGCCAAAGAGAAATGCTTTCAACGGACTCTGATTTCAGTAAAGAAGTGGAGGGCTGTTTTTTTTTCTTTTTTTTTTCCTTTACCCACTCTGCTTGATGCCAGTGTTCTTAAAATAGTTCTCTCAGAATTTTCTTTTTACCCATTTTGGAGCCCAGATGTAGAAAGTAAGCCAGCACAGCTGGTAGAGCCTGACTGTGCCTCGCATATAAGGAACAGTTACATGGCCTTCCTTTATTCTTATTAATGCTGTGGTTGATATTATTATTAGCACATCAAGGAAAAATGTTTAGTCTTCAATAGGTTAAAAGTTTACCAGCTGAAGACCACTCGGTTCCTCGAACCTTCACCAGACCACTGTATTCTGTTATCTTCAGTCCTTCCATCATTCTTTTCCCTCATCAGAAATATGGGTTTAATTAGTCGCCCTGTTCTGAGCTCACACTGATACCTGCGCTGAGCTAGTGCATGCGATGTGCAGTGGTGCTGTGATGTGAACTCATTCCCACAGCATGTTGGATACAATCAGCAGTCTCCTTATACCTAGGAATACATGCTAGACTTGTAGTCTGAGGCAGAAATAATGTACAGAGTAGCAGCAGCCTTCCTGCAAGCTAAAATGTACACAACATACTGAAAAGATAGCATTCAATTAGTAGAGTTTCTTTTATCTAGTAAGTACTGGGTCGACTGTCCACTATTAAGAGAGACAGTAACTTTCTTCACTTAAAGGAGCAAATTAGATGTTTGGAAGCCTTCACTTTTGCAGCTATCATTTGCTTCTGAGATTTTTTTTCTTGTTAAAGATTTACTATCACCTGAGCACCCTCCTGGGATGCTTCCTCATGCAATATGCTATCATTCCTACCAGCTCTGAGTTACTTATAATTGTACAGTTCCCTGAAGGGTGGCTTCTGAAAGCAGTCTGGGGTATTACTGTTACAGACCGCAGAACTGCATGTTCCTGGTACATCTGTGAAAGCATTTGGGGGAGCAAGGATATGGGTGGAAGTAACACTGATTCATTCTATCTTCATGTGAAAACAGAGGGAACAGTTGGCCTCTCCAAACTGGAGTGGTACAGATAGAGATATGAATATGCAAAAAAATAGCACGGCAATTTCTAGGACTAAAGACGTCTCAGAGAAATGCATTCAAAAGAAAAAGTGCACTGAGATCCACAAAGATACCTTTGAAAGGTGCAAAATGCAATCAGGCAGCCAGGGTCCACTGAAAGTCAATAGGAGTCAGGTATTTAATTCCCACTTACGCATTTAAACCTCTGTGATCTTCAACAGCTCGCTCTAGTGGGAAGTGTATCCCTTACATAAGCAAACCTCTGTTGTGATTACGCAGTTGCAGATGAATGACAAAGGCTTTTGGAGATGAACAATCAAATTCTGGGCTGATTTAGGGCTTTCATAAAGCATCACTGGTGGATGCTGGGTTACAAATTTAGAAAGTTCCACTGCTCGCCCCAGCCTCCTGCCTCCTCCTCATGACAGCATCAGAAGAATCTAGTTCATACCCACATCTCCCCAATGGCCACATCAGGGTCCAACATCTTAGCTGAAACCATTAATAAAAGTGTGTTTCATTAAGATGTAGGTCTGTGAGTGGGAGCTGCTGACGCATACATGCTCTTTGCCACAAGAACAGTAAACTTCCAGCAAGCAAACAGCTGAGAAGGTATTTCCTTAAGCAGCTTCAGCTGTTTGTACAGGGCATATGAATACGAGTCCCCGTGCTCTGTGCTAATTCTTACTTGTGACTGTCTTCAAGCTTATGCCCAGCTCCATTCCTTCTCCTTGTGTCAGCAGCACCCTGCTTAAGTTGGTCCTGAGGCTAATAGTAATTATATATCGGCAACAAATAACTAGAGACCTTTAGATCAACTCAGACTATGGGCAGACTGTTATTAGCATACTTCTCCTTTTCTAGAGAAAAGGGACAGAGCCCAATACCTGAGACTGCAGTTTTACAGGTACTTACTAATATCTGGACGTCGGGCAGCTGTTAGGAGGAACTGAGCACTTCTCTCTCCTTGATCTGCTTCGAGGCTTTACCCTAAGCAAGTCTGAAGATGTTTTGCATGCTCCTTTGCATGCAAGACATATGTTTTCCAATTTCAGACAATTAGAAGTGTTTCACCTACACTAGTGTTTAGGTTTTCTCTGCATTAAATGGAGAGAGAGAGGCACATTCATATGCCGGTTTTCCCACCATGAGATATTTGGGAATAAGATAGAATAACAGAGGAATTTGCCTACAGCAGTTATAGAGAGAATTGTATGTTAAGGATCAGGTCATTACAGTTAGCTAAGATAAACCACAACTTTCCTTTAATTTTCCATCAAGACTGAGTCCACAACACAACCACCACCTTGCAGCCTCTCTATGTAACTGCTTCCCTGAAGATTTTCAACAAAAATACTCATTAGCTCAATTATCCTTAAAGCTACCCATAAGAAAAAGAAAAATCTTGAAATAACAGATGCATTTATGGGTTACATCTTGTGATGAATGAACACGAACTCTCAGCTTCATTACAGCCAGCCCACACAGTCACATTTTCTATTGCTCATATATAATGATCAACAATCATTCGGGAGAAAAATATATAATAAACTGCAGCCAATCCCCCAAAATAAAATGGAATTAAATTAAATTAAATTAATGGAAATTATTTCCATTTGTGTTTGAAGCAGCTGGGAAAAAAAGCCTATCTTGACTTTAGGGGCTCGCCAATACCTACCATTCTGATGTTCTTATTAAGACCTCTAGTACTTTGATCTTCCACTCTTTACGGCTCTTCTTCCTACACCTGCTCCAAATGCATCATCCTGAACAATCCTGTTTTTCTTTTATGATAGAACTGATAGCATTAGAACTGATCTGTAAAAAAATCATCCAACAAAATTAGCTCCCACTTTGTTCTTAATTTTGTGTACAAGCTGTATGATAGCTCTTGAGTTCACATGAAATTATTTCTGTTTTCTCTGTTTGGATGTGCTGTTTCTTATAGCAGGAATTTCTCTTCCTGTTGGCAAGATACCATAAATATTTGTAACTGTTCCATAAATTGTTGTAAGAAGTCAGTCAGTCCTTTGTGTGGTCCTTTGTATGGTTGATCCTTTTTTTTTCCCAGAATGGCACTTCTTGTGAAAATTCTCTAAAACACATTTAGTTGAATCTTCAAATTCTTCTGCTATCTACACTTCATTTCTCCAAGTGTTTGCTTGTAAACAACTTAAGGACACATCTATACAGATGGGTGTAAATCGTCACACAACTCTTCTGCCCAAACCCCACTCTGACTGAATGCCATGCAGCTCAACTATTTTGTTCTTCTAGTGTTAAAATTCTTATTGCGCTTTAGACTGTATGAGTGTAGTGAAGGTGCAACTCTCTGAACATATTAATCTAAACATGTTGTTTGCATGGCCGGCCAAAATCAGAAATCAACTAAATTTTTGCAAAAAATTATTTCACAAGCATTTTATACACAATAGTTTTCTGTATAGAATATTTCTGAAGATTTGTAGAATTTTTATTTTCTGGCTTGTTTTGCAAGTGCTGAAGTCTTTTGAAGATAATTCTTCCTCTGTGTGGAAGCCCAAAGCTTGTAAGGCTTGGACAAAATATTCTTCTTGCAGTTGCCTGCAGAAGTAACCTGTAGTCCCTACAAATGGCTCTCAGCAAGATGATGGGGAAGAAAATTTCCCATAGCTTTGCTCCTCTCAAAGCTGATAAAACTAATCATGACTCCTAGTATTTTCTTTTTCATGCTTATTAAATCAGATGAATTGGCAAAACATCTACAACAGTTTTTTTCTGTTGGATCCCTATAATGTTAAAAATTATCTAGGTGTAAAAATAGTGCATTACAATACTCATTTTTTCCCCTAATTTTCTAGTTCAGCTGAATTTCTTCTAGCATTTATTTCTTGGCATTATAAGCAGTTGCTGAAACTAGTCAAGTCAAGCTTACCATATGTCAAATTTTGATGGCAATTATAAGAGACGTTTAGATATTTTCACTTTGGTCCTTCCTGGAGATGGCATTGCACAGGAGAGACAAGTTCTTACACTGACTAGCTAACAAAAGCCCATTGCAGCTTCACAGGTTAAGACCAACACGCTAAATGCCACATGGAAATGAAGAAGCAACAGCGCTGATCATGGAGCACCAACGCAATGTTCTCTGCTGCTCAATAAAAGGGCAATTACTTCCTGCAATAGCACATTTTCCAGAAGGTCTTGGCAGACAGTTCCCATGCAGTGCATTATGTTAGATTAATTTAAAGGTAGCAAAGGCATGGATAGCTATAACAAGATCTGCATCCGACAGTGTAATGAGAGACACAGGATTCCAGAGAACAGCAAGAGAAAAATCATCAGAAGATGAAGTACTTGGCTGCAATGGCTACTTACTTAATTAGCAATAGCCCTGATCTAATAAAATCACCAAACTATGAATCTTCTTGCCCCAGTTCATTCAACAGAGGTGTCAATTATCTGATCAGTGTACATTTGTCCATTTTTTTCAACTCACCAATATGACTTCATAGCTTTTTTTGGAATGGGCAAACAGGCTTCAGGCAACAAGCTCTCAATCCTTGTCTCATATGGATTAGAATAGAGGATCTTCTTGGCTCCCAGTCAGTTGCATTGTGTTCATCTAATAAAAAACATCAGTGGAAAATTCACCACTATACAAAAAGCAAACAACTTGAAGCACTTCAATGACTGTGTATTAGCACTGGCATGCTTCAAAAATAACTACTGAACATTGCTGAGAGGACTTCAGGACTATATAATTATTTATGACAGGCTTTCAGCTTTTTTTCCTTCTACTAAGTGGTTGGTGTTATCTGAAGGCCAAAGGAATACTGTGAAAATGAAGGCAGGCAGGCAGTGGGCTGCTTTTTTTAAAGCACTGCCCTCCCTCAGCACTTATTGTGGATGACAATACTGAGCATCTCCTGGGAGAACTACTATTCAAAGGTGTTTGACTTCAGACTTCAGATTTCATAATCTGAAACCCGTGTCTGTAAATAGAAAAAAAAAAAGAACCACGAATAGAAATGAGCAGAAAGCAGTTTATTCCCATTTGAGCAACATGTTCAAGTTAAACGGTTTTCCATTCCATATTGGGATAAAATTGAGATGTTTCAATGTTTTTTTCAAGAAAAAACGGAGCAAATGAAAGCTCCAGTGTTCTCCTCAATCCCTCCTGTTACTCCCCTTTATATCCGCCCTGGCTGCCAGGTAATTGGGATGCCAGCCCACATTGAAGGGGCCTGCAACAATAGGGAACAGGGTCTGAAGCCCAGCCCTGATGCATTCACAGGCCTGTTCTCAGTGCTTGACAGTCCCATCATGCATCGCAGAACAGCATCCCAACCTGCAGGCTAATTCTGAGGTCAGATACAATTCATTTTTCATACTTAAAATAGCCCACCCTAGAGCTCAGATGCATTTCCAGCCATTGGTTTTCTGTTACTGACGTATTCCCCACTAAATCTTCCCATTGCAGCACATTGACTCAGCTCCCGTACTCGCCCCCACTCTCTCCCTGCCGCAGGGCTGAGCAGAACTTGCTGTTTGAGCACCCACCAACACTAGCAGGACCCTGACTCACTCCCCACACACACGCCAGGCTGGTACCAGGACTGAAAGTGAGCGTGTAGGGAAAAGGGAAGCCTACATACCTCATAGAAACATGTACTGCACCTCGGTTGTGGGATTTCTTCCAGAAAACTGAATGAAAGATACAGTGATAACTGTGAGCCATACTCTTATAAACCAACTTTCTGATGTAAGCCAAGGAAATGTGTTCTCACCTTAGCAACATCATCATTAACTGGTGTCCCTGAGAACAGCTTTTCCTTTGCTTGTTTTTTTCTCTAAGTAACAGCATCAATTTTTACTTTCATATTCCTATCATTGCTGAACCTCAGAGGACTACTTGCATGTATAAAATTCAACATCTGTGTAAGTGTTTATAATGCTGAGGCCATTGCTTGAAATGTCTTATTCTTGCTGGAATATCAGGAGACATGCGAAAACAAAGATTTGTAATAACACTCCCTAATATAGCCCTCCTATATCATGTCTTAAGGTAAATATTCCCATGTTGAATATTAACAGTAGAATTAGACTTTTTCCCACAAGCAGAGGATTTGATGCTCTGTCTACACTAAGCAGTTCCATTGTTGCCCAGTGAAAGTCTGTTTCTGACTGAAATCCAGTTGATGCTATTTTATACAACAGTGAATGATACTACTACTACTACTAATAACCTACTTTGGAAACATTTGAAAGATGATCAACCTACATAATCATTATCAATCTGCCTCTTGCTGGGTCTTTTGGAGCACAAAGTTAATAACACCACCACTGACAACAGCTTCCAGCCTGATTGTCAGGGAAGACAGTTTTTTCTTCATACTCCTAAGTGAACTAAGGAATTCAAAAATCTCTGACGTTGGTATGCACTTTTATATGCATCATCATTTTGTAACTGGGCCCAGTAAAAATAAACATATTTGTTAAACAGAATAATAAAAGATAGCAGTGGCACAGTATCAGCTTTATCTGAACATATTTGACTGTTGCTGGGAGAAGTTAAGCTATAGCTATGATAAGTAAAATAAACTGTGAACACAAGTAGGTGAATCATCATTTTGTCCTTGCTGTGTTTCAGATCAAGCTTCCAAACCCTTTTAGCCCAGACAGAAAAGACAACTGCAAGAATCTTAAAGAATCTGAAAAAAAAAATCTTATTCTGACGGGAAAAGTGCTGAACTATAGTATTTACAGTAACTGAGATGTGGAGTCAAAGAAATCCATTGTCTTCATTCCACAAAAGGAAAGATGCCAGACCGATTGAGTGAAAATCAGTCCTGGAAAAATGTTTTAGGTGCTCAAAAATGCAAATTCCTCACCAAATGGGATTCATAGATATGCCTTGGTGCCTAATTCCTAATAAACTTTCTTGATGTGCCTTTAAAAATCTGTCCAGTGAGTCTGATTTCATGTTTTGCTGCAAGCTAGCGCCTGCTCCAAGGAAAACCTTTTAAAGCACCTGCCAAATGATGCTGGATTTGCCCTAAGGCATGTTTTCGAGGAGGCTTGGAGTGGGAGCACTGTGTTGCAAATGTGAAGACCTTGCTCTCAATTGCAGTGTCTTTTCCATTGGGGAGTGTAAGGTCAGGAAGGGTGAGTGGTTAGTGTAGTTGGTGTAGTTAGCAGTATGGACCTTGCTCAGCATAGAGAATTAGTTTGGAGCATAAAGATAGTAGGTTCCCAGTGTCCCATATTATGTAGATAGTAGAAGTTGGATTTTTTTTTGATGTCTAGGTCCCCATGTAGATGTAATAGTCATGTAACATGCGATGAACAAAGCTAGGCCCGTCACGAAAAGAAAGTGCTTGAAACCCTTTCTCAACATGTCAATTAAAAAGCAAATATGTGTAGCCATAGCACCAAAATCCTTGTAAATACCTTGAGGCTTGTGGCAGACATCTGCAAGGGATGGGGCCAGTTGATATTGGTGTTAAAGGCTTTGGCCATATCTTGGTCAGACAAGAAGGTGTTATGTGAACGCGCAACAGAGCATTATCCTACAGTGCCTTCAAACGAGATCTGAACTGCAGAGGATTGTGCTTGGCAACCACATCTCTGATGAGAATTTCTAGGGATTTGGATCTTCCTCTAAAGCCTTACTTCAGGGAGTAGGTCAAATCAGATGAACCTAGATTCTCTGGTGGGTGGCGGGAGCGAGCGCTGTGACATCTCTGTGTGCACAAATACCTGTCTGCTCACTGCTTAGGTCCCTGCAAGGCAATGGAGCAAAGTACGACGGATTTGAGCTCTCCAAGCCTTCAGCACAGCAGGAGACAGAAAGGCAGTGAGGCCTTGCCTGCTTCACTCTGCCCCAGAAAACCTATCCGGACAGCCAGGGACACAGATAACGCTCTTCATTTCCTAAAAAGGCATCTTCACCAGCACTCGGTGTGCGCCTGCTGGGGAGGAATCCCTCCCAGGCCCTGCCAGATCCTTCCCAGGGACAATAGGTCTCCGCTCTGCTCCCCATCTGGGTCTTTGCCTAACTTGCACAATAGTCCGCAGTGATTAATCAGTATTGCCAAAAAAAGAATAAGCGGGGTGGAAGTGGGGGCGGGTGGAGGGAGCATTGTACAGGGTTTCCAAACAATACCAAATACTGCATTGAGATTGTAGCCTGTAGATTCCATTGCTGAGCAGTATCTTTGTTTTAAGAACAACAGCTCCACAGCTCAACCTCTCTATTTCTCCGTCTCTCTCTCTCTGTCTTTTTTCCTTAACTCATATTGATTAAAGTAGAATCTGGAGTTTATTTGTTTTTTCTCCAAGGTACAGCAGCTGCGTAAGAGAACATTTCACCATAAAGAACAGGCTGATTCACTGCATTTCTCCTGAGTACAGATTGTTGTCTTCTCCCACACAGTCTTCATAAATTAGGAAAGGAATCTGAAAAGCCTCACAATATATGTTTTTGATTGTTCCTCATTTACAGCAGATAACTTAGACCTCAAATATCATATCTTTATCTAAAATAAAGAGAATAGACAAAGTAACCAGGAGCAATCCCATGATTTAAGCAGGATCTGGAGCTGGTTCATTACAGAATCACCTTCCCTTTCTAATGCCTGAAGCTGCTGGGTACATTCAGCCCTTGGGATGTTATCCTCAGCTAGGAGATAAGGATGCAGACGGTGGGACTGTTATGGATCAGCATTCATGTGGGCTAAGCTCCGATCTGGTTTGGCTCGTTATGGGAACTTCACTTCAAAGAAGAGCTTAAGTCTCTAAGAAAACGAGAACAAAGTTACCCACAGATACATCCAGCCTTGTGTGTGCACTTACCAGCCTTCAAGAGGAAAACAGGAGCAGCAGAAAGCTAGGCATTCTTATCAGCAGCAGTGCATGTTTTTCTCTTCCTGACCGTTACTTTTCCTGAACAATGTATATGTAGTGCAGGAAATCGGCCAGTAAAATTTGCCTGAAGTGGGATTTGGTTCCATATTTTAGATTACCAGTGAAATGTCAGAAGTAATTCACTCAAGAAGTACCAGAGTCCTCAAGGATGGTTCAGCCCTTAGTTAGAATAATAAATAAATAATCCCAGAAGCCACCCCCTGCCCCTTTTTTAACTACAAGGAGCGGGTCTGCTAGAATATTGCCACTGCAATCATGAAATGCATCCTTGCCTGGTTTCTGTAAATTGCAGATATCACTCCGTGATTCTGTCAAGAATAATTTTGAATAATTCCTTGAGATTCGTATACATTTAGGCCTATCTTGCCCCTCCAAAAAGTAACGATAGTCAAAAGAAAGCATAATTTCAAAAAGAAATCCACTTCAATTTCCTTCAACATGAAGGAAAGTAGTCTGCATCTGAGTGATCTACAGGCTCTTAGTGTTCAACTCTGGTGAAATTTTTTAATTGGAAGTATTTGAAATTTCGTTAACTTTTCCAATTTCAACGGGACACATGTTAGAATGGGGTCTGAAATGTTGTAGGTCAGCAGATATTGAAACAATTTCACAAATGTAACCTTTGAAATAGAGGCTGTTGAATGAAAAAATCCTAAATTGCATAACAAGGAATATGCTATGTCATATAGGTATCTATACCTATACCATAGTGCCCTGTACCATAAAGGTACAAATATCAAATCCCCAGTAAGAACAGGATCTTTAAAGTTTTTTGCCAGTCATGATAACATGACCTGAGAGAGCACTTATAGCAAGGAATTTCCTCTTCATGTTAGTTTCTTTCTAGATAGTAAGAGAAAGTGAGATTGAGGATTCTTGGGTTCAGTTATAAACGACAAAGAGGAATATAGACATGGATATTAACTTCTCTTTCCTTACTTATTTATTTATTATTTTCCTCCAAAAAGAGCGTTGGAAAAACAGTTTCTTTGCTTGCTATTTAAAGGTCAGACAAGCAACTATAGGGAAAGCTTTTTCAAGGGGCAGTCCTGTTCAGGCAGGAGCTGATGAAGAGAGGCAACAACCAGCAAGAGCTGGTCAAGACAGGCAAAAATCAGAGGCCGCAGATGCCAAATCCTGGTCTTTACAGAAATCTGCTGTTGATGGCATGATCTCCAGTGAAGCAGTTAAAGCATTTTTCGCTTTCCCTTTCTAGGATCTCTCTCTTAACATTCAGAATTTATGATGTGCCAGAAATTATTATTTGTCCTGTATGAAAAATCATAGTCAGTTCTCAGGGCTGGCCCATTCTCACTTAACTGTAGCACAGAAGTTAAGCATGCAGTCTAGGTTAGGTGTCTTTCCTTTAGTTTTAATATTGACAATAAGTGAAGATCAGACTCATAAAGTGGCAGAAAAACCCAACTTTAACAGCAGGGCAAATATTTTTAATTACATTTTTCAATACCGTTTGGGAAATCTTTTAGAAAATACGCTCCTTTGTTCAGTGACATATTCTGAGTGCAGAAGTCTCTCTTGTTCTTTTCCTTGGCTTTTACCGTGAAGTTGATGCTTTTGCTGTAGGTATGGAAGCAACTACCAGCCTTTCTAATCATAGAATAATTGAATCTGGAAGGGACCTCTGGTGGGCTTCAAGTTAAATCTACTGCTTGAAACAGATCTAATTAAATCAAGCATGTCAGAGGCTTGCTGAGTTTTGAATATCCCCAAGGATGGTGATTCTTTGGGCAATTTATTCCAATATTTGACCACATTTACAGTGAGAAGCTTTTCTTTGTATCTAATCCATGATCAAATATATATATTGCATTAGCTGAACAGAAAATCCTGGGCTTCTGGACTTCTGCTCAAGTTTCTTTTCCTTTGTTATACACACAGCTTGCCTGGCAAAACTCAGAAAGGAAAAGATTTTATAGCTAGCTAATGCCTACTCTACTGGAGCACCCATTTTGACATAGGAGACTGCTTTTCCCATTACAATATAATAAGATTCTGTAACTGACTTCAGCAGTATTCCTGTCTTGTGAAAGCAAAGCAGCTTCTTGTGATGGAAATAACAGACCCTTTTAATATTCAAATATTCACACAGACCTGAACATCAAATCCAGTCTATTGGAATTAAGCTAGGATAGCCTGAACAAATCATATGTCTGTACCAGCAATGGGAGTCAGCCTTGTGCATGAATACCTTTGTAAAGAAAAAGAAGGAATTTATATGCTTTATTGCCATGGATCATGCTAAACAATAGAATCAACTTGTAGTGTGTCCACATGCAGCTGAGGTATTTAGGTTTCTCATTCTTTAGCCGTACCACTACCTCACAGCTGAAGCGCTGAGTGCTGATCTCTCCAGGCAGTCTCATTTCATTATCATGCAACTTAATCACAGATTGCCATTGTAACCCATCCTTCAAAGAACGGTGATCCATTTTCTCCTGATATCATAAGGCTCTCATTACATTCAAAACATAAACTCATCATCCATGAAAACCATCCAGAGGTCAGGACAAATTTTGCCTTGCTTCATTTTGTGCCATGCTATGTCAAATCATGCTACAGCTGCGTGATATGGAGTCTTGTATCAACTCCACTTCTTTTCGCTTTCTTTTCAGGTAGTCCATGATCTTAAGCCTATTCTAAACCCCATATCAGAACAAAAGAACATCTCTGGAACACAGAGCCAAAGCTGACTTCATGGCTTTTATTTGTTTCGTGGGTACAAAAACACTTATTTTTGATACCTACTGTTTTGATAGGAGAAATCAAAGTTCTCGCTTCTGTAAAGACTACGTCTGGTATAAATTTTATAACTTACTGAGCAAAATGCATTTTTTTAAATAGGCAGAGCTGTAGATCTTCTCAATAAAATGCTCTGTTATACTACCTTTTTTTTTTAAAATGGAATACTTTGTGAATCAGTATTATTTAAGGCACATGTTTAAAGTAGTCTTAAATGTTGTCTTTTACTTGTGTACACAAATTAGTGTTGACATTTAGGTTTGAAGGAGTTCGTAGAGAAATCTTATTATCTATTTTCTTTATTTGTAGACTTTTCTTAGGGGCATCTCACTACATAGACTGACTACCTCTCAAGAATTATTAATATACTTAAGGTGATGAAATCATTACAGACTTTATCACCTATTAACATTGTCTTATAGTGAGTCCAAACATAGACATGCATTTTTATCACTAATGGGTTCCTGATAAGAGATGACAGTGCTTTACAGAGCCTGACCACAGCAAAATCACTACAAATTATGTCAGAAATGAACTCTATTTTCCACTAGTGCTGAATATCTACTTCTTCCATTAGTTTCAGCTGATGATGAGGATAATTTGCACACGAACATTGGGTTTTAGTGGTGGAATTCATCTTGTTCCATATGGATACCTGTAAGTTAGATATCTGTACACAAACTGAACCTTTAAACTCTTTATAATCAGTGAAGGGCCATCTCGTATAAATGTAATTTTAATGTGAGTTTAAGTCCAGGCAGCTGTAAACGGAGTCCAGATTGACTACCTCAGTTATTGACATCTCCAGTGGAGTGGTCTAAAGTGAGATAAAATTAATTTCATTCTCTGTCTTAATTTAGTATTAAAAAATGAAAATCTACAGCTTCAGTGCACAGTTGAAACCCCACAGATTGAAGGCAGATTGTAGAAGAGTCTACAGCTCTCCTGGCTTTTCATCCATCTTCAACCTAATTTATGATATGAAGCCTGCAATATGAATTTATCTCTTGACTATAAGTGATGACTCATGTTATCCTTTCATAAACACACCATGTCTACCATAACTGAAGACAGAGATATGTTTTGTCCCATAAGCCAATAGAAGGTCTTCTCAAAGTCAGATTGAAAAGACCAACAGATACTAGTTATATTGTAACAGACCAAAAATAAAGATGAGCTGAATATAGCAAATAGAATTTATTTGGGTATCAACTATCACCTCAAAATAGCAGAAGGCATGGTTGCTGAGAGAAAGAGATACAAATATAGTTTAGAAACCTTATATAGTTTTATAAATAACCAGGTAAGCTTAAATATAGATGGATATTTATAATAGGTTTGTCACTATTAGGACCTCTCCATCTGTCTCTCTGCCTATAGGGTCATCCTCGTTTGAGAGACAACACTCAAGCACTGACATAAGATTTTACTGACCTGTTTCTAAAGGACCTTCCTTCTTCATTACAGTCCTGAGTGTTAGTGATTTAAGTTATTTTTCCAAACAGGACACGCGGACTCTCCAAATTTACACTGGCACAAAGTAGTTAAGGAGCACTTCCTCTACACTGTGTGTAGATCCTGGTGACAATGTATGTTGCCTTTATTTAGAAAATCTGAGGTGTATGTCCTTTCGTCCAGCAGGTGTAAAGAGTTTTGTGATTTTCTCTTCTAGCTTAGTATTTCTTGCATGTGGCCATTTTTAACTACTCAAGCCACTCCAGAGACAGGAGGGTATGATGAGACACAGGGAACTATTCAAAGATACCAATGATTGTAGTTAGTAAATAAGGCAGACCAAAAGGAGCATATCTATACAAGCAAACATTTGGTGCTGAGACATGCACACTATATACGTTTCAGCATTCCGGGATTTCTTTATCTTATTGTTAAATTTGAACTTGTCCTAATATACTCCCATGGGTTGAATGCCCTTGCTGCTGGATTAAATTAAATGCAATCTTGGAGTGCGTCTTCCACTTCAATTTCATTGAAAAGAAATCCAATTTTTCTGCTCTGGGATCACTCGAAAATTCAAACCAAAACACAGTGAGTTGCAATGACCAAATCTGTTTCCAAAATGCACTGCAAATGAAACCTAAGACAATAATACAGACATACCTGAGAAAATCAGTCTGAAATATGTTGATGGAAAATAATAGTAAGCAATACATAACACAGGCATTATATATCACGTGCTTTCACAATGCCTACTCATATAATTAATCTGTAAAATGGGTGATAAAGATTGAAAGATTATTTAGTAAAAATATTTAAACAAAACATATTCATGAATTTTTAGTATCTTTCTTACATTTTTCACACTTCCAATAAAGCTTACATAGCTTTATACAATTAAAAAAAAAGCACATCAATCTTCTCCAAGGCTATGCCTTAAACAAACTTTCTTTTAAATTGAAAAAAGCCCAATCCTTAAAACGTATTTTATTTTGGTAGAAACCTAATTAAAATGCCTACTAGCATTGCTAATGCTGTTCTTTTTCTTGCTATGGAGTTCTTTTATGGTAATCATAACTGCTCTGGTTAAATGCTTCAGACCATGTTTACAAACTTTGAAAGGAATTGTCCATGATATTCCCTTTTGCTTGCATACTTTCCATATTTTATTTATTATTTGCAAAAGTTTTGGTTTGAGATGTCTGTTTACTCACTCTGTTTGAGTAATGGTTGTTATTTTTACTAAAATAAGTATACCCACACACCACAGTATTTGCAAGTGGATAAAAATATTTTGATCATCTGAGCTGAATTAGAGAAGTGAGCAGCCCTACTAAAGTGAAACAAAAAGTAAACACTCAATATATTCCTTAGTCAGGACCCTTTAACCCTTTAGAAAGCAACAAGAAAAAAGAGACTGATCTAGAAGACAAATTACAAAATACGAGTACAGACTATGTGTATTGACCAACTTTATATTTTGTTGAAAAATAAAGAGGCAGAGAAAACATTCTCAGAGGAAAACATTACTCACAGTAAAAAATAACAAAATCAAAAAGGCAACACAGAAACATAGAGGACTGAATCTATCAAATAACGTAATCTGGAAATTAACACTTTGTTTTTTCTTGGATATTCACAATGTGCTTTCTGCTTAGAAGATTCTCATCAGGCAAGCCATAACACAGAAGACCAAGAAGGGTTGTCTTTCTCGTGAAAGTTTAGGGCTCAGCAATACAACCATGTACAAACGAAACGATAAAAAGTACAGCTGACTTGGATGGAAACCGAAGGTCCATTCTGAGAAATGTTCAGGAATTATGATTTATGCTTCTGATTAAGGATTTCTTTCTTTTCCAATCTGATTCAGAGCAGATCTGATCACCTTTTGAACACTAGTACAGTTAACACCTCACCTATATTAATGCTCTTCATATTGTCTAAGCTGGTGAAAATAGATAGTAGGAAATTTCCCATGTGTTGCTTTAAGAAAAGTGGATTGTTTTGACAGGTAAAAGTTGTTCTCCATGGTGAAAACATTTATATATTTTTTTCTCTGTCCAAAGATGGAAAACTATGCATAATCAAGTTTAATACAATGGTCTGAGCTAAACTTTATGCTGTGTTACTATTCATTCATAAGTTACTGAAAAATAAAAAAAGGTAAAAAGTATATATGATAATCTGTGTCAGGTGTCAGGACCCTTATATATATTATAAAACAAGAATAGAAGAAGAAATGAAAGCAGTCATAAACTGTTAATGACATTGTAGAGCAAGGCAGCAACAGAATAGGGCTTTCAGAAAGACCTCATTCTAGCGTGTCAACAGAACAAAGAAAAGACATGGATAGAAAAATTTTCCTTTCTTGGTCAAAACATAGTGAATTCTTTTCAAGCACAATAAAAGCCTCAAACAATCCAGTCCAGATTATCAAAGAAAAAAGCAGATTCATAGACAGGAGTTCACTAATCTGGAGACATCTTTTAGGATGACCCTGAGCATTATCCCTTTTCTAGAACAGGATCAAATAAAAGCCCTAAAACTTTTGCATGGCGTGATATTTCTGCTCAACAGGTGTAATCCTGAGCTGTTTGCTTAGTATCCGTTTTACTTTGAAGGCCTTCAGATGTCTTTAACGCCAGTATGGTGAAGGTATTTCTGTTGATGGTGATGCAAAGTTGACATCTGGGACTGACTGCAATCTTGGAGAAAAAGTGTCTTTTCACTCTCCCTGCTGAAACTCTCCCTGGAAATGAAAAGAACCAAGAGAAAGAAAGACAAAATGAAATTTAATTATGCTCTTCTGAGTTATTGTTTTCACCTTATGAGCCAATATTCACTTCTTTTTTTGTGGTTCATATCGGTATCTGCATCTGAATATGTTGTTCATTCTCTTGCTCAAGGGAAATACTTAATTTCTTCAGCACAAGAGAGAAATCATAACTGGTTGTGACCTCTAAGGCAAATGGAAAGACAGAACCGGGAAAGTTTGGTTTCAAAGTCATACAGATTTCTTACTGTTGCCAACATTCTTGCCCAGCTAATAAAGCTAAGTGATACTAGCACTGAAGGGAACTTTTCCTATGCTGCAAAAACTTCCCGTTTTCCTGAAACAGGGGAACATAAAGACGTAAGACTACATGGGAACACTAAGACTGTCAGATTTAGTCCCAATAATCACTTGCAAACCTAATATAAATATCTGATTCCTGGGAATGCTACCCACCTTCCTAGTCACCTCTAACCATTAATCACTTCCCAATACATTGTAATCAAGTTAAGACCTACCTCAAAGATCTAAATGCCACAACTTACTATTCCCCTCTAGCAGAATGATTCCATCACCTGTAATATAAGGCCCTAAAAATAACCTCAAAATTGTTACACAGATCTACAGATTATTCTAGAAAGCAGATCTCAGATGAGGGAAAAACAAATTCCTAACCTGGCATGTTTGGAGGAGGGCTGAGGAGAATATTATGTAACCTTACAGTAGTTGGATTATTTTTGTTCTTTTAATCAAGACATACTAACTGGACACGTGGGACTATCACACCACTTGGGGTGGGTGACTTGCATTCTTTCTCCAAATGAAATTTCCCATTCATAAGTAGATTGAGGTGGAAGAGGAGAATAAATGATTCCCTGAACCCCACGGGCAACAACAGAAGTCCTGAGGCATTGATGAATCTATTCATTGTAAATACAGATAAACCATCTACTCCCCTTAGATAAATCATCAGATACCCTAAGGTTCATATTACAAATTTAATCTCCTATATCCATGAATTATTTAATTATACAATACCTTTCATTAAACTTATCAAGGACAAAAGAGGGAGAAGAAAGTGGGGGAAAGAAACTGTTCTGGCCCTAGGACAGTTGGAAGCTATGAATCTTTCCCTTTGCATTAATTTAGGAAATAGAAAAATCAGGAAAGAAGATCCTGACATTTTAAAATCTTAAATTATACTTTCATTTCAGTTCCAATGAGTTATGAAGCATTTCTAAGTAAGTGCAGCATATGCTTTTTAAAAGTGAAGTCACTGTCTGAAAGTCAACTGAATATTATTCTGTAGGAAGCCTTATAGCTAATTTTTTTTAGCATATATCCATATCCAAAATGCTACTCTTATCTCGTTTTTACTTTTAAAAAAAAGAACAGATTATAAATATGATACATTATAACTTGACATAATCCATATTATACCATAAAATAAGCTTGAAAGATAAGTGGATGGTTATCTCTTCTGGTAATTAATACCTTATTCTTTGTACAGTTTGTTTGTAAAACATAGTCTGATGTTAAATATTTCATAAAATAAAATGCATGGCATACATTTTAGAGAAGGACAATCTCATTTTGTTTAACATATTATTAAAAAGAATATTCATAGTTCTTCTGTGAATAGCCACTGGAAAAGCTTGAACTCATGGTTGACTAAAGAGTGTTGCTTTTATTATAACAAATTATTTATTTTCGGGTCACCTCTTTTACAAAAAGCCTGCAGAGATAATATACTGTCTAATGTTTGGAAGTTGTGTTTCTGTATAAGTTGCCTTAGAAAACTCCATGGTTTCCAATACACTCTATTGCTTCTTTTCTTCTGCAATGATTATTCTTTCTCTCCTTCCCCCAGGAAGAGAAAGAAAGCTTATTAAATAGGCCTCTGAAAACTGACTTGATTCCATTAGGTCACTCTGTGGAGGATATGATCTCAATTACATAATGTTTCCTTTTTGCCTCATATGACATGGATCTCAGATTTGATAGCATAGATGGAACCCGTTATTTTACTCAAACAGAAGGGATAAAAGGAAATTCCTTTGGTTAAATGCTCATGGCACTACCTGATTTGGGAAGATATTCTATTCTAGGTTTAACTGCTCCACATTCAGACAAGACACAAACTTTTTGTATTTTCCTCTCCTTCATTTTATTGACTATAATACAGTTGCATTACATGCAACAGGAAATATCTTGAATTAGCTTTAAACTAGATTATTTGGGTACCAATGGCAAAAGAAATGTTATGGGAGCCAAAAATTAAAGTAAATAACTGAGTGGTTAGTGTGTGCTGAGTTCCCTATTGCTACTCTCCTACCAATTGCAGGCTATAAAGCTTAAAACTAATTTTTCTATACCCATATAAATGGATGGTAGCATAAGAGAGTATAGGTGACTGATATTTAGAAAGACATTCTGGCTCAAGGAGTAAAATTCTTTTAGCAGAGAATATAATACCATCAATATGTCAAATGTGAAGATCACTATAATGATTTTATACCTTGTCAAGGCAAGAATGGGAAGTTGCAATGGATTTTTTTCACTACAGATTTTATAGCCTAGCACACTAAATGGCATCACATTCACATGACCTGACTTTATGTAACAGAGCTGTCATAGCACAATTGACTGAACACGGAACCTGCATTTTGCAGGGGCAGTCGATATTTAGACCAACTCATTATGAACTGCCTTATGCAGATTTTAAGTTTTCCCATTTCAGTGAAACTGAATGTACCAGAGAAAACGTACTCATCTTTCCTATCAACCCTTATTAAAAGGACCTGACTATTGGGTGCCTCTATGTTATGTGCCCATGTGACCCCATAATTAACATGATGCTGAAATTGGCGCCTAGTTTTGTTAGAAAATAAGGTCTTTGAATCTATGCTGTCTGTCAGTACCATCTAATAACTGTCTAATTAGCTGCACATTTACAAAAATACCAGGCACAAAGCAAAGATCTCAGAGATACCACACTCCTGTAAAGAACACAGGACACTGACATGCCCAAATGAAGGGCCAGACCTCAATCGCCAGATGGTCAACAAGTAGTTCTGAACCTGCCGCAGCATGCGGTGCTGCCGCCAAAGGTGGTGGGTGAAGGACATGGGAGGAAATTGTTGTGGGGTATGGAATTATTCCTCAGCTAGTTTTATGAGGCTTGGGAGCTACTTCTCAGTTATCCAAGGATTACTCAGTCTGTTCAAAAAATACCTTCAATTCCTCTTATGCAGTACTGCCAAACTGCCTTTTTTTTTCCATCTAAACTAAAACTAGAGCCAGCTCTGAATTTTAATTGTACATCTCTTTCTCCAGCTTTGTGTGTCTGCACATATACTCGATATAAGAATATTCAGGGATATAAGAATCCTTGCATGTTTTTTGCAGGTTTTCTATTGGCAGCTCCCTTGTTGCCCATGGACTGCTGCTGTTTCAAGAAAAACCAGTTTTAATTAGGATAAGGACGAGGTGGAGCTATTAAAAGGGAGGCTTGCTGATGTTGAGAAAGATCTAGAAGAACTGTGGAACGTAGATTACAGTAGGAACAAAAGTGGATGAGTAGTGTATGAAGGCCAGAAAACACAGCTTCACAGGAAGCCGGATTTCACCTATTCCACTACTGACAGAACGGATATGACAATAACTGTCATCAAAACATAACATTATTAATATGTGATTAACATGATGTTTGGCAGAAAACACTGACCTCAGCCAAAAGAACTAAATTCATTTGGTTTGAAGAATGACAGAAAATGGAAGCGAGAATCAACCTATCTTACAGAGTTAGTAGAAAAAGGACATTTTGGTTCAAAGCAAAACTAGATCTACTATTTTCCTCGCATTGTAGCTATATATCTAAGCACAAATCAATTAGAAGTTTTGTTAAATGTTAACATCAGTTACCAGTAGCCATTTGAATCAAGTAAAATGCTTTTGCTTCTCACAGGTGTTCTTGATTTAACATCCCGTGTCAGTACTAACCGTACCTAAAGTTTTGGATGAAGCTCCAGAGCTCCAGGTCAGATAAAGCATTGCATTTATGTACATCAGGCATACTTCATTCACCCTGCTGCTTAAAACACTACTAGACAATAAAAGGAAAAAAAAAAAGAAAAAGGAAAAAAAAAAAGAAAAAGGAAAAAAAAAAAGAAAAAGGAAAAAAAAAAAGAAAAAGGAAAAAAAAAAAGAAAAAGGAAAAAAAAAAAGAAAAAGGAAAAAAAAAAAGAAAAAGGAAAAAAAAAAAGAAAAAGGAAAAAAAAAAAGAAAAAGGAAAAAAAAAAAGAAAAAGGAAAAAAAAAAAGAAAAAGGAAAAAAAAAAAGAAAAAGGAAAAAAAAAAAGAAAAAGGAAAAAAAAAAAGAAAAAGGAAAAAAAAAAAGAAAAAGGAAAAAAAAAAAGAAAAAGGAAAAAAAAAAAGAAAAAGGAAAAAAAAAAAGAAAAAGGAAAAAAAAAAAGAAAAAGGAAAAAAAAAAAGAAAAAGGAAAAAAAAAAAGAAAAAGAAAGAAAGAAAGAACGTTGTAGTGTAGTGGTTGGTCAAGTCATTTGATAGCACATGCTAGACTTTCTTTTCCGATCTCACATGAATATTCTTGTAATTTTGGAGTTTAGGTAGCACAAGCTGTCTAGCAAAAGTAGAGTTACTCATAAATAATTTGTATTTCAATGTGTATGTGAAGAAAACAGCTCAACACAAGACGTTTTGTGCTAAAGTCATCTGTGATTCACGATATCATCATGCATGATGTGTGGGGGTCATTGTGTGAGAGCAGCAGTGCATGAAGAGTCATGCAAATGGTATATGAAAAGCCACCTTCAGGATGTCATGCACAGTTCTTGGAAATGATAATGATATTTTGAGGAACAACCATGTGTTTACAAATCCTGCTGGTGCTGAAATCAGCTGTCTTTGACATGCCTAATATAGTTGTACATGAGGTTTTTGTGCATTGTAATGACGTTATTAGGACGTTTTTTTTACAAGGGTATGAGAAAGATGTGTGAGTCATGCAGTTTCTCCAAAAGAGAGCAGATGAAATGTTTATTATACACTACTGTGTATCTTGTATATGTGACAAGTATCCTATAAAAAAGTTACTCTGAGGTATGTTAGAGTGCCCTTAAATATTCTGTTTGCCAATATCAGCTTTTGCAGATGAAATCTGGAGTCCAATAAAATCACATCAAATCACTCAGTAATTTCAGGGGCTCCAAATTTTGCCCTGAAGTTCCCAAGCATTGCAAAGAGAATATATAAACACATTTGGGAAACTGAAATAGATTTTCTGCACAAAAAGAATAATTTACATACAAATAAATACAGTTTTCTTCTCTCAAAGTCCCTTGCACACGAATTTGAAGAACCCTGAGAGTCTGCATAAATATATTCATGAAAGTTTGACTGCAGATTATATAAAAATTCCTCCATTTTGACATAAATCAAATTAATCTTCTTTGAATCTTCACTGAAATGAGGATGCTAGGCTAAATAAATCTCTTTGAATTCTCATTAGCCGTTAGTACAGCTGATTCTTTGACTGCTTCATTAGCATGCTTGGTGGCATATGCTCAAAAAAAAAAAAAAAAGAAAAAAAGAACCCTACAATTTAATGCAAAATAGAACAAGGCTGTAGATTTCAGCTTTTGTCTTGTACACACTGTAAAATACATGGAGCAGTGATCTAACTTAAGATGCACATGAGATTCTTCTGATTTGCCATTCAAATTGTTTCCTAACTTTGACAAAGTATAAATTAATTAGTCAGCTTCATGCAGATTTTCTCCCATCCAACTGAGTTAAAACTATAGGATGAAAAAAAAAAAAAGCTTTAAAAATATCCACTGTATAACATTAGCAAATAGATATACGCTTTAAGCAACAAAATTTGCTGCTTTGTAATTGCAAAACATGCAAATTCAGATTTCATAGTTCTTAGAAAGAAAGAAAAAATCTTCATAAGTCTTCATCCTATGAACATCAGAGTGAGATAATTTTACTTTACACCTTTCAAGAGCGGGAAATTTCTGTCCAACATGCTGTCAGTCATACAAACAGGCTAAAGCAATTATCTGTGAAAGAAAATACATAATCTACATTAAATGCTACTATATTTAATAGTCAGTTATCCACTGAGAAACTATGTAACATGGATGAAATGCTACTGTATTTAACACAGGTAAACTCAGAAAAAAACAATGTACAAGATCTCAAAGGAAATAGAGCAATCAATAGCCCTTTTCTATACTGTGCACCCACAATGGTAGAACAGCATAAAGCTTTTTCCATTCATTCACTTTCCATGATCTAATGCAAAAGCAGTTCAGCTCCTTGGCTTGCGATAAGGGTGGCTTTAAAAAGGCCCCTATTTACAAGAAGGTCCTGCATAACACAGCTTAGCGTCCGTGACCAAACGTGACAGGGAACAGCAAGTCAGCCACAGCCATAGGCACCAAACCTCTTCATTGGTCTTGCAGCTGAATAGGATACTTTATTATTTAATCTGTCATTAATATGTTCCATGCTGAACGCACTGCCTGCTGTCATGTTTCTTGGCTCTCACAAGCTAATCAAAGTAGCTGCTCCCTATTACATAACTGTCCTGCAATGTGATTTTAAAGGCTATGCCAGGATATCTCTTCTAGCTTTCTAATTGTTTATGCATCCCAGAAAACCACCCTAAAACTTACGTGGAGATGCACCAGAACTCTACAGGTTTGCATATCAGTTCCAGTTCCTCCCAGTCCGAATGGAGAACTGCTCTTAGTATGGCTTGTATATTTTCACTGAGTACATGAATCCCTAAAAAATAAAAGGGAATTAGACTTAGTGTCCAGCTCCCTTTCATCCTGGTTTTCCCACTTTCTTGCCTTGCTCACTCTGGCCACTCAGGTCAGTATTTATACTTCAGGTACTTTTCACACTATTAGTGCTGCAAGTCGTGAAGAAAAACCTAGAATTATTGGATGCGAGTTTGGCCTCACAGAATATTCTAATCCAAACTAATTTTTGAAAGTTATCTATAAAAGAGTGATTTCCGTTTTCCCTTTTTTTCTTTTTTTTTCTTTTTTTTTCCTCCCCTTTTGTTTATCCTTACCTCAGGGAGAAGTTAGGAACAGCAGCAACACCTAAGGGAAGTGATAGCAGCGTATCAAACCCTGTGGAAACAGAAAGGATGGAGTAGACGGTCCCAGCTGGAGTCGCCTGCCTTGGCGTCTTTCCTCGGCACCCCCTCCGCTTTCTCCGCCTCCTCTGCCCCCACCGCGCTCACACATCGCAAAAGCAGATGGAAAATATTCTGCCAGAAGACATTGAAATACAGCGTTAGAAAGTTATTCTCCTAAGGCTGGAGAAAGTGATAGAGCGCTCTGGCAGGCGAGGTAAATTATTCATAGTCCATGGCATTTTGGAAAGAAAAGCGGGAAGGAAATAGGAGACTGAAAAAAGTTGTAGGGTTGGTACAAGAGCCATCTGGGACATTGAAAACAGATGCACTGGAGCTTGGTGCACTTCAGAAAGAAACCTATGCAGCTAATACTGGCTTAAGGAGGCAGTGCTGGTTTTATCAGTTTGTTTTCAGCATAATTTAATGCTCTCTCATAAAGCCATGACGTTACGGCTATCATGAAGTCAACACTGAAAAATCTGGCTTCCCCGCATATATTTTGCTCTCTCTAATGGCACTGGGTAATGATGCTCAAATTCTACAGTCACTGTAATTTGCTCTCTTACTGCCTCATTTTGTACTCATGGTAGTCTCATTTTGATTTTAAACGTGTGACATGGACAGCAGGCATTACTCTGTGGCATTCTCCATGCTTCGATGATGAAACTCTTCTTGAAAAATCATTATGCCCAATTGCACGTTTCCTGTGTGGGACTAAAAGACTGAGATCAGGTCTTACAAGAACTGAGCTACTTTCAAAATGAAAGGCAATTTTTCTATATTTGACTTATTAGGAAAACTGCAATGCTTATGGAGTTAATAACATTTAGAAATAAATCAAGTACCACCACCTAACTTTTGCAGTGGGAAAAGAAGGGAAAAGAAAAAGAAAAAAATAACCACATGTGAGAAAGAAAGGTATACTGATCAATACTCTCATGAAGATGTTGAGCTATCAGGATGATAAGCACAGGAGGAAAGAATATTTTTTACATTTTCTGTTATTTCTTTTGAGTTTTAGATTTAACGATGTAGGGAGGTTTTGAACGCATTTTCCATTAATAGACCTATCCCACATCTGTCTTCATACCTAGGACTCTAGAAAGCATATGAAATTGCCTACATGAATGTATAGATATACATAGCACATACAAACACATAGTAACAAAGATAAATTTGGTGAAAGCAACTCTTCCTTCCTTCTCATCAGCAGCATTCCGAACTTAACTCCCACAAGAGTGGTGTTATTAAATTACATTAAACTAGTATTATGTATAGATTAGATCATATTCAAAATCAACTCTATACACAAACACTTTAGAAGTGTTTGCAAGCTTTTCCTCTGTTGCTAAAAACAATATAAACTGCTATGAGATCCTCACTGTCTTGTCCAGCCCATAAAGTGTCTGACATATGCTGCAGTAATATTCCAAGCATGGTAATTTTCCCATCATCACTATCTCATATTGCAGGAAACCAGTTTTTTGTTGGAATTTGTAGATAAAACAGCACCTGCCACAGCAATCTAATAACCTGCAGGAATTCTTGCACAATTAATCCTTTTGTGTGTTATTAGAGAAAGTAGTAAGGTGCGTGAGTTTCCAGCAGCACATTAGTCTGATATTTTCAGCATGCTGATTATTTAGGTCAGTGATCATGCTTTTGGTTATAAATCACTTTGCAGATTGGGGATACAAATGGAAAAATGAAAATGGAATTAGCAATAATCAACATGAGGTTCTAGAAAGGAATCAGTAGGAAAAAGACAAATGGATGTTGGTATGTTGGAATGTTAAGCATGTGCTTGTGTGTGTAGTTAAACACTGAGCAGATTGCTTGTTTAAACTTTTTTGTTTTTTTTTTTTTAGTTTTTGCCTGAGGATCTCAGGGTTTCTCTCAAGACTAATCCTAATGAACGTATTATTTGGCACGAATGCATGTGTGACATGAGGTAGCTCTTCCACAGTAAAGACAGGCAATTACCATTCCAAAATGGTATTCCATTAAAACAAATATTGAATAGCATTTGTGTTGTCTGCATTTAATTTGCACAAATATTTGCCAAAAGAAATCTCAGCAGAATCTTTGAAAAAGAGGAGTCATGTAAGAGTATAGAATTAATATAAATTTCCTTTTGTTAATCAGAGAAAGTTTTTTTTTTTTAAAAATGTTCTTTGCCATAGCAAAATTAATGAAGTACATGAAGATTTCAAATAAGAATAACTTTGCTATATGAATGTAAATTAAAAAGTAATATGGAAGTAAGTTTTTAAATCTTTTTGGATGAGTATTTGGGAAATCAAAATAAGATTTTTCTTAGTTTATTGACAAGATAATAAATATTTGCCTCGTACTAAAATAGTTTTGGCACTTACACATATGAAGAGCCATATATGGCTTAAAAACATTGTTTACAGATTGAATTAAAGTTAATATTATTTGACTGACAGAACATATTTACAAACCCTATTAATTCTTAATCTATGTGCATATCTAATGTCCTTACTCCAAATCTATGCTCAGGGCCTGCAGAGCAGTCTGCCTGCCATATCGTTATGCCAGGGCAAGGCTGCTATTCAGTGGTGCAGAGAACACTGGAGAGTCAATCTTTCAGCATGCTAATTTTATTCTCTTGTCCTCAAAATGCAATTTTCAGCTAAATAACATAAATTGGTTACTATGTTTGCAGTAGCATTATCCTTCATGGGAGTAAACAGAAACTCCTGGGTTGATTGCCTAGCTGGCTTTCTTCCACCAAAGTTAAAAATGTCATTAAAAAGGGCAGAGATAGACTTTTGCTTCCCGTTTTCCAAATTGCTGTTTGCCAAATCTTTTCCAAGTGGACTAAGAAGAGAAAGAAGTTCTTTGAAATCCTGCGAGAGGTAGATAGATAGGGCCTCCAAGGAGAGGACTTTGGTAGTTGGTGGTCAGGACAAAGTGAAACTGCAGGGAGGGCTGTAGAGAAAGGCCTTCTCTGGGGCAAAAAGACCTGGTAGGCGAGTGGTCCATTTGCTTGGGACAGTCATAGAAAATTCTTGTGGTAGAGACTGAGTAAATGTCTCCATGTGAGTATCTCTCCTCTCTCTCCACGTGACCACATATCCATGTGGCACAGTAGCAACATCATGGGGCACAGCGGCTTCATGTTCCCCATGTCCATTGGAGCAGCACTGCATGCACACCCTCACCTGGATTATACTGCAAAAATAAGAATTCTGGAGCTGTAATAGAAATCTTATTTTGAGGATATCACATGCTAGAGGAAGACTCTGGGAATATTAGAGTGGAGCTCAAAATAAGGGCAAAAGGGAAAACAAGTTAAGCTCTTTTGGATGCCAGGTCCCGCTTTGCAGGAACACAGCAGAAGTGAGAAGACTTTTGCAATTTTTAATTGGAGGGATTAGTTCCTGTCTAGTCAGAAAATGCTCTTTTCTGAAGAGCAGACAGACAAGAAACTAAGAGAACAACAAGGTTTGATATTGGATGCAAAATCATGTTACTACAGCTTCTTTTATTAAAGTTTCTATGTATCCTATATAGTGTTTTCTTTTAGCATTTGGATGATATTGCTGTTGTCATTACAGCTTAGTGCCTGCAGCAGCATTTGGGCTGTTCCATACTGGGCACATGGGGTGAAATCCTAGCCTTGGTGAAGCTGTTAGGGATTTTTGTCATTAAAGTCAGCAAGACTCAGCAGCTTCCTGATGAGGAACTGTAAATTGTCTGAGGCTGGGGCCAGCACTGGCAAGTGGAAAATAATCATCTGGAGACAAAGCTGCAAGAAGTCAAGGCCCCTGAATCCAAGACAGCATTACAGTAGTGTAACTCAAAATGCTACCATGAGGTGTAGCACTAAGTTTCAAAGATTCAGAGCACAAAATACAAAATATAATTTCCCAGCTTCTCCAGATGAATTTATACAGTTTGATGTATTTGATTTCTAAAAGATAGTTAAGTCATTGAAGATTTCCTCCTGTGAATAGTGAAAAAAAAATATTATTATATATATCCTTACTTTCGGCTTGGATAGGTATTTCTGTCCTCCCCATGGATAAATCTCAGATTGCTGAATAATTCAGGCAGGCAGAGACCTTCAGGAGGTGCCTATCCTCACTCCAGTTCAAATCAGGATCAGTACTGAGATCAGACCATTTTGTTCAGAGCTTCATCCAGTTGGGTCTTGCTAATGTCCAAAGAGAGACCGTAGAGCTACTTTGGACCCCTCTTCTACTGTTTGGTTGTTCTTATGTGGAACAAGTTTCTCCTTAAATCCAGCCTGAAGCAGTCTTGTTTCAATTTATGCTCACTATCTCTTGTCCTTCTGCCATGTACCACTGTGAAGAATATGGCTCTGTCATCTTGATGTCCTCATAGGCACTGGCGGAGTGCTGGTAAATCTCTTTTCAAAGCTAATGAAGCCCTACTCCCTCAGCCTGTCCTCATTTTGGGGGCAAGTTTTTGTTCAGGCCTCCATTCCCTGGCAATGGGATTGAACTTGACCAGCGTGCTCAGTAGTTATTAAAGAGAATTGATGATCAAGATGACGGATGGATTGAGAGGTAGACAGGATGCTTAAAAAGGCCTATCATACAGCTGAAAAGTGAGGGAAAAAGAGGAACCTGCCTGGCTAGCAGAGAAAGGCTATTTTAAATAGATGAATCAGATCTGATCAGATCTGAAGCTTCTCAGAAGTCTGAGCAGTGCCTAAGCAGTGCTGTGCAGAGAGAAATAAAACAGCATGTCAAAACGTAGCTGTGTGAATATAATCTGCTCGATCCTGGGACAGTCACTTTGATAAAAAACAACTGAATGTGTTTTCATGGAAGCTAACTTTAGTCTAGTGAGGCTAATCATTTCTGTAGTCAGTGGAGAGAAACAGGATCCTCTAATGCTTCTCAATGCTCCACTGATTCTGCTCTGACTGTAGAGGCAGTCTGGAAAAACCAGCCTGAGTGGGCTAAGTCAGCCTTTGTGAATGCCCTGCAAAAAGCTGATCTGTGCAATCATGACGTTGGGTGACCTGCATCCACTGAGGGCAGCTTTCCCTGTCAGCCCTGAAAGTCATCAGCATCAGCAGCAGGAGATTACGTTTTAGCAGAGCTGCTTCCTTTTACGGGCGTTGAGTTAGGATGCCCGAGCCCTCCCTGCTCCTTACGCCCATCTCAAACATATCTGAGGTGGTTTCTGGGTAGGAGAAGCTGAATTGTGGGAGTCTCTTCCCACGTGCAGCTATTTGGAGAGAGAGCACAGGCACCATTTTGAGATGGGAACAAAGCGGAGCTAAGAGCAGATTGCCCAAATCTGTGTGATAGCACAAGCCATACAGCTGTATTGCCAAATGAGGGTAATGTCCAGGTACCAACTGAGAAATCCTGGGCTCCTTGTTGGGTATATTCTTTCTCTGCTGCTTCCTATACAAGCTCTGACAGTGTAGGCAAAGCAACTTGATGTCAAACAAAAACTAAATGGACTTGCAGCAGCCCCAGCAGCAGGTTTTTCATCAGTGTCAGTGTACAAACTCTACTTTAATGAGTTCAGACATGCCTTGGCTTTGTTACAGCAATATTGACTGAGCCTCTCTTTTAATTAAATAAATACAATATACAGAGAGAATTAGCTTCGTGTAAACCACTGAGCAAACAAACAAAACTCCTGCTATCCTTACCCCCATAATCTCACTGATAAACAGTTGGCTTCTTTCTTATAAAATAGTCCCCAAACAGTGGGCTTCATTCCTTATTTAGAGGCAAAAAATCCATGTGTCATGTTCGTCTCAGCACCAACGATAGAGACAGTTACTCACAAGCCTGATATTTCATTACCTTTTCCTAGCTGCCTTTAGAAGAATTGTGCGTATTTACAGGTAGATAGGGAAGGGTGTAGGTAGGTAGACACATACCAATCATCAAGGAGAAAGGGTTAGAACTTCCATTTCTTGTGTTAGAATGTAATATCACCCATCACAAATGCTGCTATACCGTTTACTTACACAGATAGCTCTAAGGATGAATGGAGAACAGCAAACTTGGTTCAGACACAGTCCTACCATTTAAATGCTTCCTTTACACTAGGTCACTTACCACTGTGCCTACAGTACCCCTGCGTACAAGCTATGAACTTGTTTCGTTGACGAGTGCATCTCGGGGCGCGCGGCGGCTTTGGCGCGGCAGCGTGAGGACAGCATCCTCCAGCTGCAGCAGCCTGTGGCGGGGAGGTTTTTGCTGGTTCACTTACACACGCTGCTCTTCCCGAGCTGCTTCAGTCCCGTGACGTCAACTCCCTCGAGGCCAACAATGTCATTATCATTACCAGACAAAGACGGTTAGGTAATTTTGTCTGATGGGAGCGCAGATATTGACCTGAACTAATGTATTCTTATTTCCCAGAGAGATGCTGATTGTAGCAATGTGACATAGTAGGGTTTGCTAATATTAATCTGAAGGCTGTGTTCTTTTTTAGCAGAGAAAAGCTTTTACATTCACATTCGATTTAATCGCTTGATGTGCCTCTAGTCTGCTTGCTAGACTTGAGATCCTTTGGCTTTTTAAAGATAAATGCAAGGTCTTAGTCTGCGTGTGCCTGCAAAATATTTCTGGCAGCCTCTAATTTGCACATTGTCTGACCCTGAAGAGAAAATTACCAAGACCATTCAAAAGGCTTTTTTTCTTCCGGATAGCCCAAGAAGAAATTCCTTTAGGGAAGGGAGACTTGTAGCAGTGATCGTATCTGATGTGTCTTGTGACCACACATTATAGACGCCTTACTGTGGTTTTTTTCGTTGCTGACTGCTGGCAATGCACTTGAAATGAAGTCCTTGCCGAAAAGAGATTACAAATTGCACATTCTATTGCAGTTGCCTTGAAAAACAGATATACGCTGTGTTTATAATAAACATTACATAAACAGATTGTGGAAGCACGCACATTTAATAGTCCTTCTGGAACATTCTGCAATTATTATAACAAATACTTATATATACCAGAAGTACATCCTTATGAATGTACAAGCAAACTACATTGAAAAAACAGATAATATATATTGTTGTGTAACTGTTTAGTGATGCAGTCTGGGATCCTGTGTAATATCCTCAAATCAAAACTTTGGTACATAAATGCACAGAACTGCATGCAGATTGCAATAAACCTGATTTATCCAGAAGCTGGAACCATATGACACTCCCTCCAGATGTTAAGAAAGCAAAACTAAGCAGCCCTGAAAAGGCAATCAGGCATCACTGAGACATCGAGTTTAGACCGTGCTATGGCAATAAATAAATAAATAATTGCTCGGCTGAGAAACGCAGACAAGCAGCCATCGGCATCAATGGCAAATGCTAGTTTCGAAACAGTGATAAAACTTGTTATGATTCCATGACAGCATCCCGTAGCAAAACCTATGCCTGTAATGTCATGTTCTTTGCAGCCCAACGTCTTAAAAAAAAAGTGAAAGTTTTAAGAAAACTCAAATCTTTTTATTTCACTTTCAGCCACTGCAATATGTATAAGTGTAGAGAGAATGTGCTCTAACAGCAAACATTAAAGAGAGAAGATAATTAAAAAGAAAATACCTCTAAATAGCATGTTGCCTCAAGTCGTGGAGCTGTATATCTCTTATTAAAATACTGTTAGTGAAAGGGCCATGCAAAATACATTTTCAAAGGAAGGGATACTGAAACCATTTTTCTTTGTCTAGAAAACTGTTGGAGAAGTAAAGCTGCAAATCGGTGGATGACTTGATGCTTAACAAGGGCCTTCGCATGCCCACCGGAGGCTAGACCACAAATGTCTTTTCACTCCAAACACAACAACAGAAATCATGCGGCCATGGCCCCTTGTGGCTTCTGCTGAAGCTCTCTTTCTGCCCAGCAGGCCTGTGAGAAAGCATCTGCAAAGCCCTATCATGAAGAAAGAGCAGCTGGACAACTACTGCCTTGCTGAATAAAGCCTCTTCCCCGCCTCCATGTTCCCTCTGTGTCCAGAGTCCCGATCTCATTTTGCACATGAGCTTTCTTAATAAAAGAGTCTTCTTCTCAGGAGATCTAAGGATTTTTCTTATCAAGATATCAGCTGGATGCATATATAGAGAAGGGGACTCTCTTGTTTTTTTTAACAGATTAAAAAGAAATCTCTATTGCAGTTGCACACAAACACGTTATAATAGTTTCCTATCTCCAAATATACGTATCTTCAAAACCAGGAGACTGTTAAGTTCAAGAATCAAAACTAATATCAGAGTATTACTCCAGTTTTGGAAGATGGTTTTTCCGAGATTTACGTTCATTTTCTTTTTCGTATTATCCACAAAGTGTATAGTTTTTTTCCTAAACAACCATGTTTGCTACACTGCTGTAATACAATATAGCATTTCCTGCAATAACATTATAAAAAATTTTTATATTACATTTTCCCAGCTATAACAACAACAGTCCACCTATTAGCCTTGTGCAGGCTTAACTTCATGTTTGAGACTAAGTAAGGTTATTCTGAAATTTTCTCCTTGCAATTAATGCAGAAGCCATAATTAATGATTATGTAGCTAAGCCTCTGTAACATCTTGCAATTGATCCTGTATTACAATGGCAAAATAAGAGGATAATGCCTCCAGCATTTACAGAGTTGGCAGTGAAATACTTGGCACTTCATCCCACTGGGGTTTCATCTGACAGAGTTTGTTAAAATGGCCTTGGTAAGGGCATAAACTGTTAGAGTAGCTTGGCAGTTAAAATAAAGTCACACTCTTTTCCTTAGTTTTTAATATGATTAAATATAACTATATGGCTCCTTTCCTGTTGCTGCTATATTTCAGAAAGGCCCACAAGCTGATATATTTATATATCTAAAGAAAACTGCAGCAGTGTGATATATGCTGCAATTATCCCATCCTAGTAACTAATAGGACAAAATTGTCATCAAGCAAAAGCAAGTCTCATTCATTGGTATGATATTGGTAGAATATTTTATTTTATCCAGTTTTTGTTGGAGTAGAATAAGAAAATGATCTCCTTTTCAGTAGATCATCATTTCTTTGGGGATATTTCTTTAGTAATAATCAACCTAAGATTTACAAAAGTATGCATAAATGTACATGTATTCACACACACACACAAAAAAAGCCATGCTATTCTTTGACCAAATTACTATTCATGCAGATTTGCAGTCTCCCAAAATATAGTGTGTGACTCAGATTAAACCTTCATAAATCAAGCAATAAAAGTTGAAGCTAGCATTAACTTGTGCTTTTGAAATCTATACATATTAATGCAGATTTCATTTTGCTTCCCTAAAGACAGAAATAGCCTCTGAAACCCATAGCTTGGGAGCTGCAAAACCTCTTGCAGGGCTTTGTTGCAATGGGTCGTTGGAGTTGTCTCCACTTCATAGACGTCCTTCAGGCCTGAGGACCAAAAACTAGTGCTCGGGATGCACAGCGGCAATTCTGCAGAGTTTGGAGCCTGCTCCCCAGGTCTCCTATGGATGCTTTAGTGCTGTCATGGGGCTGTACTAGCACGTTGTCGCAGGCTTTGCCCTAGAGCAGACTGAGGATCCAAGCTGCACGGCGAGCAGGTTCGCCACAGTTCCTGCTGAGCTCCCAGGCTGTGTCACGAGCCAAGAGTGAGGCTCCCTGGCTGAGGACGCTGCTCTGCAGGAAGCAGCATGGGAACGGTTGGTGCAAAGTCACATGAAAACTGGATGGAAAAAGTGGTCCTTGGCTCACTGTCGTGGTGGAGAAGCTCAGTGACTTGAGCGAAGGGATGATGGAGGTTTTCTTAGTGGAGACAACTCGTATAAGTTCAGTCTTTGCCTTAGTGTCATAAATGCTGTGAGCCTCAATTGCCATGGACATATGTTTTGCTTCCTGCAATGGCAAGTGCTAGAGTGTGTTTTATGGGTGCAGTGGCTCACTGTGCAGAGAGCCAAGTTATGGCTGCATTAGGTTGCTGGCAGTCCTCAGTGCTTCGAGGCTTAAATGTGCACAGTCTGGAAGCACACGACCTGTCCCTGTGCAGCTGTAAGTCGGTACTAAAGGAGTTTAGGGGGCATTTAATTTTCTTTTATTCAGAAACAAAGCATTTTTTAACACAAATCAGTTGTCTATCTCCACCGCTTCTGGTTCCCTACAGCTGGTTGCCACCGTCAAACAAAATCCCTGACCATGTATTGGCTTGACTCTCTTCACTGACGAGCCCTGCACATCTCCCACCTGATTTTCCTAAGCTTCCTTGTCCAGCTGTCCTCTCTGCAAAGGAACAAGTACCAACATGGCCATGCCTCCAGCTGATGCCTTTCCCTCTGCCTTGTTTACCTTTGTACTGTTGAAAAAACCCTTCCATGTTGTCTAAGCCTTGGTTTTCTTTGTCTGCTTAGATTTCTCTGCCCCTCCACCAAGATCACTTCATCTGTCCTGATGCCCCAAGTAGTATCCTTCTTCCCATTTACACCAATAGGAAAGAGGTTGCCTCATACTTTGCCAGTGCTAATGTTCTGCTCTAATGATTTTTCACACTTGGAAAAGTAATCAACCTGTGTAAAAGCAGCATTTGATTTCTTCTAAATCCAGAAGCTCCTTCTTCAAAACTAAAAACTCCTAAGCTCATTAAAAACTCCGCTGCAGAGATGGACAGGAGAAAACTGACTTTGGAACCCTCAGGTATCCATCAAAAGTTGGATTTTAGAGTGCTTGGGGCAATATAGCTTTGTCACAAGAACACATTCACTGGGTCCACCAAATTACCATGCTGAGGATGTCTATTACCATTCCCTCATGCAGCTGACTGTGCAGACTTCAGGCTCTTTGCAAGGGAGTTTTTCCTTAAATGACATTTTCAGTGTTGTTTTCCCTACAGGGAATTGAGACCTTGCCCTCTCTGCTGCCCCTGGCAGTAACTGAGATGAACCGCAAGAAAGCAATTGAGAAGAACTGGGAAACAGACAGAATATAGTTACAGAGAAAGAGAGAGTATTAGATGGATCTGTTGCTTTTTTTGATGCTGTTTTCATTCTAGAGAATGAAAAAGAAGAAAAAAAAATGCTATTATTCACCAATTTTCTAATTTAGTTTTTCTTGCAAATATTTACTTTCTAAAGTAAGAACAAAGAAAGAAAAATGAGTTAAATGATGAAAAAAAAAGTAAATTAAAAACAATCCTCTCCCCAAAATTTGAAGATAATTTTATTTTCCATCTTTTCCACTGCATTGGAAAATGACCTAAGATATACTTTTTTCTCATCTAAACTGTTATTTCCAAGGAGAAAAAAAGTGTTTCAAATCATAGAATCATAGAATCATAGAATGCCTAAGGTTGGAAGGGACCTCTAGAGGTCATCTAGTCCAACCCCCCTGCACACGCAGGGCCACCTAGAGCACGTGGCACAGGGCTGCATCCAAGCGGGTCTTGAAGATCTCCAGAGAAGGAGACTCCACAACCTCTCTGGGCAGCCTGTTCCAGTGCTCTGTCACCCTCACTGTCAAAAAATCTCCTTCTTTGATCATTTGATTCATCTGGACCTCACAACCTAAGGACAAGAAAAAAGTAGAACTGGGAAGAAAGTCCTTAGAATTCCTCTGACGCTCAGAAGTGCCAGTGCTTGTCCACCTCCGCATCACCGAAAGGGATTTGGTCTTTAGCACGTCCTGTCCTCTCCAAGAGCGACCTCCAGGGATTCCCACTGCTGTGTTTTAGACATCATTCCTGCTGCTCGGCCACCTGCCCATTGCCTGTGCTTGGCATTTGCCTATGCCCTTCGCATCACCCCACTGCAGGCCAGCAAGTCTCTCAAAAATAATGAGATCTTTAACCAAGATTTGCCGTATTTGCAAAGACTTTTCAATTGTAATCCAAACTCTAAAAATCAGTGACCCTAAGAGCTCCTCAAACCACTCAACTAGAACTTTTATCCAAAAGTTTTGGCCTCCCCCTTGTTTCTTATTATCAATTTACTTTATTGAATTTTCTTGTTCTTCCCATCTTCCCTCTCAACACACAGATTTCAATTTACATTCATACTTTTTCCCTTGGATTATTTCTTTATCTCCCTAGATCCTCTGCTTTGTTTATTTCTCTGCTCAATGTGACTGCACAGAGATTTTTTTATATTTATTTTAAATTGATTTTCTTTCCTATTTTTCAGAAGCCCTATTTCATAACTTCACTGCATTTTTTTCTCTCTTAGTCTTCTAATTTCCTTCCATTCCCATTTATTTTTCTGAACCTCTGCATTTACTGTTATTACTTTTTTATTATTATTCCTCATTTTTTTCTGTTTCTTTAAGAATGTTTTTGTTTTTCCTTTTCTCTCCTTTCCTGTATGCCTTTTTTCCCTAATGACAACAAGAATAGTTTATTCATAATCTATAAAACTGCTGTAAAAAAAATTGTGCAGTATTTTATTTGACCAAAGTGTCAAAACACTCAAAAGAAACACTCTGAATTGTGTTAAATAGGTCTTTAAATAAGATCCTACTTTTTGATATCCAAAGGTTGGTTCTAGAAAACAACTTTCTTCTCCTACCTTTATAGTATGGGGTATGTAAAACCCAGTCCCCCTCAAAGAGGGACCAGTAAAACCAAGTCCCTCTCTCCTACATGGGAGAGAGGAACTTGGAACAGTTTGTTTAGTTCGACTATCTATTTTAGGGACAACAGTCCATTCTTGATTCATTTTTATATTTTTGGTGTACTACCAGAAGCTGATGCAAAAGACAAGTGGAGCTTTCCCAGACTGCAGGAAGCAACACATACACATTTATGGGAACTGGGAACATCGAATTTGAATTGTCCATTTTATTTTAAAATATTACAATAAAATCATAGAGAAATCCAAACACAAGAAGTCAGCTAATCTCACTGTGTGTCAAATAATCATTTCTAATTCTAAAGCAACATATTATTTGTGTTTGATTTTAGCACGTAGGTTGGATTGTATTTCCTCTAGGATACAAACTTTGATGTATTGGGAAAGTGGATATTCACTCCAAATAAATCAATCACAATATTTTCTACTGTATAGCTCTTTGAATAGCTCTAATTTAGACACTTGAGGTTTTCAGCTACTGAGTCGGATTCTTGTGTTATTGTCTTGGCTTTGTACGTTATGATGCTGCCAACTGAAATTGCAAAGGAACTGAAATTTCCACTTCATGAGAAATTCTCAGATTTTAAATTTTGGATCATAGATTACCAAAAAGATTTTTTTCTTTAAAACAATATTTCTGCTTTTTCATTTATTTATGGTTAATCACAATATTTTGTCTCACATCTATTTTTTTCTACAGTTTTTGCACTATAATATAGTCTGAATACAATGTTGACACTTCTTTGAGAAGGAGACTGGATTAGGTTCATTACAACCTGAATTATTTTATGATTCTGTGAATTTATATATTTTAAAAAATATATATATTGCACTCCAAAAAATTTATTAATCATAGCAGTGCTATGCATGGGTTTTTTTATATACATATGCTCTTTTCCCTTCCATTTTCAGTGATATCATAAAATTCATCTAACCATTTTTGCTTTCATCAAAATGATATTTTCCAAAAAGGAAGACATTCCTGAGTGCAAACACATATACTATTAATCATAGCAGTGCTAGTTCACCCAGTTGTAATCCAAGAAGCTGGAACCACTCCCTCTTCTTAAAGTCCAGGAACGTGAATTTTTTCTAAACTTTGTTTTTTCACATTGAGAGTTCTCAGCAGTTTTGCCTGATCATAGCACATTTGCCAGGTAAAGCTACATATGTGCAGCAGCTAATATTCATGAATAAATACTCATTTTAGGACTTACTCTGCATCCACTGACTTCACCAGAAGCAAAATCAGATGCCTCTGTTAGCATTTCGTATAAAATGTCAGCTGCATATTATGTGTGTGTAGTTTGATCTATATGCATTTCCCATGGGCTTTAGCTCACTAGAACAGGGGTTAGCTAAGAAGCAAGATGATAAACCACATTGTGGTAAATAATAGCAAAAACAATAATTCAGAGTTATAGGAAATTATTTTTAAAAACACAATTAAAAAGTCAGAACTGATATAACTGGTGATGGATAGACTTCAAAAATTAGAAGCCTATTCTAATCCTATGATCAGCTGAGTATGTCATATAAACAATTTTTTGTAACTATCTCGTTCTGGTTCTTTGTTGAAATGACACATTTTTGCAAAACAGAGATTTAATATTTCTAAAGACTATTTTCTTAACATTGAGATTAATTTGGTTCCTGTTTGGGTGAAAGTGCAGCTCAGTGTTTATCTTCTTCAAAATGCCTCACTCATATCCTGATAAACAAATTGAAATGATTGTGCATGAAACAAATCTCTGCTGCAAGGAAAAAGTAATAAAAAAGAGAGATGCTGCTTAGTGTTTGCAGGATCTCTAGGGTTATAATTTATCTGAGTGACATAGAGGGAGGGTGAGTTGTAGATTAGCAAATTCATGACAATTCAAAAGAAAGCTGAATGTATTTCTCAGTGTGGCTGATGTGTACATTGCTGATGAAGAGACTTCAGGTCAAAATGATCTATGATACATGCTTGTTCCCCTGACAAATCCTAAATGGAAAACCAGGAAATAAATTATATCTCTAATTATATTCAACTAAAGTGTCCAATGAAATATAAAAAAGAAAAAAGAAAAAACTAATATTGAAGATTAAGTGATAAACTCACATTGCCTTTCAATTTCTAGTGCATATAAGCTTTGCAATCGGTTTAATGGAAGGATATTCTGGAGGGCATGGAGTTATGCCAGAATGGGGACTGTGACATTATGTGAAATTTCCCAGCAATATTTTTTCTTAATTTTATTTTTATAAGAACTAAACAAATTGAAATTACCTTGAGCCAGCATCACCAGTGCTGTGCTACAATGTCATGTGCAGAGGTATAAAACTGGACTGTTATGACAATAAATGAAGCCTTGCAACTCCACAAGGCCTAAAGTCAAAGTGAATCCGCCAGAGGGCTGCTAGTCAAGGCAGAATGAAAGGAAAAGCTTCTCGCTGTCCATTGAGGGTTCAGAAGATAAAAGAGATCCCATTTTAATTTTCATTGAGGGTTCAGAAGATAAAAGAGATCCCATGTTAATTTTCAAATATTTAGGATTCACAGAATCAGATAAGCCCCTTGGCCCAGCTTCAGGGTGGCTTTAGGAACCACAGGAATTGAAACCTCCAATCGCAGATTAGAAGGCAGCATTCCTTGTTCCCCTCCTCTCGCCACCTAAACCTTGAACTGTTAACCTTCATTGGGCAGGTCCTAATTAAGATCCCTCTTAGCTATATTACCCCTTCCTGTATGTACCAGTTCAGTTTTAAACATCTACAACCTCTATTGGATCTCTTTCCTAGAGCATTTCTGCAACTGAAATGTGGTGCCTACAAGTTTTAGGTGCTTTCCTAAAGCACCTAAGCAAAAATGCCTTTGCAGCTCTGATCATGGATCTGTATCACAGGATGCAAACAATGTCTGAAATAGCTCCTACCCTGAGTAGATTCCTAAGCAAGATTCACTTCTGTTTGCTGTTTCCATCCTGTTGAAAACACAAAGTATCTCTTCAGCTAGAAAAAAAAATGCAGAAGAATCATCACAGAAATAAGTATAGCATCTGGTAATACTGACTTTCTGATGTGCTCTTATACTGCCCTGCAGCTAGTATTAGCTTGGAAAAAGTATGCTTGGGACTTCCTTTTCCAAAATCTCTGCCTGGCTCTTGCAACTGCCCACTAGCAGTTACTTTAATTTAGAGAAGCCTTCAAGGTCTTAAGCCTGCCCTCATTTTCCTTCTGCACGCAACAGCTTCCTGGGAGAAGACCCAGGCATGTCAGGAGGGGCCAGTCCATTCCAGCAGTGAGTGGGCAACAGGGTATTTTCTCAGAACATGTCTGGTTCAAACTGATGGCTGCTTTATGCCATCAGGTGGCATGATAAGGAAGAGAAATGTGCCCCCTGGGAGCCATGAACGCTTGTGCATGTGAGTTTGAGGTATCCTGTCTGCAAATATTCATGTCAATAAAGCAGGGTCTTTAATATCTACAGAGAATTAACTTCAAAGTATTGTGAGCAGAGCCAAGTAAGTATTTAAACAAAGGTGATCAAGAATATCAAGACATCTTATCTTGATGCCTTTGCTGTCATCTCTACCTCAAAAAATTCTGGAACTGAAAGGGCAGATTTATCAGAACTTGGGTAAAATGACAGTGCTCTGGCCTTATTTTATCTATATATTTTATCTTGTGTGTTTTATCTAGCTAGGTTATAATAGAATATTTTTTTGCTTTAATGACAGGTTTTACCTCTTTACTGTCCTCTGTGGCTTTTACTGTTTCAATAACTTCCCTCCTCTGTGTGGTGGCAGGGTCTTCACTGCAGAGCTGATGTAATAAAATTTAAGGGCAGTAGTTCACTTACTCAGCTGGAACGTGGATTTTAGAGGAAGAGTAAAGCTAGCACAGGCTGAATAATAAAATGCCCCTTCATCTGTGCATTTAATTAGCTGCATTCCCCATGATTACAAAGATCAGTGCCCAGGAAGAGAGGAGCTTTTAGGTCTCAGCAGGTTAACTCCACACCAGAGGATTAAACAGGACACAAACTGTGATGCTTAGTGTTCTCATTTCCAGGACAGTGCTGGCATCCAGGACTTTTTTCTTGCACTTTGCAGTGAGGTGAAACATTTAGCTATTAGTTAATCCAAAAAAGAGTCATTCCGGGTAGACTTTGGCAGATTGCTGAGTTTAAAAAAAAGAAGTCAAATCTGAATATGTCATAAATGATAAATTCTTTCTCTCTCCTGTGTTATCAGTGGCAAGTATATTGCTTTGTCATACAACTGCCGCAAAGGCTAATCCTCCACACTTGCAAAATCTTCTTATTCGGACTGCCACGGCCGTGCTGAAGCCAGGGCTTAGGTCCCTAAAAATAGGAGCAGGATTACTTAGGTTGCAGTCCACTGAAGTAGCTAAAAGGTTTTCAGATGTGGAGTGGGGACAGAAAAAAAATGTTATTCTGAAATATCAGCACCCAAAATTACCATTTTCATCAAGTTTAATTAAGGACTTCATATATTCCTAGTGAAAATGCTGCCAGCATGAATGAATGCATACCCCCTTATGAAAATGAACCATCTGATATTGAACCAGCCATTTATTTAAACACCTTGCCTCACACATTTCATATCTGTCTCAGAACCTCTTGGCTTTAGCTTATTGATTTCAACCTCTCGGCAGCCGAGTAAGGGCTTTAAGGAGGATTTAGGCACCTGCAGCCATAATTGCAATCCTGACAATCCCTACTCAGTTATGGCCTTACTGAGGCCTTTGGGGAATAAAATAGGCCCGGGCGAGCTAAAGCGTAGCCCAGAATAAAGCCTTGCCATCCTTCTGAGCAGGAAGTCAGGAACCTAGGTCTCAGCTGTATTCAGAGGACAAATAATAAATGGCAAAGCAAGGGTAGAAGTGAGATCAAGGATTTAATAAGTCAGGAGAACAGAATAAAAATGCCCAGGCAGCATCTGTCACCATGTGAAAAGCTAAAAGATGATGCTAAGCATAACTCTACCTGTAGAAGGGAAAGAAAAAGAGAATAAAATCCATGCAGGTCCAGCACCCCTCTAACCTTGGCAGGTCTTTGCAGCTCATACATAAGCCCTGTTTAGATACAGAAACTGGCCTTGGTCTACTTACAGTGCTTAAGAAGCTTATTTTGGAGGCTTGCTTGTAGCAGTCCTAAAACACTCGAACAGGAACCAGCTCCTCACAAGAAATAGCAGTCACCACTCTTTCTTTCAAAAGTTGCAGGAGAGCAAATTGCTGAGCTATATTAGTCTCACATTAAGATATTACCTGGGAAGCAATACGACTGATCCACTTGAGGCTTCACGTTCAGGCAGTCCGTACCTGAGAATAAAGACTCAGCTGTGGTTAGGCTGCAGGGAGAGGAAGATAATCCTTGGCTCTGGCGCTCCTCTGCCTCTCTGATCACCCACTCCTCTCCATCCAGGCTGTGCCACAGGGTGGAAAATAAACAGTTTGTTGAGTCAAGAGATGTGGAAAGAAAGGCAATCTGAGAAGGAAAATAATGTTTAGGCTTAATCCTCCAGCATTACTTAGGAAGAGGAAATATGGGGTTTTGGTCTCTGATGCTGGAAGAGTTTTTCAGAAACTGCAGTTGAGGATATCACCTTTTCAAGGACAGATCTGAACCTGGGGTTCAAATCACACCCTACATAATATTCTCCTTCCCTTGAATTCAGCTTCACTCAGTAGGATGTTTCAAGTATGTTTCAACTCACAATTCAAAGGGGATCTTTTCCCCTGTATCCCTTAATGTTTAGAAAAGAGATGTTTTCCCTGAGATGGGAGATACGATTCTGAATCAAAGAAGAAGTAATGAAATCTTCTATTTCCTAGCTGAGTGCCTTGTTCAGAAGGTTTCTCATGACAAATGGGCTTTGCCAAATCTGCTCAGCTCTGGGAGCCACTTGAGGACAAGGGTAGCCCCCAACCTCTTGCCTGTGAGAGTAGAGCTTAGTCCTTCTCAGGAGAAACCCCTGATCCTGCCACCACTGAGTACAACCAGGAACTAGGAGCTCCTTAGAGGTGAGATGTTCTTGTCCTCAGCTGGCCCAGGATCTCCAGTGACTGCAAAGCAGCGCTGCCAGAATGTGCTGGCATGCCCATGTCCTCTGCTCTGGTGGACAGCCTGCTCATTCCCCCTATTTTCTTCCTCTCTTTATCACCTTGCTTAGGTATTTGTTGTTACATAATCACATCAGAAAGAGTGACAGAAAATGATGTTCTTCGTCCTCTGTCTGGCAGTGAAGACACTTTCACTGAAGGCAAAAATTGTTGTTTTGCAGTTCTTCCAGGTTGGGAGAAGCCTAGATCCAGGACTAGCACTTTTTTATGCATGGCAATCTACTCACAGCTCTTGAAGGAGGGGTTCAGAGACAGGAATAAGCAGTATATTTCTGTTTGTTTTGGTAAACAGCAGTCTGGACTTTGCCCAAGACAAGACTTTGGTGTTAGCCAGTATAAGATAGGGATACTTCTAGCAAGTGACGAGTTGTTCTGATTTATATTTGCAAGTGGGTTTGTTCAAGGGTTTTTTTTATGCTGACCAAGAGAGGGAAGCTGTTGTGGTCTAAACATAACCTGGAGTTTTGTTGTTCTTTGCAAATGCACTTCATCAACCAGAGCACTGCTAAGCCCTTTGAGGCTTCCCTCCAGCTGGACAGAGCCTGGCCCTTCCACAGCCATCGTTTCCACCTTATTCCCCAGGCTCCCTCTTCCTACCATGTTTGTGCAACTTGATTCCCACCATAATTGACAGAGCAATTGGGGAGGCCTCAGCCACTGCGGCGATCATCTGGAAAATGTAACCCATGGATTGGCAGCCAGGCAGGAATTCTCGACTGGGAGGCCACTTGGCATAAAGCTAAAAATAGTCCCATGCTCTACTCCAGGTCCAGGAACCCTATACCTGAGCTGTGACCAAGCACATAACTTCCTGTGCCTGGCAACTCACAGTAGCACTGCCAGTTGAGCAAACTCATAGGGTAATTTGCCAGCCATGAACCCATTATGTCTGTGGAAGTCATACAAGGCACTGCTGAAAATAAAATGCTTTAAATATAACAGGAAATAAAACCTATTCTGTGATTTTAGCCCATTCCAGCAATTTTTGCCCCTTCAGGTAAAAATTCCTAAAATTCTTTTATTGTCTTAATTTCCATAGATAAATAATACTAAAGAATTAAGGACAATTTCTAAAATTTCTAGGAAATTTGTGTCATAACAATAAAGTAGCAAACAATAAGATTTCTTACGAATAAACCCTCATATTTGGATTATATATATACCTATTTATAAGCATTTTAAGACGGTAGTATATAAACAGAAAAATATTTTTCCAGTACCTTTTAATTGAGGAAACGTCTTCAGTCTAACTAAAATCTTTGTAAGATTAATGGAAATCATTTTTTTAAATGTTCTTCTTATTTCTCTATGACTTGGTCCATAAAAGTTAGTGTACATGATGTATTTTATTGTTTGTTTGTTCCATTAATAAATGGAGCTGAAAAAAAATAAGCCATATTTATTTAATTCACACAACATAAGAGACATGCTTCATCTCCTTCTTATTCCGGGAGCCTCACACTCAGTTCCTGTTTTTTTCACTGGACAGATTATTTTGGCTTGACTACATGCAAAATACTAGCTAATGATAATTACAAAAACTTGTGTGATTGCAGGAAACATTGCAGATGTTTTTGTTTTCCTCTCTTCTCCAAGACGTCTTCCTTTTGTTTCTGTCATTTAATATTGTTCTTGGTTATGTTATCCTAGCTAAATCTTCTGGGATCTGTTGGTGGCACAGTGATTTATGACCATGTAAAATGACAAATTGTGGCTTCACATGAAATGGCTGAGTGCCCACAGTTTAATCTTATGAAGTTTTCCACTTCAAAAATTACCTTCTAAAATGCAATAGCAGATCTTCATTTTCTTCCTGACAAACCTCTCAGGCTGGAAACACATTTCTTTCAATATTCTGCACTGATCATCTAGAGACTGTACTCCAGACCTTTGATAGAGAAACCTCTCTCTACAAATCTGGAAAACCATGAACAGATTTTTTCTTTCTCTCTCCAGGAGTGTTCTTCTTTGCTTACTCACTTTTTTCCTCATCACATTTCTTAACCATTTTTTACTGTATTATTCTATCAAGTCCATTAGAGAATCTTACATTGTACTAATAGTAACTCTATTTCAAATGCATACTGCAGGATGTGCAAACATATATAGACATGTAAAACTATGCGGTGATTAATCCTAATTCGTTTATAAATTGGGAGTTTGGATGCTTTCAGGTCACTCTTTCAGCTTATAGATCTAATTGCACAGTTGCTGTCTACTTATAGTTAAAGAAAGCATAAATATCAGTGAAGAGGTGTTATGTCTCTATGGAAGAGCTTTGGAAAAAATGAACTCAGTTGTCCTGTAGATGCACAACTTTTTAGATGTTCAACTTTTTAGTATCTTTCTCTGTGTATCTGGAAAAAAGTACTTTTAAAACTATACTTTTAAAAAATACTTTTAAAAAATGAGAATTTTTCTAACTTCTCTGACTGGACTGTGAAATCTATGGGGAATGGATTACCTCTGGGAGGTTCTGGTATGTCTTTACCATCAAAAAGCCCAATTTCCTTATAGTCTCCAGGTGCTGCTATAATACAAACAATAATACTATCATCTAACTTATAAAGGATCATGAACCTGCACGATGCTACAGAATTCTCTGTGTTAATAGTCTGTCAGGTAAAGGGTGAAGAGTTAAAAACAAATGTTCTGATAAATTTTCTGTGTCTGATGATTGTTTTTTCCTTCTAAGTGCTTAACACCATGGTGAATATTTTCTGACTTTTTTTTCTCATTGAAAGTATTGATAAGAATGGAAAAAAATATATATATACTTATGCATGGCAAACACAACTCTTATCCCATCCCATCCCAAACGGATTGTTGAAAGGTGTTCTTTCACCACTTTTTAATATCTGTGAGAGATTTCAGCTATATGCCGAACCACAGGACAGAGAATTCTTCCTTGCGTTGTATCATCATCGAACTGAAAGTCGTACGTTCTCCAGCGACTTGTCATATTCCCCATAAGTTTTTACACAACTTTCACCTATCGATGCCATTACACTTTTTTACAATGCCTGCCATCCATCTGAGAAGTGACCGACTGGTCAATAGATTCAACCTATAGTCTGATTCAGCATCTTCATGTACTAGAAATCATAGTATTGCATTTGAGAGAAATCTAGGAGAAATATTCAGGGTATAAAGTCTGTATAATTGTCTTAAGACAACTATATTTACGTCTATTTAATTAGTTAAAATTTTAAAGCACATAAAAATGGGTTTGATTTGATGCAGATTGGTCCTCCTTTGGACCAGTAATGACTATAAAATAAAAAATAATGCCAGAGATTCTTCATCTACATCTCCTGCCTTCAGTATACCCATATCTTATTATATGTGTTGATATGAATATAAACATGTTTTCACAGTTGCAAGCTTAACATGCTTTGGAAAGCAATGCAACTTGGTGTTTTAGATTTTGTGGTTTAGATACTCATTTCAAGCCTAGTAAGCATATGCCAGTAAGTCTGCAAGATGAAATCTACTGCCTTATGGAGCAAAAAGTGATTTCAGCCAGGGAGACTGCTTTTTCATAGATAGAGGGAAACTTCTTTCATATCTGTCACTAAATTACTAAATTATATATTTAAGTCACTTATGAATATAAACAATTAAAGAAAAAAGTGTTTAAACATTTTTTCTAGTCATTAAAAATTAATAGTATAGTTATTTATTATTTATTCTTTTACTGTGTTCAGAAAATTTCAGTTGTTCTTCCTCTCTAAATATTCTCATATTTGATTTGAAATACAATAATATATTTTCAAATCTGAAGTCATGAAACAAAGATAATGATCCTAGACACTTTTTTATAATATGAGCTATCTGCTTCTTCTCAAATTTAAGTGAAGTTGACTTTACACAGTCTTCAAAAATAAGTTCTGAAAATATCAGTTTTATGTTAAACTCATCTAGAAAGCTGTTTCTGAACTGAATGCTGAAAAACATTTTCAGGATACTTCTGTGGACAGCAGGAGTTCAGCAGGAAGCAACAAAGATGCCAAGTTGCTTTCAGAAGGAGGCTTAAAAAGCTGAAGAGCAAGACCAATAGAATGGAGTAAATCTATTTTGAAAAAGAAAATTTTTGTATAATAAAAGCATGAATTCTTTAAGCCTTTTGGGAGCAGTAAGCGCTAAAAATATGTCAATTAGAAATATCAGCTACTTATATGAATCACTATTTTCTATTTGGTACCCCAAGTATGAGGAACAATAAACTCATAGCAGAAAAAGCTTATCTTTATTTCTGGTGAATTTAGTAGTATAGTTCCTTTCCTTTTGCTTTTAAATTATGGTTCAGTTGCAATAGTTCAGTTCATATCAACTCTTTAAACTTTCCTTTTCAAACATCTTATTGCTTAATCCTGAGCATTATCCATTTTTTTCTGATAGTGTGACAGAACCTTGTATATGTTGGACATTTCAGAAAGAAAAACAGTTTAGAACTGTCACCTTTAGCAAATGTTTAACAAGATGAGTCATTTCTCTTCTCCCTATAAAATGGTAAAAGTCTCTGGACACTGCTCTCAATACACACAGTAACTCCTTCAGTGCTCATATAGGGTAAATTTTGTCTACTTCATTCCCTGTACATTTTTAGAAAACATTTACCAGGTCAAAACTTGTGTCTACTCTTTGCATTTCTCCAGAAAATTTCTAGAATTAATTTTTATTTTCATTGATTAGAACTGTGAAATTCAACAAACAAAATGTCTGAAAAAAAAGGCTGCTGAAAATCAGATCATCTTATAAAATAACTTAGAGGAGATCCTGTTCATGGCTTCCCTGTTACGGCTGACCACCTCCGGACAAGTAGTTTGACTTTTTGTAAGCTTATCTAGTGCCTGACACTGTATTTCAGAGTGACTAAACTATTTAGATATCTTTGTCTTTTTAAGCTATCCTATTCCTCGTCCCCAGCCCCTCATCCTGAGCCAGGAATAGACTTTGGGATTCATCACTATTCCAACTGCTGATGAGTATACAGTTGTATAACACACTGCAGAAGTGTGAGTCAAATCTTTCTCCAGGGGTTGAACTATGCAGGGATGTACTGCAGTTCGTTCATATGGTTCAACGGTCCTTGCTGTTGAAAGTGCTCCAGTACATAACCACACCATACAGGCTCCGTTTGGTTTCTGGGTGGTTCTTCCTGTTTCTCTCATTCTTTGCTTCCAAGTTCATGTTAAGAGGTCTTGCTCTGTTGCCATGCTCCTAACCTGAAACTTAATCCAAACATTCAAGGGCTAGAGCTTGAGCTAGAGGTTGGCATCTTCATTGCATATTCAGTTTTCTGGAGAAATGTGTAATTCTGTCAAATCTTTTGACCAAAATGAGGCAACCAAAGAGATCTGTTCAATTCACCCACCTTTCTTCTTCCTTGTCTGCTTCCCTGAGTGCCCCAGCTGGATGCCAGGGACTTCCGTGCTCAGGACTCCCTGCCAATTATCTCCTCAGACTACCCAGCTGATCTCTTCCTGCAGCAGTCACACTTCCAAGGCTTCCAACTTCCCACTCCCCATATGCCTCCAAAAGGCAGCTGACCCTCTGGGCTCTCTGTTCCTCCAGACATCTGCTGTCAGCATCTCCCCAGACTTCTCAACCAGCCAGTCCCCCATGACGCCCCCAAGCCCTCTCCACACAGGCTGAGGTAACACAGAATTGCCTGGCCAAATGAGTTATCCATCCTGGTGAGCAAGTCCAAGACTGCCTTCAGAGGCTCCTGAATTAAACTTTTGGAGACTTTCCTTGAAAATTTTAACTGAAACAGATTATCTGCTGTTCTGTTCTGAAATAGAAAATCTTCTGGGATTTAAAATGAGCTGAGAAGTTTGCATTTAAGTTATATTCTTTTTCTGACCAGTTATAGATTAGTCTGTACTGCTAAAGTAGAGGGAAGATTGGTTAGGTGATTCATACCAGGAGAATAACTCTTTAAAGAACAATTTGTACTGAAAGCAATTAGGATAACCTTTAATTTATAGTATGAATCACCAAAAGACATATTTCACAGTCAATGCATCATACTTTTACTGTGTGATCCGCTGGACTGGAGGTGTATCTTGTGCCTGCCCCCGTCAGTAGCTCTACACATACAACAACATTCTGTGGCTGCAGCCCTCATGCAGGATACACAGATCTGGGGTCAACCTCCTACTGTCTCAGAGGATCTGAGCTATGACAGCCACAGAGGAGGAGGTTTTCCTCACTGCTGGTGAGGTCCTACAGGACACCCATGAGAGGGAGACCCATGCGTCTCTCTACTCTTGAGATTGCTCTGTTTTACATAGCACAGTTAAAGTCCATAAGGTCAAAGACCTACTTGAGCATAAGCATTCACCTGACCGCTTGTGGCATTCAACGTGAGAGAAGAAAAATGTGATTTAAAAAACTTACGGACTACATTCCCCAAAGTCTGAGGCTCTTATAGGCTTTAAAGACCTCCAAAGATAGGTGACAGTTTTTTAAAAAAGGCTATGAATATCAGAGATTCACAAGCTGACCCCTAAAAGCAGGAGTTAGTGGAGATTTCACTGCCTTGTGGATCTAACCCTGAGCCATCAGTGATTAGCACGCCTGTTCCAATAGTTCCTCTTAGCAATATCCAGTTTCCAGGAGTCCTTGAAAGCCTCTAGAGTGTTTTGAGACATGAGTGGTGACATGGGTTCTTTCAGGAAGTCCCTTCCAGCTGACAGGTTGTGTCATTACTGACTGCATGGGTGTGACTTGTGCAGTCACACCAGCTTTGTACATAAGGGGCCCTTCATTTTACCCAAACAGTCTTCCTTAGACTTCCTTGAAGTCTAAGGAACAGTCTGGGAATGCAGGATCCTTTTTCTGTACCTCTTTAGCACATTTTTCAAACTCTCAAACTTCAACACATTTTTCAAACTCTCTTTCAAACTTTCTTTTCAATTATATCTTTTCCTGGGATCCTTCTCTGAGAAGCAGAAGGAACCCATGTTGCCCCTTGCTCTTCTGTCCATGTAGGGTCAGAGTGCTCAGGTGCGCCAGTACCATACCTCACTTTGCACTCCTAGCATTGCCTTTGAACTGTCGTACAAATGACATCACTGAACATCTCACTTTTTTAGTTTTAAATTCTTTCTAATGGAGAAAAAGTGTGATAGGTAAAGTATTTCATTAAAAATATAATTGCTTCTTTAGTTGTAATCTGTGTAATGCTGTACATCATATCACCCTCAAAAGTAAAAGGCAAAAGTTGACTAGACATCGTGATTTATAAGGGCACGAAGTGCTATAGGCTAGGTTTGGTGCACTCAGTCTTGTACTCATAAGTCCTGTAGCTCTACTCTTCTTGCTTAATAGCTGTACCATGTTCTTCAACGTGTTACATGACACTTGAGGAAAAAAAAGCAAGCCTGAAGAGTTTCCCACAGTGTGAGGCTCTAAGAATTTTGTTCATTGAAGGATGCAGAGAAAAGAGTGGAGAATTTTCCAGCGTTACTGTCATCAATCATCATTGCACAGTCACCATCATCAATTCAGCTTCTAGTATTTTGATACTGTTTTGATACTGTTTTGAGGCCGTTTTAAATACATTTTTTTTTATTTCATTTACTTATTTGCTCTCAAAGAAACTAAGCAACTAAGCTTAAACATGTCCAAAGTTTTGCCATCCCAGTATAACAGAGGGATAACCTGGTCACAGGGTCTCCTAGTCTCATAGTTCAAAGTGAACAATCACCTAAACTGCAGCAAACCAACTGACAATTTTATGTGTTCCTATTCACTCTTTACAGTAGCCAGAATAGAATACTGAAGGGATAACTGCTCTCTAGAAGACTTTAGGAAGTCATTCTTCAGTCACAGTAAGTTACAAATGGCCAAAATGTAAATGAAATTGGCTTTTTGTTGCCAACACTCCAACCTAAAGGAAGTTTAATAGCACTGAGAGCTACCCACTATTATGCTCAATTTCAACCCAAAGACTAACTGTAGTCTTATAGAGAAATAATTGACCTAAACCTTCTCTGATTCCTGGCACAAGCCTTTTAGCTGCCCTTAGGGTTCCAGATAAAACCTTGTGGGTTTTGCTCCTGCAGTATATTACACTCCTCGCAGATGAGCTATACACTTGCTTCAGAATTGTTTCAATGGCTCCTGTCTACAACAGTCCAGCCGTGGCAGCAGTGTGCAAACTCAAGGTGATGCAGGAGTCTGGAAGAGCTGAAAAGAAAACACTATGAGTAAACTACTAGAATACGATTAACATATAAGAAGTTTAACACATCTTTGGAAATGGTAAATTTATCTGGTACTTGAAAGAGGTGAGAATATACATACGTGGTTTGGGAAGGCGCCCTTGGCATGGTTTGTGCCCGTGGCACAAATCTGTGCAGTATCTTCAACTGTGGTATAGTCAGTGAGACATCAAAAGCATATTTCTGAACAAGTCTAGAAAAGAATGGAAAATAACCAGGCAGGGATAATCTCATCAAAAATTTGAACAACCTTAAGATGATACTCAGTTGTGTCAGTCTGACAAGTCTTAAATTATATTCCCTGGTTCTGCTCCCATTCCTCTTCTTCGTTCTCCCTATCCCTTGCTGACTTCAGAATCCTGTAGTTTCCTCTCTTTCTTTCTTCCTTCCTTATGCCCAGCATCCAACCGAGTCCCAGTAGTTAACAACCATACCTGCATTTAAACATGATTCTCTCACAGTTTCGTGGATTTCTAGCATGTTGCGTCAGGCAGCATGGAGGAGGAATGATGCTTAATCACTAAAGTCTTAGCAGTATCTACTGAGCAAATAGATACTTTTCCAAAGCTTTTCAGCTTGCAAAAATCAGGTGCACTTTCACAGACAGTTACAAAGGTCACCCACTGATAGTTCTTGCTCAGGAAGAATGACCCCAGTGTAGGCTCAATAACCTGATTTCTCCCACACATATCTGTTTTTCAAACATCTGAACAGAAAACAAACCAAACAGCCCATAGCAGTGATGAACATGCAAAATAATTATGCCAGCGATAAATGCCATCAGTATAAGTACTGAAAACTGGACCTTTTCGGAAGCATAAGGAAAACTAATTATAGTTGCCTCACCAGACAAGTCTCTAGGAATGCAACAGAATATTATAGATACAACTAAACTATCTAATATACTAACATGTCCCATTTGAATACATTCCTCACCACACGAACTGAATATTAACATTTCATTCCAAATAGCTCTGGAATAGGTAGACTGCATTTTATGGGGCACTAATCACATAATACTTCATTTTCTGTAGAAAAGGATGATGTAGCTAACTGGCATCTTGCATTTAATTCTCTGAGAGTAGAGGAGACACTGAAGCAAGGTAAAGCCTGATGGAAGTTAATTAGAAAAGTTCTAAATCTGGCTAAATTAAATGCTTATTTTGGATCTGGGTTAATAACAGTGGGAGCACACAAATGTGCCCTCAAATGTAAAGTGGTCCTTTATGGATATCACATAATCACATTTCATTTATGTATATCACATAATGACATTTTTTTCTTGCAAGCTTGTGAAATATTTTAAGTAATTAAAATGGTTGTAGTACACATCTTACACTGAAGATTAGTCGGTACTGTTAATCTCTTCCTGATTCTCAAGTCCTGGCTGCTCTCTCCCTGCTCGAGCAGCAGATGCTAAAGCTTGCGTGTGCCCAGATCTGTAATCTGGGTGTAGTTTTCAGCTCAGACCTATCCTCACCTGAGCAAAAGTTTGTATTTAAATCTTATCTTTGGATCAGTTGTCAGACACGAGCTGTCAGGTTCTTTGCCCAATCACACACAGACATCTCCCCTCCACACTTTCGCCGTTTCAGGTCTTAGTTATTATTACTATCTTCTTTCTCTTTAGTCTTTTAGTCTCTTTGGTACTTTTCCATAATCCTCTGAGGCTCCTGCTTTAATAATGTCACCTGTTTTTCTTCATCCGTCCCTTTTGCTCAGCTCTAACAAACCACCTATTGATCTTCTCTGATCAATGCAGTCCTACGCAGTCTCTCCTACCTCACTCATAGTCTTTTGCTCATTATCAGGACAGCATCTTTCGCCTTCACTCAGGCCAGCTTCTAGCTTCTTAGCAGATAACGACAGTGAGAGCCATCTGTCGTGCACAGTGCTTACTCAGCAATAATCCCATGTAACGTCTTCCGAGTGTGCCAGGGAGCAGGGCAAAAGAGAGATAAAGGGCATGAGTAAGACAAAGAAAAAGAGAAGAAAAGCACTTATATCTCCTTATGTTTTCTACAATACAGTCCTTATGATGTCTTGTATTATAGATTTTTTAATGAACATAATTGCTTTTTACCTGTTTTCGAGCACTGAAAATGAGGAAAATGTCCGTTACAGCTCTGTTGGCTGTATCTCTGTAAGATCCTTCTGATGGCTTTCCAGCAATTATCCCAAATGATGGAGTGATGCATAGGATCCTTTATCAGAATCTACACAGAGGTGCACCTTAGAAATATAGTAACATTTACTATCTTGCAGTAATTAGTAAATTTAGCCAACAAGTGTTAAGGAGAATTCAAAAGCAATTGGTGCTTTCAAACTGTATAAAAATAGTATTTATATAAAGACTTGTGTCAGTCTTCAAAACACACTGTGTTGCTTTGCATTGCCAGTATGCACTTGATTTTAAGGACCCACTCCACGCTCCTTATGAACTTGGCTAATCTTTCTCTTTGGAGAACTCTATGAATAAATAATCACACTCTTCACTTCCCTTTTTGCACTCTTCCTTCTCTGAGATGAGCTTACTGAAATACTGAGCTAGGATCCCAACAAAAGTGAAATCAACATTTCTCTACTAGCTTCCAAGGTGCCAGGCTAATTTTTGCAAGATATGGGGCACGATTTTTAATTTTATCCCATTACAGGATAAAATGTATATCAACATTTTTCTGCTTAGTCCTTCATAGAACACAATAACGAGAACTTCTGCATTTCATCCTCATTTGATCATCATGAGATATTATTAGCATATAAATGTTAATTATCTATACAAACAGGAAGATACCTGTTGACACTGAGCACATCCATCTATCACTGAAATACTTCCTAGGCCTGCATTTTTCCCTCTGAACAAGATGCAATTCCTTTTTAGTGATTTAATTGCTTCCTTTCCTTTTAATTACTTTGAGGATTAACTGCAGGCAAGTGTATTCCAATAATAGGCTAATCTAAAAAGAACAGGAAGCTTTCCTTGTGGTCCAGGGAATTCACCACTTCCTACTGTGGCTGAGCTATATAAATATCAGGTTTCCCTTTGCCCCTGGGCTTTATGTGTCACCTTGTCTGTTTGACTGTAAGGAAATATCATGGCATGATACATTTATGTTTGTATTTGTATGTGGAACTCCTGGTAGGAAATGCTTTTTTCCAGCCCTATCATAAGATACAAATATTTCTGATTAATTATTATTAATTATATATAATAAATATTCACTATATTAATAATATTTTCCACCAATAAGTTTCTGCCAAACAAAAAGTAATATGGAAAAACAGGGCAATTTTCTCCTGTTTGTTTATAGCAGTATTTGGGCAAAGATCCTTTTCCAGGCATAATATGCATACCAAAAAGCCACTGATACAATCTGCATTTCATTGGAATTACTTTGGTTGAAAGCTGAGGCTGAGCTTATTGCTCTCTATATATAAAAATGACACATCACAGCAATATTTCTTCTCTGAGGTGAAGGCCAAGTAATGTTTTGGGACGTCGCTCAGATTGCATTGCTCATTATTCCCTTCTGCTTCAGGGACCAGGAGGTTAAAAGAACTTTCTATCGACTCTAGTTTACACAGAAGTCCATCCTAAGTATTTTTAGGTCCAAATTTCCACAAATCCATCAACTTACCTACTTCCCCCCCCAACAACAAATAGAAACACATTTTACATTGGACCAGCATACCATGACCATGAGATTCATGATTTTGCCTGGTCCCTGGGCCAGTTTCCCCACAAGACCTGACTTTAATATCCCTAAGCCGCACAGCACCACAGCCCCTCTCACACTGAGGAGTGGAAGCTCGTGGCATCCAGGTAGGGAAAAAGAGCCAGGAAATACCAACTAGGATCCAAATATCATGGTAGAATTTTGCAGCCTAAAAGAAGAGGCACTCCAGCCCTTTCCTTCTTGTATAGCAGAATGTTCTCTAGTTTATGTGCTAAGAAAGGTAAATTGAAAGAGCTGTGTAAATAAAACCATAACACATCATCGAGGCTCGAGGTAGTTTATTTTTCAGCTGGTGCTTGGGATATATTTTTAGTAGAGAGCACTTTTCTTCCAAAGCAGTTGTGCACAGAGTTTTTTTTCTGTCACTCAGATTCTAAGAACATTCCTGTTTATAAATGAAAGGCTTATGACTCATTAAATAATAGGCATCAGGTGAACAATGCATAAAACACTTTTTTTTCCTCTTTCTTTTCTTTTCTTAGTTGGAACTCCATCAAAGAAATATGCTCTCCAGTTTGTTCATATTGGCAGAAAAGCCTCTATCATAAATTCAGGAAAGCTGGTAATGAAACATTACCATTTCTATTTAATCAAAATTAATCATTCTTGAGGTGATTTTTGCTGTCTTTTTTAATCACAGATGTTGTTCCTATGTTTACATTTCCACTACTTTTGGTATTCAGAAGGACACTTCTCATCCTTCCTAGGAGTGGTGTGACCTGTTTACTGAGAGGTGCTCAAAGTGCACACATGGCAGGTACAGATGTGTATGGGGAATTGGGAGAATCATCACTAGGATCTGCGTCTGTGCTATAGCTAGCAGATAAATGCAGCCCATTTATATAAGAAGATGGGCTGATGTCAGGAGAAAGATTTAGCCTGGTTTGCTGAGGAAATCATTCTTCTGTGATGCACCTGTCTGTCAATCTCACCCCAAAACTTGTGAATCAAGACCAGCTTCTTCCAGTCTGGCTAAGGTACCTTGTATCTACAAGGATGGACATGCTCATATCCAGGGCATACAGCCCATGGACCAGCTCCCCAGCGCCACAAATCCTTACCCGGCATCAGCGAGAAGGACTGACCATTTCATGCCAGCTGTAGGTCTGACCTAGCCAGAGCGGATATCCCCTCTTGGTCATCCTGCAGACTAAGCAAGTGTAGATAGGGAATATAGGGAATATAAGAAAGATCTAGGAGCATTAGGAGAAAAAAAAAGATACCTGAGGTTAATATACAAGGGAACAGAAGTGACATATTATGTCAATTTTGGTAGACTCATTTGGAGCATTCTGCGGAAATTTAGAGTTATTGTAGCTCCAGGGATGATGCAGTCTAATAATATAGTGAAGTTCTATGCATTTGACTTGACTTGTGTCTATAAGTAATTTGATTTGTATCCTGTAAGTTTCAAGGCAGAAAAAAAAAAATTAAGACATCCCACTGCAGGAAAGGTAGCAGCATGTGTTTGCTCTTTATTAGACACACGAAAACCCACAAAGTCTCAGTGGCAGATCACGCCTTACTGGGCACTTGCAAACCCTCCTTTTTCGCTCAAGGTTCTCTCCCAAGTGAAGCAGGACTTGAGTTTGTACTGCAGCCTGAGTGTTCATGTAGCCATCAACTACAAGACACAAGCCCAGAGCTTCCTTAGACTTCAAGGAAGAAAATTGCTATAGAGAGCACGGAAAGCTGAGTGGGATTTTAATGCAAATTACACAGGCAGAGCTGTAAATCAGAAATATCTCTAATGTCATCAGAGTGACTTATATGCTTTCCAATCTATGAAAAATAAGATTCTTACTCACAGTACCTTGTACAATACACTCACAGTATTCTGTAGATATTCAGTTTCTTTGCGGCTACATAGAGGTATAAACATTGTTATCAAGAGTTATTTGTTATATATGTATGTTTTTAAACATGCTTGTTCTTTGTGACGCTGCACAATCAAGTAGAATAAATATTATAAAATGTAGGGCATATATAGCAGTTTGCACCACTGTGGATGACTGTACTGACAGAAGAATACTTTCGAAAAATACTCAAGAACTAGAAGGGATGAGCAGCTGCTGCTATTAAAGTAAATTATGAAGTCCAACTTCAGTACTCTTTCATTAGGTAAGCAAGGGCTGAATTTCTGAGGCAAAATGCACTAAAAGTGTGAAGCCTCCCTGCAGTGATGCATTAATGTCCAATATTGAGTTGATGGACAAGAAAAATGCAGAGTGAACAGACTTAGAGTAAAGTACATTAGAAAAAAAAATTTACTCATTTCTTATGGCCTCCCAGGAGACTCAGAAACACAAATGCATCCAGACTCTCTGCTTTGATCAGGATTAGCAATACCTGTCATTTCTGTCTGATGCATGACTGATCTTTCGTTAAAAACACCAGTGATAGTCTCCCATTTCCCTGATCTCTATGTTCCTATGTTCAGTTAGCCTTACATTTAGAAAACATTCCTATCTTTCTTGGGTCAGTTTAACCCTCTTACTTCTCGTCCCATTATTGATGGATACAGACAACAGACGTTTTTTCCCTTTTACAACAATAAGAGTTACTGAAGAATGTTAAGCTTTCTTGCCATCAACTTCCTTCCCTAACCTTCTGATTTCATGTCTGATAGCATTGATTTGTCTAATCTTATCTTAGAGCTTATGTTCTCTACAGCTCCTGATCATGGTGTGCGTCTTGTGGGCTATACTTCTGTTTGTACATCGGTAGCAAAGTATTGGTCTTTTCAGAAGAAAGTAACACTGCTGTGTCATGGCCACTTTGTGATCCACTAAAATCTTGAGATCTTTTTGAAGAAATAATCTGTTTCCCATTCTGAATTTGTATCATTGATTTTCCCTTGTCTCTGCTGAGTTACATTCTATATTTCCAGTGCATTTCTCCAGATTTTTTAGACGCTATCTTCCAACACATTCGTGGTCCTTCCTAGCACTGTCAAATGCAAAAATAATGAATGTTCTGACTATTCTGCCATCTGTTTTGATAATGAAAAACTTGAGCAGAACCTGATCCAAGGCATACCCCCCACAGAAGCACACTTGTAATTAGATATTATTAACTACTCTATGGTGTGCTTATCTAATCACTGCTGTGTCCAAGGAATAATCCTGGCCATGTTTTCCTAGCTTGGATATGAGAATATCAAGTGTCAAGAACTTCACTTGAGTACAAGTTGCACATGCTCTTCTGCTTCTCATCTTCAGATCCCATCAAGACCTGTTGCCAGGTCATCAAAGGACTGAGATTTGCCTGCTCTGATTTGTTCTTGATAAATCTATGTTGGCTGTTGTTTCTCTCCCTGTTGCTTTCCTGATACTTCATACTGTTCCAGATTTATCCTGTGAGTTGAAGTTAAACTGCCTAATATATGATTCTGGTTTGTTTGTTTTTTTTACCCTTCTTATGAATAAGGACCAGCTTTGCCCTTTTCAATAGAAGCTGCAACAGACACATTTTGATGTCTTTACTGGTAAAGAAACAGGCAGTAATACTGTGTCTATCACACCAATACTAAAACTTTGATAATTTTAAAGTATTTGATTTCCTTTTGATAAGGAGGATTTATAACTTTATCACTTCATTTCAGCTGCATCTTAAAACAATAATAGAAAAAAAAAACTCTTGAAGGTACAGACAATTGAGAAGCTTTGTAGGTCACAGTTCATGGCTCTTATAGAGTCGTAATTTTGATTGTGTTCTTAGATTATGATATATGTCTCAAAGGTGCCTTAATCAAGGAAGATCTTAGAAAAGCATTTGAGGGGTGTCATGTACCCAAGATTTTGGTGAGGTTCAATGAAAACTTCAAACCCTGGATTTCCGATGTATACCTTGACAGCAGCAACTGCGGATGAGAATCCTGCGAACTAAGTTTTGCAGAATAAGAGTTAGTTGCCTGAGCTCCCAGCGCGGTGCGGACTCTCTTTCCAGGCAACAGACTGACACCTTCTTCCTAAAAAGGCTACGAAACAGATGAGAGGAAGCATCCCCCAGATGTCCCTTTCCCTCTCCTTCGGCTGAGGAGTGAGTGTACGTGAGCTGTGCAGACGGAGAGCACCGACTGCGGTCGGGAGATGTCTAGGAAAGCAGGTGATGCCTCCCACTCTGGGAGCTGGTGGCTCCTGACTAGAGTTGCTGGCTGCTATGTTATCTCAAGGAGGGCAGGAATTTTTATACCATACTGGCATCTCTACACAGTAAGCCAAAAGTTGAGTGAACAGGCCAGTAAAATGAACTACTTTCTTGCTCCCTTATGGCAGCCTGACTTGTCTGAGCCGAGGCACACTGATATATGCACTTTTGCTGCTGATGATGTGTCTGTTCTGTATCTAAATAAAGGATTTGTGTTGCCATGACAGTTTATTGGGAAGATTGAGATATTTCTGCCCTATTTCTTCATCGCTGAAGGAGAACACATATTGCAGAAAAAGGGAGTTTAAGAAAGTGTTTACAAGTATTGATCATGCACACAGAACACGCAGAGCTCTCAGGTTGCAAGGAGTCTCGGAAGGTCTCTAGTCCAATCTTCTGCTCCAAGCAGGGTCAGTCTGAGATCTACAGGTAGTTAAAAAAAGTGAAGGCTTAAAACAGAAAGACACAAAGCAAGGACAATCTTTAATGTTCCTGGAGATGAACCAATGTCCCCAATGTTTGGGAAGTTTTTCTAAGAAGAAACTCTATCCACAGCCAGATAATTCTACAATTGCCTTTTTGAAAATATTCATAAAGATGAGTGAAACAGAAACAAAAATGTTCATATAATTCACACACAAAGAATGACTCTGGAAAAATCTGAATATTGGATACACAGCTAGATGCATGTTTATTAGAGGGGAACATTTTTTATTTGGTCTGATTCTTAATGAAGTTAATTATTTCAGAAAATAAAAAATATTTTTGTTCAGATATATTTGAAAAAATACTTTCATCATTTTGTTTTGAAATTATATTTTGAAAATGCCTCCTTTTTCTCTATTTTTTTCATGTGAAAAAAAAGTTGAAAAACCTGAAAATCAAACATAGCCTATCATTTTGGTTTGTCTGATATATTTCACACAAATGTTAAATAAAAATTAACCATGCTTCATTGTACATTTTTTTTCCAGAGTGAATATTGATTTGACCTGAGCTAGCCTGAATTTTTAATTTTTTTTTTTTGGGGGGGGGGGGGGAGGACAGGAGGAGAAGGGAGAGCTGGGAGGGAGGTTCAAGCATGAACTGGAATTACATTGATCAGCCAACTCCAGCTAGGGGCACTAGCCCTGGCTGGAGACAGCTGGGAGTGCAGCTAGCCTGGGACTAGATCAACAGAGAGATTAGTGCAGTAAATAAATTAGGGACCCCAGACTGAATTATGTCAACTCACCATCCAATTTCATTTCACACTTCGTTGGCGGCTGGCATCCACCCAACACCCATTCCTGCATCTAGCATTTTGCAGCGACAAGTCATTTACTTACTTAATCAAAAATAAAGATTAGAAACTTTCTTCAGCAGAACTCCCTTTCTCTCTATCATAGGAATTTCCTGCTCACATAGGGTAGTGACACCAAGTCAGAATGATTTGTCTACCAGGAATGAACTGAACACATCCTAAACCCTTAAAATCTCATTCTGACACTGAGAATCACGCATGCATTAAATAAGATCATTAAATTAAGTGCAGCTATGTCTGTATCATCAGTCCAGTTTTCAGTTCTGTGCAAGATTACAGTAAGTTGTTTCTAGATAAATCTGTTATATATATACATGTTACATATATATGACCTCATGAAATTCAACAAGGCCAAGTGCACGGTCCTGCACCTGGGGAGAAATAACCCCAGACACCAGTACAGGCTGGGGACCGACCTGCTGGAGAGCAGCTCTGCAGAGAAGGACCTGGGCGTCATGGTGGACGACAGGTTGACCATGAGGCAGCAGTTGCCCTCGTGGCCAAGAAGGCCAGTGGCATCCTGGGATGCATTAAGAGGAGCATCTCCAGCAGGTCTACTCAGCTGGCTCTACTCAGCCCTGGTGAGGCCACATCTGGAGCACTGTGTCCAGTTCTGGGCCCCCCAGTACAAGAGGGATGTGGAGCTGCTGGAGAGAGTCCAGCGCAGGGCCACGAGGATGATCAGGGGCCTGGAACATCTGCCCTATGAGGAGAGGCTGAGGCAGCTGGGCCTGTTCAGCCTGGAGAAGAGAAGGCTGAGAGGGGACCTGATCAGTGTGTACAAGTACCTCAAGGGAGGCAGTGAGGAGGATGGGGCCGGCCTCTTTTCACTGGTGGCCACTGACAGAACGAGAGGAAATGGCCACAAACTGAAGCATCAAAAGTTCCACAGGAACCCTCACCTCTGAGGGTGACAGAGCACTGGAACAGGCTGCCCAGAGAGGTTGCGGAGTCTCCTTCTCTGTCAAGACCCGCTTGGATGCAGTCCTGTGCCACGTGCTCTAGGTGGCCCTGCGTGTGCAGGGGGGTTGGACTAGATGACCTCTAGAGGTCCCTTCAACCTTAGGCATTCTGTGATTCTATGATTCTTTGACATATAAGCTGTATCACTTTGAACTAAAACAGCTGAAAGAACTTTTTGATGATAACATCTTTAGCATGGCACTGCTTAACTGAGTCAGGCCTGACAAAAGTGACACTTGTCAGTGGTACAAAGCAACTTCTGCCTTATATGGTCAAATAGTTAATTAGTTAATAAAAGAAAAAATCTGTGTTACATCATAGGAAAGATGTTGGACAACTATTTTTTCACTGATGTGAGTCTAAGGTTAGCACCACTGAGCTATACTCATTCTAGATTTACATTGGCTTAAACAAGAGTGGAATTTGTTTTGTTACTATTAATACTACAGCAGATCTCAACGCGACAGCATTCTGTTTAGTCTAGAAAAACAAAATTACTAATGCAGTAGTCATTCTGCATAATAGAAAACAAAAAAAAATCTTTCTCTCTTTCATCTTGTCCACTGAAAATAAGGTGGGAAAGCACCATAACCTTGCTTTGCTAACAGAAATGAAATAGCAATGCACATCATGATTACTCTGAGTAAAGAGAAGTCAAATACTAGATTAATCCCATAAATTTCTGAGGATTTTTTTTCTTTGGTTGCATAATCTGGATAATATGCCAGACAGATTTGGAAACCAAAAGCATAAATAAATAAATAAATAGAATATAATTGCTTTCCTTGTAATGCTTTGGGTCTGCAAAAATTTTGATATTAATCTTTTAAGTTTCTAAAGCGATCTTTTTGTTTTCAGTCAAGGGAGGAAGGGAAAGATAAAATTTTGCTAAGGTAACAAAGTATTTCCATTTTTAGATTCCTTTTTTCTGTTTGGTTCCATATGAACGACATGAAAGGACTTCCCCTTTCTCAGAGTGAGAGGTGTGTAACTTCCAAATGCAAAAGGGAAACACCATGTCCCATATTTTAATTGCTGACAGGACAGTTCCAAAATTGTTTCATCCACTGGACTTCATCCAGGATGCTGCTGCAGGTGACTAATTTTATAAATAGCTACAAATTGAGTGACTCTATAATTTACGCCAGTTGGGTCTCTTTGGTGCAAAATGAAACAGATTGTAGTATGCTCCATGCAGATTAAAAGGGACCTATTATGTCATCCAAATAATTGATTTCCAGAACAGTAGAAAAAAGTATTCCATAGAAATCAAACCACTAGGAAAGTTCCTCAACTGAGATATATTCTATCCACAGTCTGAAAAGGAGGGCAAAAGTCTTTTAAGGTAATTGTGAGCAATTTAAAAATCTGCAAGCTCTGCAGCATTTTCTCATTAATTATTCAGTCATTAATGAAATTCTTAGGCCTCCACCAGGCTCTAATTTGAAGCACCAGCTATACTTAGCACTCAGAAGCTTGGTAGTAAAACAGCTCTATCAAAGATTGGAAGCAGCTTTCCACTTCTGAGGTAACAGGGAAATCCATTAATTTCAAATTCTAATTACTTCCCATGGCTCTGAACCTTCACTCTGCCTTTTGTTGTTGACAGAGCCGAGAAAATTGCTTGGAAGTGGATGCTTCCCACAGCTCCAAGAATAACTCGGTGTCAGTTCGGATGACTGTATGTTTCTGTCACAAAAAAAGAGCAGGCCCATCACACTGGGCAGGTGTCAGGACAGCAGAGAGGGGCCTCACCAAAGTGGGTACTTCCATGCCAGCCCTTTCCGTTCTTCAGGCTCCGGGGGAAAGAATGGCCTAAAAAAGTTTTAAGATGACTTTTTTTTTTTGATGCAACATCTGTGGTGGCTTAAAGATCTGGGAGATGGAGCTTCCAGCGACGTGAAAAGATTAGAAAAAAAAAAAAAAAAACTTTATGGGAAAGAAACATAAACCTGCAAAGACCTACAGCAAAAGTAGACATGAAGTTAAGAATACAAGTTATTTTTTCTTTATTTCTTAGCTCTTATTCCTCTCCTTGTTATCACAAATCTGCACAGGGGTTAGGTTTAGTGTGATAGGACAAACAGGCAGAACAGTGTCAATAAAAAGCATGAAATACTGCAAAAGGAGACGGTATCTTGAAACTGTCTGCTAGATTTCAACCATATGTCTTCCTGTCACAAATCGTCTAACTACTATATTTTATTGTGGTATTTTTAAAACTGCTGAGCACGTGTAAAGTTGAATTTATCCTTAAAAGCTTATTTAACAAAGGTTATTTTTAAGAATTTTTTTGTTTAATGTTGTATCTTAAATGTTTTGGAGGGTCTTCTAAGCTAATAATTTAATCATGCCAACTTCAGCTGAACCCTGGAAGAGGACAAGAACTCAAAATAAGGAAAAAAAACCCATAGAAATGGTTAAAAGATTTTGAACATATTCTGGAATAATGGATCTTGCTTTTTATGTGACATCTAGTTTATGTGCATGCTGTTGAGAAAAAAAAAATAAAAAAAGCTATAGTTGATATCTTTAGACCTCCTCTGAAGCTAGTGTCTCACACTGAGTGAATAGGGAAGTGGAAGAGGGGGCTCTTTCCAGGCAATTTCCCTTGTACAACCTTAAAAGATGAGGAAGAAAAATGTGCTTCATAACCAGAATTATTCTTTACAGGTAACAGCATACATGCTTTGTCAGCTTAACATTTGGATGGATTACCAAGCCCTAGTATAGAACAAGGGCTGCATTTAGGTAAACTAGAAAAGCACTTGGGTGGCAGGGGAGTAAAATACATGGCTTCAGGTGCTGGAGAACAAAAAGTGTAAAAAGTTGCATTAGCTCTGCAAATCCTGTGAGCCCGGAAATTAGTTCTTTAGGTTTGTAACACTTTAAATTTTAGAAGCTCCATCTGACTTAAACATTAATAGTAACTTAACAAGTAAATATCCTTTTATCAAATAGGATGCAGCACTGACAAAACTGCTAATCCTGTATGGTCTTCACATACCTTCACGAACATGCAGATTGTGCAGGTATTTCCTCTGACAGATACATATATCTCTCCTCTCTCTCAGCTTGTTTCTGCTAGAGGTGGCAGGATTCAAATTACTGCCAATACACTAGGTAGAGAGCATTTTATCTGCCGAACATAAGTGCGTGAATCCACACTAAGCCAACAGTAATCATAACTGTTCTGTGGGTTTAGTAGTGACCAATATTCCTAAAACAAGAACTAAACTTTGCAAAACCAATCTCTCAGATTATACTGACTAGTAAAATAATGTATTGAAGAACTATTATAAAATAACAAGGCTGGCAAGCTTTTCGCGTTTGAAGTCAGCTCAGAAAATGAACCTTTCCCTGTCATTCATTTGTTTTGTGAGCTAGTTTTCACCTTCAAAAACAAAAGTATCACACTTTGGACAAGAACTACTGTGGATGCACACACATTTTAAATTTAGCATCATGATTGCATCCTGGGTTATAATATTTATTTTCCATTATTCCATTATAAGAAATTATTGTCTCACAAAACACCATGGAAATTGAAGTTTTTTGGAATAAAAAGCAAACATCATTCTCCGTTTTAGGCAAGAAGCATATATTTACTTAACCTTCCCTGCAAAATAGCTGCATATTTACACTGTACAATCTTTGCAATGGAAATACAGATTCAAAAAATATATGCTGCTGCAATTTAGTATTTGTGACTATTCTTCTTCGGAAGTATTCTATCATTAAAGTTCTTTGTTTTTTTAAATGTACGCTGTAAACCTAAGGTATACAATGACATGGCTATGCTCACAGGCAGTTAGTCACACTGCGTTTGCCAATTCTAAGTATATCTAGGTTCTTTTATTTCACTTGTTGCTGTTTCCTAAAAGTTACAGATTATCAAGTCAATACATGCAGACATATATGCAGAACATAAGACTGTCTGACACTTAAATTTCTGACATATTGATAAATACAGATGAAGCAAAGAAGGATTAAAGCCAAATCCAATCATATATATATATTAAGAATGAATGTTAATTGCTGAGGATTGGCATGTTAAATGGGGTTTTATTGAGGCAATAATATGATATTGTTATAAGATATGTATATATGGTACACACAATGCAGGAGAAACAGCCCGTAAACTAGATGGTCCTTTTATTTGCTGTTTAGTCTCTAAAAATATGTGGAGCTGTGGAGCTGGAGCTATGTCACGGCATCTTCCTCCCTAATGCAGATTTGTTAAAGCTCACTATCACTATATCTAAGCATTAAGGGACAGAAAGGAATTTAGCTTGTGCAATAGCTTGCAGTCTGATACAACAGTAAATGATATGTCATTCTAGTGATGGCTCTATCTGATGACTTCCCAAAATGTCAGAAAGAGATTGTTTTTCTGCAGCATTTGAACATGATAAAGGAGAGGAATATTTCATTCTTAAGTGAATTTTAAAGCATAGTCTTAATTCTGTTTATTGTTATATGTTATATATATGCTTTCTATATATATACATGTATATGCTATATGTTATATGTTGTGTTTAACAAAAAGCAAACCCCAAAATGTAATGTAGTGCAGTGCTGGAAAACACATGAGCCTGAAAAAAAGTCTGGGGATGGGATATTGTAAACTAGGGGCATACACTGAAGGAAAGAGGTGACACAACTTTCCAATCATTTTTCTTGTGTTACCATGGAAAGGTAGAGTATTCAGAGTGGTAAAATGGAGAAGATTCCTGAACACTCATATAAGCTTCCCTGGTTACCCTTGTGAATAAAATGATTTCAGCATCTTGCATCACACAGCGAGGCTGAACCAGCCATGGTTCACGGGGTGCTCCAGGGGCACCTGTACTCATGAGGATCCTTTGAATCCACAGGATTCAAAGTGTCTAACAAAGTAGCTTTGTTCACCAGAATAAATCAGGGATATCTATACGTGGTGATGAAAATGAGACTTCAGAGGTAAAAAATTTCAGATAAACATGTCCAAGTATAGTTCTGCCCCACAAAGGAACACATATACGGTGACATATATATACTACATGTGTGTACAACTCATATGCATGCCAACAAGCTTATTCTATCCAGGTACTGACTCATGCTGTTCTTTTTCAAAGGTAACCAGAGGGCTAAATCATGCCCTGTAGGCATGAACCTCTCATGAGGCAACAGGCACTGTGTGAACGCTGGAGGAGCTCACAAACTAGGTTTTGTGGAGGGGAAGGTAAGACAAGCATAGAAATGGTGCAGCAAGTTTCCTCTCCTATGGCCAACCAAGAAGAGCAGGGGCTGGTACTGGGGCTGCTGTTCCGCGTCCTCCTCTGCCCCTTTGAGGTAATGGAGGGAGAACAATTGCTGCTCTACATTTAGCACAGAGCCTGCAATTCCGCCTGTCCTTCACACAGGCTTGGCAAAATGATAAAAGAATACAGGATCCCATGTTCTCATCTGATTGCTAGAAAGTCTCTATCCCCATCTACTATCTATAGTACTTACATAAGCTCTTATAAAGCAGTGTCAGAATAGCGCTTTACTGTGTTAGAATAGATGAGATCAAGGAGAGAGATTTGCATTTGCAGAAGTAAATGGTTTGAATGATGCTTAATTCTCAGAAAAAAGAGATCTAGGATGCATGGAGTGTGTGGGGTCATGGCAGGGCACAAAACTGAATTCAGATTTCCAGTTTCAGATGAGGAATATAATCCGCAGTCCTTCTCCTTCCTTTGCCTACTTCTAGAAGAGCAGTAGTGGCTTTTGAGGGTAAGCCTACACTTGGTATGCCTGAAAATCAGTATCTGGGCATGAAGGCAAATTAAACGTCCTTCTACCATTTCTAGCCTCTGTTGATTATATATTTTTCTCTCTTTTTTAACAAGTGGAGACCCTAACTATGAGTTAGTTCTTTAGGCCTTCAAATATAGAGAAAGCAGCTTTGGTTACTCTCAAGGTGGTGATATGGAGAAAAGTCCTCCAGCAGTCTCTTGATTTGTTGCAGAAATTTAGTATTTTCTCTTGTTAATATGAAGTTTTGGCAGCAACAGGGTCATCCTCCAAAATAGAAAAAAAAAATAAAATAAATAAAAAGAAGGATATTAATTGGGCTTTGCTCAGGGTATTTCTAATTATGCAAGTTAATACTTCACGCAGGCAACACTTCCAGCAAATGAACAGGGGAAAAATTGCTTCCCCCACAATGGTACCAAAGGGCTTGTTTGGGATGTAACACTGGTATAGTTGAACTTCCAATTGCTATTTAATATAACAAAATGAGACTCTGGAAAGTAGAAATGTAAATTGCAATTGTTTTAATTAATTAGGAAAACAATGAGACATTAAAGGTAATATCTTTTGCTGTAAATAAAAGTAGGTACATTTGCACTACCTGAAGAATCATGAAATGTGGAATCAAAATGGGTTTTGGTGACGTTTGTCTTTTTTGTTTTATGGATATACATTACATCATGAAAATAAACTATATTCATGCACAAGGATTCCTATTGTAAAAACCTCTCCTGCCTAAAGCAATCTTAAGCCACAAACATAGCTGATCAAATTTTCCCTTTGGTTATTGCCATGTGTATCCATAACAGACACCTCTGGCAAACCATTGTGAAAATAGCAGTGTTCTTATGAGGGAAAATTACCAAAAGTCCCACAGAGACCGAGAACAAGAAAATCAAGAGATCAGATTCATGTTCTGTGTAGTGCAGATATGTCCAAAACTTTACAGACCTGACCAGTTTCTCCAGGAGAACTGCAGCCTCCATTTACTGAGTTTTTCAAATCCATCTTAGGGGTATAAAAAGATTACAGTGTTCCAATGACCTAATTAGCTTAAGTGCAATTCAGTTAATTTTATATCCTTAAGATAAATCTTTCATTAAAAATATTAAGCTGCTCTCCAAAACTTGTTGTACAAAACTTTCTACGCTACCCATATTTTTTGTATTTTTTCTAATAGAAACATATGGGAACATAGTTATACCCTGACCAGTCTGTCGCATTAGGAAAAGTGATGAGTTTGGGCTCTTTCCATAGCAGATTACCAATATTAAACTCATGCTTATCTTCTAAAACAAATCAAGAGACACTACTGAGAGACCTGCGATCTATGGCATGATGAAGGGAACTCAGACAAATGTAAGGTACAGCATTATTTAACCTGTATTTGAGAAAGGTTATTGGCACATCAATAGCAGGAAAAGTGGAGAGGAAAAGTCGTAGCTGATAAGATTTGTGTTGTGACTCCATTTGTTGGTCTGAAAAGACTGACAGCCAACATAGGAGAAAACAACTGTTCACCTGAGGTCCCTTTTCCAACACACATAACTTGGTTTCTTGGAGTCAACACCACTTGCTGTCCACATTGATTCAATTTCTGTGCAGATAATGGCTCTCAAAGGCATCATATGCATCATCTATAAGAGAAATGTTGTTTCTAGCTGAGTAGACATCAGATCACCACTTGAACCTGTATTTTAGCTTGGAATTGGAAACGTGCCATGGTGCAAGCTATGGAGTTGAGGATCAAGGTAGTACACTGAGGAAAGTGATGTTGCTGAGAAGGAGAAGAAGGTGGAGTTTCTGAAGAAGAGATGCCTTTTGCAGCTGGCAGAAGTAACATGGAAAGGCATGCTCTTTTCTTTCTTTACTAGAAGATGGTCCAAATTTTCCATCCCACTATGGACTTCAGCATAGTTGTCTGTGGCTTAACAGGGATTATTTGGGTGGGAGAGGGGAGTTGCTTACCTTCAGCTTCAAATATTTCAATATTGCACTTTGCAGGAAGAAAGTCTGGAAATGTTACATAGATAGCGCAGAATATCATACCTACCCCCTCAAGAAATCTCTTTAGGTGAAATTTTAACAGATACAATCCACACTTTGCACTTTACCAACTTCCTTGTCTATGCTGATGTAGTTTGCAAGGCAAGTCACCTTTTGGGGTCTGCCTCCTCTGAAGTAAAAGTCGCTCCCAGTAAATCAAACTGGCGGCTGAGATTAGCTAAAACGCTTTTAGGAAGCCACGGGGTGCGTTCTTTTGCGCAATTTGTTTTCCACTTCTATCACTCAAAGTCACAGTATATTGAACTCCAGGATCAAGGGGCAAATCTCATCCAGGTCCTCTGGCTGGAGAGAAAGGACACCTGCAGTGACTGCACTTTTCTCCTAAGGAATGGGTTAGGAGTTATTTTCAGATGTGACTTTTTTCAAGCTGCTCTTTTATAACTTGAAATCATCCAGGCCCCAAAATAATGAGGAGGAATATAAGGGAAAAAAAAAGTAAAAAAAAAAAAAAAATAAAAAGAAACTGTAGTTGTGTCTAAATGGAAGGGGGAGGAACGTAGTAAGAAAGAACTGTCTGAACACTCACTTTTGGTCAAACGAAGTAAGCAATAAAACATGTTAAAAGGAAAGCACTCTGGACTGTTTTTCTGTGTCTTCTTTCTTCAATAGTAATATTTGCCTTGGTAATTCACTGAAAGCATTCAAACTCTTTCTCTTAAGGAACACTCTATGGTATGTAGGTCAGTCTCTCTAGCGATTCTTTTTCTGTGCATTTCTCAGGAGATGGCTGGGGATTTTTTCCCTTTCACTTTATACCTAAGAGCACAATGCTTTACAGATTCATACTCTGAAAGATGTGGTAATTCACAAATAAATCAACAAAAATGAGAATAAAAAAAATGCTCTGTGGGGTTCAAATATAAAAGCAAGAGAAAAAGCTGACTTGTTTTTGTTTTAGCAGCACACTGACTACCACAATAAAAAGAAAAGAAATAATAATGTCAGGAGGATAAAGAGGCTTTTATGGGACTTCAAGAAAATTAATTGTATCAGTTTAGCAGTGCTGAATACCTAATAATGGTGAGCAGCTGAGAGTGACTCAGCATTGCATCAAGTATCTCAGGAAGTGTTTCTGTTGAACATAAGAACCAGATTGTAACTTTGGGGTGATTGGCAGTGAGTAAGAAACATGTAAGATGCTAGGAGATTGAGTCATTTTTGTTGTTTTTCTCTAAGAGACAGCAAAAGAAATAATTCAAGAGAATAGCCTAGACAGATTCTCAAATAGCAAACAATTGGTTTAAAATCTTCAGGTGATTTTTTGAGATCCCCTGCCCCTTTTGCTTGCCCCATTTTATTTCCAGGCAGTAATTAGCCATCACCAGCATCCTATCGCACAGCTTGCCCACAGACCTGCAAGTCCCTGGTGCTGTTTCTGATGCCACCAGCAAAGTTCTTCCTGGCTCAAGGCTGCTGTGCACGAGGTGGTTATGATTCCTTGCATAGTGCTGACTCCCCAGGGTTGAGTTTGTCCTGATAACCAAATGTGACTGCTACAAAAAATGGGGTTTGCTTTTTTGCCTCCTTTTTACCCTCTGCTACAGCCAGGTGCTGCACTCTCTTGCTTACCAGGAATTGCTACTGTCTATCAGTGAACTGCCTATCACTAAAAAAAAAATTCTAATCAGGAAAAAAAAAGGAAAAAAAAAAACAACTCCTTCCTCTGGAGTTTAGCCTGGTTTGTGAGAAACAGTATCTCCTGGGTGGTCGCTGGGAGGCTTCCACACAAAAATATCCAGCAATGAAAAAGCAAATAAACACACATTTCATTTAGGAAATGTTCAAATGTTCAAGGCTATGGTTCTTCAAATTTTTTCAAATGTCATTTAATTTGCATCTTTTCCAAGATTACAAGGAAAAGCAAGGGTGCATGATTCACTGTAATTTGACCTGAATCAATACAACTCTTATTTATAAAGTCCAGCTTAATAACAAACACACTAATCTGATTTCTGAGAGGTGTGTTATTTTACAAAAATTAGGGGGAGCACCTGCATATACTGTACTGTACGTTGTAATTTTTGAAAAGAGCATCAAGCTGTAATCAAAATCAATTTAAAGCATGAAGTAAATATTTACATATATTGATAAGTGATTATTGGATCCAATGCAGTCTTCTAGACACAAAAACCATGGCACATTATTGTGGAGGGAAAATAAGCAGCTCATCTCTGTGTAAGTATAGTATAATATGTATTAACAGAAGTACCAACTGTAGCACATTCATACAAGTTTTAATGTAAAAGGCAATAGTCAATATAAAATGGCCCAGGAACTTAAATCTCTTAGTACTGTCAGAATACCAGACTTTGACAAGTATTTATTTGTGCAGTTTGCATTGAGCATTGCAAATCGTCTATCCAACTTGCTTTAATAATTACTCCTTTAACGCCTAGGAACACTGTTTATGCGGTACTCCTGAGCAGAGTACATGCTCATTCCTTAAACTGAGCCTCGGAGTCACTGCTCATATGTCCATCTATATTATTTACTTAGCAGAGGTCTCATGTTCCCACAGTTAGGCATGCCTTCTGTGGGCAGATAGACTGCAGTGAGCTGAGATTTGGAAGACTTACCAGCAGTTCCTTCTATGCTATAAATTGCTCTCATCATGAGCAATATAGGAAAGCTTATGAAGAACTTTTCTGGCCTTTCTAGATTTTTTTCTGTGTGCCTTTAATTACAGTTTTCTTTTTACTGCTCTTCCTACTTTTAGTAAGTTTGTGTACTAGCAAAAGAACAAGACTTATTTTTCTGTATTAAAAAATATAAGCTTTTGTAGAATCATAGAATCATTGTTAGTGGAAAAGACCTTTGAGATCATCGAGTCCAACCGTAAGTCGCCCCACACATACCTGCTAAACCATGTCCCTAGGCACCTCACCTACACGTTTCTTGAACACTGCCAGGGACGGAGACTCCATCACTTCCCTGGGCAGTCTGTTCCAATGCTTGACTACTCTGTCTGTGTAGAATTTTTTCTTAATATCCAACCTGAACCTCCCCTGGGGGAACTTGAGGCCATTTCCTCTCATCCTATCCATCATTATTCTAGAAAAGAGATTGAAATCTGCCTCACCACAACCTCCTTTCAAGTAGTTCTAGAGAGCGATAAGGCCTCCCCTGAGCCTTCTCTTCTCCAGACTAAATAATTCCAACCGCTCCTCATAAGGTCTTTGTTCCAGCCCCTTCACCAGCTTCATTGCCCTTCTTTGGATGCGCTCCAGCATCTCAATGTCTTTCTTGTAGTGAGGGTCCCAAAACTGAACGCAGTATTCAAGGTACAGCCTCACCAACGCTGACTACAGGGGGACAATCTCCTTCCTTGTCCTGTTGGCTACACTGTTCCTGATACCAGCCAGGAGGCCGTTGGCCTCCTTGGCCACCTGGGCACACTGCTGGCTCAGGTGCAGCCGTCTGTCAGCCAACACCCCCAGATCCCTTTTTGCTGTGCAGCTCTCCAGCCACTCTGCTCCAAGCCTGTAGTGTTGCATGGGGTTGTTTGGGGTTCATGAGAGCCATGCCAGACACTCGAAAGAATGGTAAAAGGTGTACGGAAGGGTTTTTCCCCACTGCTTTTCTCTGGCTGTTTAGCTGCGCCATCTCTGGCTCCTGGGTGTTCACATCACTGCTTCTTTGCAGCATCAACCCTGTCTTGCTGTCAGTGACACGCTGACTGCTGTTCCTCTCTTCTCGCAGCTTCTCAGACACTAAGGCTGCCAGAGCACCTTGCTACAGAGATCCAGCTAAATGGAAATATCAGCTCCTGATGCCTTAATACAATCCTCTGAAGAAAAAAAAATTGCTAATTGAAGGCCAACAAGAGCTACATAACATATCTCTAGCTGACAGGGGGTTTTATGCTGGTGTGGCTACTCCACCTCCTACTTTGAGGAGCTGTCAGCACCGGCTGATTTCCATTTGGTGCTTCGGAAAGCAGTCCTTTTGAGTCAAATCTACAAACATTTTACAGTTTCCCTAGTGGAGTTTTTTTTTTTTTTTTTTTTTTGGTCATATTTTCATTTCTGGGGAGATAAAGCAAGTGAAAATTGGTATCCCATACTTAACATCTGCAGTCATGCTGAACTGAAAAGCTCTCTTGAAGTGCAGCTTACTGTGAGGCAACGAACATGCTCCATTACTACTGCCTGTAAGCCCATTGGCAAACAATCCTGACACTCTCCGATGACGAATCGTTAATCAGATCGCTGGATAATCATTCCTGAGCTGCTCTGAGCAGTGTGAGTCATATCACTGTCAGTACAGCGAGTGTGGTAACAAAAATTGGTGCCCATTCGTGATGCTCTGAGTCAATGTTCGCTTCCCTCACCTGCACGCCTCCCTTCCCAAGCGGAACAGTGGATATCCACACTGCACAGATGCAGTTCCAAGCGAAGCTTCACCCAGATCGTAGCAGAACACCCTTGTGTGGGGATGCTTGAATGCAGCTATAAATACAGGCACTGGGCTCAGCAGCCATATCTTCCGTTCCATATCAAATTACTTGGGTTCATCCAAATATGATGTCTTCAAAAGCGTAGATTTGGATTTGCCCTAACCAGTCTCTTCAAAGCTTCAAAGCACTGCAGGAAGGTGGAATGGGTTCATCCTACAAGGCACTCCAATATACCATAAATTAAATTTATTTTGCATCCTGAGTTGAACCTCATTGTGATTTTCCAGTCTTCAGTGTCTTCTGATACTCTGAACACAGATGTCTCTGGAGCTCTTTGCATGATTCTGGCAGAGGTTGAGGGTGTCCCCGCTGCATTCCAAACATCCTGTTTCCTTGCTGTTGAGTCTGCAAATTTTCTGGTGTTGCATAATATCAAATAATATCAAATTTTCAAAAGTGTCATCTCTTCTTAGTCTATAAAATAATTACAATGGGGAAGTAATATGCTAGGGAACCAGAGAAGGTAAATATCTGGTTCATGGTTACAAGCACAAGTGATACTTGTAGTGATTAAGATAGGTCCTGACTCCAAAAACAAGTTTGCAGAGGGCAGCTAAAGGTAAAACTTAACTGCAGAGAATAGGTAGAGCTTGACACTGGTCAGATAAGTAAGCACAGCAAGTAAGTGTCTGCTACTGGTCACCCATCCTGGATAGGGAAAAAGGACCCACATTCCAGGAACCCTGAGCAATGGCAAGATACTTATACACAGTGGGAAACCCATACACAGAGGTAGGAAAATATTCAGGAAGGATTTCATCTGAGCTGTGAAAATCTGAGCCAGCAGCAGCAGAAATGCTCAGGGTAGCGCAAAAATGAAATCAGTCACACTGCTGCACAGCATCTGCACCACTTTGTGAGCACAAGCACACCAGCTGGAAAAGGCACACACAGAATACGCACAGGAAAGTCCTGAACTGTCTCACACAGTCTATTCCATGCTAGTTAAAGCCTGTGCAGTATCATGGCTTGCTATATGCCTACTTTGCTGGGAAAAAGATATATATATATATACTCATACTCAAGGTTGCCCTGTGTGACAGATACAGCAACCAAAGCCTCATCAATGATGGATTATTTCATTCAGGTGATGCTGGCAACCTAAAGCAAATGCCTGACTACGTGACAACCCTGTGGCCCTTGGAGAAGCACTGCAAGGAGCTCAGTCAAGGAGTGCAAGAAGTACTTGCCACAAGCTGACAAGAGACATTCTCAAGAACAAAATAAGAAAGTAAGCTAAGGGCCTTCCCAGAGGCAATGCAACTGCCAAAAAATGGTGAGAAGAATGAGAAGAAACTAAGATATAGTAATGCCCTTTTGATCAGAGATATGAGTAATTAACTCTTATGTCCTCCCCAGCTTTTTCAGAGCCTTTACCAGGCTGCAGCACTTCTTTATTTCCCCCTTTGCCCATATCCTTTTTTTTTTTCCCCATACTGGCATCACATCCTTCATTCTCACTGGCTACTTTATCTTCATGCTCACTGGCTACTTTTTGTCCTGAACTCATGTTGATGTACAAAAATTAAGCCCTAAAATACAGAGGCCACAAGCTATTGCAATGGAAAACTTGCTGATGTCCTTCCCTGGGCAGAAAGCAGGTGGATTTAGTTTGAACCGAATGTTTTATTAATCAGCCAAGACCAAAGTAGAAAGCTGAATAATGTTTTGGACTTAAACGTGAATTTATTTTCCAATAGTCCTCAAACTCCAAGTAAATAAGAAAAATCAAACCATTTCAATTCAAACTTTCCAAATAAAATCACTTTTGGACAGAAATCAGATCTGGAAAGTAGAAAAGTTTCAGAATGCTATTAGCTATGAAAAGAAGGATATTGGAATATAAACATGATGTACCCTCTGCACTGTGACCTTAATAAGATGTTTTGGCACCCAGAGCAAGATGGCATCAGTCTTTCACATCCTTAAGTGTGAGCGCACATCCATACGAGCTTCTGTGTCTCAGCCTCACTGAATTCTTGAGAGCTCAGCAAGAGTCTATCAGTTGTTATGCATGTAATATACAGGTGAGCACTGTGGCAATTCCACCATCAATCACACACACAGCTACGTAACCCATTAAATTGCCCTTCTGGGCTGTGGCCAACACTTTCCCTAGAAGTGATGGGCACAGTAAAACTGTGGAGAAGCAGGGGAGCATCTATCAGCACCCCTCAACCCCTACCGCCTGGCAACCACATCTTCCTCCTTCCCTCATCCTCCTCCTTCCTGCAGGCCTAGCAGTGAGGAGTACCTTCCTGCAGCACTGAAACAGCTGGCAAGGAGAAGGTGGCTGCAGAGACCAGCAGTGTAGGTCCATGCATGTGCATCTGTGCTCTGCTTGGGGCCACTGCTGGTAGGCAGTAGACCAGGGAGATCAGAGGACATTAGGTGATTTATCTTCCCTTTCTGTTATTTTTTGCTACTCTTTTCTCTCTTGTTACTGCAAACTATGAACCCTTCAGCCAAAACTGAATTTTAGCTGCCTCTGTAGTGAAACCTAGATGTTGGATAACAGAAACTGTAGCAGAAGTTTGAAAAGAGGGGCTCAGAGAAGGACACTGTGATCAGATCTGGAACAGGAGTGATTCAGGTAAGCTGAAAGTACTTTCTCATATCCATATGTTTTCTGTTAACAGTGATATCATTGTATTTGTATTCATTTTTTTGACCATTGACAGGAAGAAATTTCAAGTGTAATTTTTCAGTTCATACTCTTTCTTCTGTCTTTCCTTCTTGAAGAAATGAAACTTTAACACAGCTGCCACCTTCATTTTATTTCAATACAGAATGAATCCATTATTAAATGTCATAAAAACACCCATAGGAGGTCAGCTGAAGATCACGTTCAGAACTTGTGTGTGTGTTTTGGCTCCCAGGATAGTTTGGCTCACTAGCGCTTATGAGAACACATCAGAGAGTTAAATTTATTACGCAATTCCTTTTTTCTTTTTCTTATACAAGTAATTTTTAAAGGCTTTAATAATGAGCAGTTATGGATCATTTCCTCCTGAATAACATGTTTTCCTTACCCTTCATAGACCTGTATTTTTTTTCACTACACCAGCTGATTGTGCCTCCTGCTGTAATGAGTCACTGCGAAGCCTTGTCAGCCCCGCTGCAGCCTGGCGCACGGTGCGGTGTCACGCAGGAGACTGAAGAAGCCCAGCTAACGTGCTGCAGCCCAATGTGTCTGCATGGAAAACATGTTAACCCATTGCTCACAGAGCCTTGAGGGACAGCAGGGATGGCTTGCGTAGAGCTGGGAAGGGAGAGTACATGGAAAAACAAAAAGAAATCCTTCTGGTAAACAAGAACTAGACTTATTTCTAATACTCTTATTCATAAGGCTAATTTTCAAACATCCCTATCACTGAAATATAGCCAAAATACAGCAGAACTTTTGGATGTTTTCTATAGGAATAGCAGAACAATCTTTTAAATAGGTCTTGCTATTCAGTTGTTCTGGATCCATAGCTGCCTTCTTTGGCACAACATCTGAAGTAAAAAATTAGACTAAGAACATTCTGTTAAAGAAATACACTACTTGTTCAAAGATCTAGTTACCTTAATGCCAGTTGTGTCTCTTGCCATCAAATGCCCTAAATGCCAACGCATTTAGAACAGGTATCCCATGGATCACCAAGTGTTGTCACAAAGTTTGCCTTCTGCCAGTCACGAGCATTGGTTAAGTAAGTATGTAGTTTATTTCCAAAATAATTAATCTTTTGAAGAAAGCAAACATAACAGACCCACATGCTTCCCCTTTGTCATTACTGATCAGGTGGACAATGCTGATACTCCCAGTGTATTTTTCAGGAATTTATTTTTTCAGTGATTTTAGTAGGGTTGTTATTAAGAAACATATTAAAAGAGATAATATCGTTGGGGAACATGTTAAAAAATATTTTTTCTGCTGCTTGTGTGAAGAAGATGACTGGTATTTTGTACGTACTTCTAAGTATAGACGAAGGCTGTGTCAAGAATTTCTGGCTGTACTTTATTTGACTGTCCTCCACAGATAAGGAGACTCTTAATTCTTAGTGGGCCCGGATGGAGCAGCTGATGGAGCTTAGAGAGCCACAGATAAAGGGAGGATTGCTGCCGGATGAGACAAGGAGTCAAGGTGAAACAGAATCTGTTTCTCCTTGCCTTTCTGGGCATTTGTGATCTCTTGCTCTGAAATGGCAGAAAGAAGCATGTCTGCCTTCCTCCTGCTCCCCTTTCTTTAATAAAAAGATCTTGCTGAAAGCTCACAGAGACAAGAAGAGCTCCATTTTAGATACAGAGGTGGAATTTTTTTTCCTTGTGAGTATGACAGATGGAAAATATTTCCGAGGGAAGTCTGCAAAAGTGGCGGCCAAGAACCCCATGTGTAAATGCACTTGGCAAATGAGCACAAGAAAAACAAACCCTCTGCCTCCTCCTTGAGGATTGCTTTATTCCATACCTCTCTGAGCATGTGACGTGTTTCCTTATTTTGGCAAGTCTCATGGCAAGCCCAGGACTTGCAATTGGATCGGCACACCTGAATCCCAGTAGTAGCTCACCAGGGATGGTATCTGGCTGCTCAGACTGATTCCATATTTTTACTACTCCAGAAGACACAGAAAGTAACTTCTGTATGTTGATGTACAATCAAGCCATTTATTATGTCATTATTTAGTACTTACACGGTGGTAGCACCTAAGGGTCAGGACCTGGATATACGTATCCTGGCAATTTCCAAAGGTTCCTGCAACATTAGCAGGATGTTCCTGTACCTTAGGTTTCCTTCTTAATCAAAGTCTATAATCAAAGGCAGAGCTATCTATCTCACTGATTTTAAAGTTCTGATGAATTAAATGCAAAAAAATTGCATTCCCCACTGATCAAAAATTCAATCAGTGGAAATTATTGTAGATTTGTTTAAAGCCACCTCATCATGTAGTGTCACAACACAAATGCACCATGCTTTCATAGTCTGTCATGAGATTTTGATGTCTGAGTTGTTAAAGCATAGGATATTCTTCCTCCAGGATATTATTCATGGATTAATTTGTTTTTCTTCCCATCTTCAGGTTGCCATTAAGGTGGCCAAAACATCTTTATTTCCTGTCTTCCTTCTCCCTTCTGCTCTTTGCTAATGAAAGGGACATTCTTCTCTTTTGTCCCAGGGATGAAGATAGAAAGATGTCAGGAAGATTTTACCATCTCATTTCTTTGTGCATTATATGAGAACTGGAGGTTTCATGTGATCTATCCCTTTCTCCTTCTTGATATCTAGAGAGAAGAGAACACAAACTTTTATTTCATGGTATTGCCTTGAATGTCATTTTGACCAGAATGGAGACAAAAAGATTCATCTTAAATTGACCTTTTGATGGAAAGTGCAGACATGATCTATAAGCTGCCAAGTGAAAAGACAAAACCAGAAATTGCCAGTTGTGCTCATTAAGTAGATATACACACACACATACACACAGAATCCTAAATGTACATTAAGGCAATTCTTTCATCTCATTTGAGTAGCAAGTTAGAAATCCGGTTTTAATTAGACAGACTTGCTGTTCTTCACAAAAGTATTCTTTAATCGGTATATATCTGGAATATATGCATCTTATACATTTGTTTTCTCATGACTCTCTTACTTGAAGTAATTGCGTTGGCACCTAGGAAATACAAGAGAGGATGCTTTGAAGTTGGATGGGGTATGAGAAATTATTATCCTCCATCCAATTTCCCATAACAGCTCCAAGGGCAGGCCAAGGAATAATTTCCAAAAGCTATATCATAACTTACAGTAAGTGCAAGCCATCTTGATAGAAGATGACTGTTTTAGTAATAAAATAGATCACAGATATTTCAATGAAAAATCTTCCATGTAACATTTCTCTAAGAAGAAATCATAAGATTCCTAAGAATCCTAAGTAGATTTTTTTTTACACTAGATGTGTTTCCTTTCTTTGCTAGGAAATCCTAACATCAGAACATTTATTTTCAACTGTTATGTTACGTTACATAGGAACATAATTCTGGCCACTCTAAACAAAAAATAAAAATATATCTAACCTCAGATCTTGTTTTAACAGTGGTCAATTGTAGATTTCTAGGAAAGAGTTTCCAAATGAAACAAGCATTCAAGGATTTGCCTGAAGAATAGTCTCCCAATTTGCAATAGTTTGCAAGTTCAGGATTTCCTGAGCCAAAAGTCTTTGTGTCTTTGTGTTTAATCCTTCAGGCATTTTTCTCCCGTGAAACACGTCCAGTTGCTTTGAAATCCCGCAGCTGATTTTCAAACCCAAAGTTTTATCAATGCGGACTAGGGGAGGGTATCAAAACTGATCTGTTCCCATACATATAATTTAAAAACATGTCAAAGAAAGTAAAACATATGAGCTTCTTTTGCAGAATATGTGCTTAAACTGAAATTAAAATGCAAAAATGAGTATCTATCTGAGCTGCTAGAAGGGAAAATTATACAGGACAGCCAATTCTAATTATTAGTATAATAGTTGCTTATCTAACCTTGGATAGCAAAAGCAGACCGTATTCTCTAAAACAGAGACACTTTTGTAATGTGCAATCACTAGAGAGATGTGTTTTTTGATTACCAGGAGACAAAATGACCTCGGTTTTACATATCCTCTGAAAAACAGTACACATAATTATGCTAAGATAATTATTCACTATGGGCCCAGGAATCTGACACCTACTGAATCACCCACATCATTTTCTTGTAGTGCCCACATTTTCCTTTGAGATGCCAATCTAGAGGCTTGATCTCAATATTATTAACAGAATGAGAATGGTTTATGATAACTTTAAAGGGGGAGTTAAGCAGGATCTATCTTTTAATCAGAATCAGGATTTGGTCAAACACATCGCCATAAAACAAGTAAAGGCAGGAATTAAGTGTTAACTCACTGAAAACATCCATACGCATGTCCATATTCCAGGGCACCCAGTAAAAAATGAGGTAACAAGGCACAAGATTCACATGGGGCATTTAGTGTTCTTGAAGTTTCATTTATTTATTTTAGTGTGACTGATTTGCTTGTCCACACCCTCTGTCCCTCTCTGTCCCTCTTAAATTGAAGGATGTGTCAATCCCAAAGCCTAGGGGACATTCCTGCAGATCTAGAAATGATCTGTGAAATGGTCATTGATGCACAAGGGAAGGGAAAAGGGTACTTGCCAGGAAATTAGAATTGTTTTAGTTTAGCACTTTATTCAATCCACCAAGCAGTTCTTCTCATATGGACTTAATTACACAGTCAAAAGCTTTTGTGGGGTGGTGGGGGAGAAGTGTTCAACTTCATTTCTTTAATTCATATCTGGGAAACAGCCGGACATTTCAGGAAAGTTATTTATTATTGGTACTAAGTGTTAGCAGAGGTTTGCTCACATCACCAGAACACCAGATGTGGGCAATTTTTTTAGGTGAGTGTATAAGCACATTAGCACACAATCTTACAGCTGCCTTCCTGCAAGAATATTTGGAAATTACCTTCAACAAATGAAATGTCCATGGAAAACTTACCCTAGAAGTTAATTAGCATATGGACTGCCAGTCCAGTTTTAAATTAAAATTAGCAAGTTTTATTTGTTTGTACAATCCTGAGAGAAGTTCTCTGTCTCAGCCTAGAATAGGGAGCAGCAAAATACAGAGCATACCAGAATAGATATGTACTCTAAAAGACATTAGACCTAGATAGCTTCACATATGTTATCTCTACTAAGGATCAGTATATAAATTGAAGTCATCTTTCTGAAAGAGACTATACTGCAAAATGATTATAATCTCACATGCAATCATCTTGTGCGTTAAAATAATAGTTATTATTAACTTGGATTGTGTTTTGAAAACCTTTGATGAAAAACAATTTTTCTAATTTAGGCAGTTTTTAGTAGGCTTCTTATGCATATCCAATAATAGACAATACAAATTTTTAAAGCCCAGGAATGTTTTTGCTTCCCAGATCACCGAAAGAAAACAACATATTGCTGAGCTTGGAAAATATAGCATGCAAGGAGAAGGAAAAAAAAATAAGATAGTCCTGGAATTTAACCATACTACTAGATAAAGGATTCAATGACTCACTGAGAAGTATTAGGAAAGCATAAACATCCTTGTATAGATATGACTAGTGTTAAATTTAATTTATTGTATCTTAGCTACTTTATTCCCAAAATACACTTCCTTTTCCCTAAGATAAGGAGATTACTTTCCTTTCCAGTTTTCTAATGAGAATGCTTTTCAGTACATTGAGCTTTTAGAATTATTTGTTATAAGAAGACAAAAAAAATGCATGCAAGGGAACCAGAAAACATGCAATATTTTATAGGTTTATTTGTTATAAAATGCAGCAACTCAATAACACATAGGCCTTGTTGTTCCTCTCAATATCTCTAAAAATACTAATTTTTACGGTGCAGCTTAACCCACCATCATTTGCACACTATGTATTTAGGCAAGAGCTAAGGTCCAGGGTTCAATAGCCCCCAGGTGTCACTCTCAGATTTGACAAAACTGCTGCCCTGCACCTTGTGGCATGGCTGGGATCATGCAGCTGCTCGGGCCTCTTCAGAGCAGGCATACATGGGTCCTGGATTTGCACAAAAGGGAGAAGACATGGAATGGTATGAGCATTGAACAGATGAATTCTGTTCTTACTACCTACATAGGACTCAGGCACAGGATTCATCATACTGATTTTGCATGTCTATAGTGTAGATGGGTCTGAATAAGTCACCTTAGGTTCCTTCTATAGACAGAGGCACTTTTAGATCGATTTAATTTGCCTTATCTAAATAGGTCTTACAAGTCAAGCTCTACCAGTGCTCATTTTTCTCCCATTGACAATAAAATTCCTAGCGCAACCAGCTCACCTGCAGACATCTGCATCACAGACCTCTAAGTAAAACAATCCTAGCACAAACCTCTTAATATAGTCAGCATTAGCAAAAACCCAGAGAGAGTTATGACCACCTTCCCGACACCGATACTGTTTGAGCTGTGACCATATGTCCCTAAAGCAATGGAGACGCCACCTTTCCAACGGGATCCCTCCCCTTCACGGGGGAAATACAGCACTTTGCTCAGGTGGGTGCAAGGCTACAGGATTATTGCTTGGCCGGCCTGATTAAAGGGTGACAGCTGGAGAAGGCTGTTGCTAAGAGCAGGCCTTGCACAGGATCTCTTAAAAGGCAGGAGCCATTTGAAAGGTTTATAAAAATAAAGACAGAAATGTATGCATGTTCCACAACATAGGTACCCTGTTTTTTTTCATTCTCTTGTGAAAATACCATACAATTTTCTCTCAGGAAAACCAGTCCTTCAAGGGGAATCCCTCAGCCTCACCGCAGGTCTCTCAGGGCAGGGGAGAAGAGGGAGAGGACTAACTGAGCCCCAAAATGAGCCACCATGTAATAGTCTGTTCTCACCTGCTCTGAGACAGGTGAGACATAAAAGAAAAAATGTGAATATCCTTATTAGCCTTGTTTCAGTTAGTGGGGTTGTCTGCATTGCAGGATACCAAATTTTATTCAGAGTTTTGCTGAAGTTGATGTTTTAAATTACATTCAAATATCTAACATGCCAGCAAGAGAAGCACCAAAAAATTCAAACCATCTTGGGAAGACTTTACCCTCAATTGAGGCTTCCCCCCAAATTCAGGCTTCCCCCCCAAAAAAGAAGTCCTCAAAAAGTTAGAGAGAAGTGTAGAATATTTTACTTATATGCAAAAAGCTTCCAAAGCTATTAATTCACTAAAACATCCCTTTTCTGGAAGTATTAAAATATTACAGATTAAACACAGAAAATCAAATCTCCCCAGTGATTCATGAAGAAAAAAAATGCATAAGCAAACAAGTATATATACAAAAATATGTAGAGCCTATTTTCCTTGCATATAGTGCTTCATAACAGCAGAGAGATATTAGCACCCAGCGGATGTGTCATGTATTTATTCTTCATAAACAATTCCTAAAACATTTGCCTGAGATCCATAGTATCTGGCTGTGGCCAGCTTGTTTTGAATCAGATTAGTCCAACATAATTTTCTGTTCATGTTATGCACAGCTAGTTGAGGTGGAAAGGTATCAGCGAGCGCAGGCAAACAAGACCCAGAGCCTCCTGAAGAGCATGTACAAGCTGTGTCCTTCCCGCCTTGTGTCATTCCAACACCCAGCATATAAATATAACTCTGAGTGACGTTAGCGAATGTGTAAATGTGCAGTAAATTTGGGGATATTAAAGCAGCCCCAACCTACCATCCCAGGAAAATCTGTGCGTGTGTGCATTAATGGGTATTTATCATTTCCTGAGCTCCATGCTGGCAGGCAGCCAGCAGAGTGTGTACATTGAAATTAGAATAGATTGGGAGTCAGGACTTTGTTCCAAATTGATCTGGATGACGATAGCAATTCTGAGAGCAGCTCCACTTTTTTTAAAGGTTCATTGTATGCTTCTAAAAGGGAGGGGAAGAAACATTTAGGGGAAAAAAAAAAAAACAGGAAGTATGTCTAAGTCCGGGATACATTCCTTTTTTTCGTATTTGATTCAGCAAACATCATTGTTTTGTTATCATCAACATGAGAGCTAGAGCTCACTAACATCACGTGCAGAAATACATGGAATAGACGTGAAGAAAATGGTATTTCTAATCACAGGTTTATTATTTAGAGATTTTTTTTCCTAGTGTATGTGCTTGTGGTTTAAAGAACAAGGTATTTTATCTGACTTCATCAGGTTGTGTCAATTCCAGAAAGGACCAAAAATATGTACCAGTGCTAAAGAGCATAGTCCAGATTTATAATATGGTTAATAAGTCCTTAGCTGTCAGTTTACTGTTGAGTTTTACGCTATCCTTACAAATGGTGGATTAGCATATAACCCCATTTTTTTCCTGTAAAATTCAATGTCTACTGTGTTTATCAGCACCTCTGTAAATGTCTGTGCTATTTTCTGTTGTTTGCACTCCTATGTAAAATGATTTGTGGTGTGGTAAGTTAAAAGCAATAAAGATGTCAAATATCAGCATTAATTTCATTAAGTTAACAGAAGTGCTGACAATTCCTTACGCTTTTAATGCTTGCCAGAAGGACAGACCAGGCACAGAGTCCACCAAGCATTAGAAAATTCAGGGAGTAAGTGCTTAAAAAGAAAAAAGAAAGAAAGAAAAAAGAAAAAAAACTGTAATAGGAGAGAAAAATATAACTCCTGAGATGACACACTGTCAAATAATTACAGCAGGAACTGACCTTGTGCCACTACTTTTTATTCCTTATGACTCAGTATACAAGATCAAATAAAACTAACTGGCATAATCCTGTTTTGACCAAGTGCCAGAACTCCAAATATATTTACCATCTCCAGTTTTACTCCTAAATTGCTGTCTTTACCTTCCCTGGACAATCATCAACCAGTTCACATTTTAAGAGATATGATGGGAGGAGGATGACTGCCACTCTGAAGGTTGAATGCACAAAGTTATACTTCTGACCATCGACAGCAAGATAGTTCACGGTATGTCCAAGCCACTTCCCAAGGACCTCTCAAGAACCACATTGCCAATTAGGACTAACTAATCTGAACATCTGCTTGTCAAAAGAAATATACTCAGTTCATTTAGTGATGTCTTTCGCCAGTCTTTGATATAACTCATGCTAAGTTATATCTTTCTCAAATGTAGAAAACTTCTGCAGGGCTGGATTCTTATTTTTAGAGTAATGTTTTTAACATATAGTCTATAGCCATACAATTTCTTGCTACCAGAGAAAAATAAAATTTGGAGAAAGTTACATTTTATTTTTATTTGTAAAACTCTTTGTTAAGTACTAAAGTGAGTAGTTTTTTTTTTTTTTTCCAATATCCTTTGGAGCACCAAAAGTCAGTGAGCACCAAAAAATCTCAGTCAGAAGAATCTGGTATTTCACTTGCTGATAGTACCAAGAAGGAGATCGGACTTGCACATTTAAAGCCAGGCAAGGCCTCCTCTTTGGCTCTGGAACTACAACTCCAGGACCCAAGCAATTTCAAGTAAATAGTTGCCTCCCACCTGGAGGTTGCAAGCACCTCGAATGCTCTTCAGCGTGGACAGCTGCCTCCCGCTGGCACCCAGCTTCCCTTCCCACCTGAGGCTCTCAAATGCTCAGGGTCTTTCACCTGGCTCCCCTTGCAGCTGCCCAGGAGCAGATCTAGGAGCTCCATGAGGATGTGATAGAGCTTGGAGCTGTATTTGCCTGGCTGAGACTGCCCCAGTTTCCAAAAACAATTTGGCGAGTCTGAAAAGAACAGTGCAGGAGAGCATAATATTCTCTTTTTCTTCCATCCTTCCATGCTAAACCACAAACTGCCAAGGCCCTCTGACTGCTCTGAAATCTTCAGAGGGGAATTTCATACGAAAGAAACACAAAACGATGCTGAGGAGACATCACAGCCTCTCCTTCGAGCAGGTGTAGCTGTACACGGAAAGCTCAAGAGCGCCCTGCACTAAGCAGATGCTTCACACCGATCCTCCTAGAGTCAAGGAAGGCAGAATCTAATTGCCTGTCATCTGAGGCACACTGAAGCTTGACAGTGTCACAGTCAGGATATTTTAAAATAGAGATTTGCAGGTAGTGAACTAAGCACACATTACTGAGTGCCAGCTAGACTGCTATAACACCCACTTTTCACAGACACGCACTTTGCTGCCTACTGCAAATGGAGTTCCTTTTCTTCTACTGTTTCATGACCTCAGGCCAAATTGGCTTATTGTATAACACCATGCAGTGGGAAGGGGTTAGGGAAAAAAGGCTTCAAATAGTAAAATCTTCCTTCATGAGCCAATGAGCTCCCTTTCCAGCCAAATAGCTGAATGGCATATACATACTATAAGCGATTCATCACATCCTTTTATAAATCTAAAATCTAAATCATCTTGATAGGCTGCTGGTCAACATGAGTGGGACCTAAATATTCATTGGACTTAAGAAGGACTTGCTAGGTATCACATTGCATTCTCAATGGTGAAAGATGAAGTACTGAAAACAACAAAACTGTGCTTTCATCCCTTGTTTGCTAAGGAGACAACAGTGTTAATTTTAGTTTCTCTAAATTAAAATTTCCCATTTTCCACTGATAGAGGGAATATGCAGAGGCATAACACAACAAATGTGCAGAGCTGTACTCTACTGTTCAGACAGAACTGAGTAATCATACTGACAATACCTTCAGTCTGGCAGTTTTCTTTAGGTGGATGCCCTGAAACTATTTATTCTATTCTCTCTGAAGTAAACAGCATCAAGTATATTTTTAACCTTCTTCAAAATGGCATTTGTATTTCAGTAACTGTTACACTTTCACTAAACAGGCATAAAAACTTCTCAGTCAATTATAAAAAGTGGTCACTGAAGCCTTAGGGGACGGGATTTTGATGAAGACATTAGGAGGAAACCTAGGAAAAGAACACTTCCAGAGGGTATTTTTTTCTGGTGGCTGTTGTTGTTGTCTGCTTGCCTAAGGAAACAAAAATTGTGTGACATCAGTGTGGTTCCTTTAATAACTTTGAACTGCTGAATTTTTACCAAGCTTTGTGAATGAGAAAAAGACCTCAAATTTACACTTGCCTGTGGAAACAAATAATGACATTTATTTACCAAATACATCAGACTTCAAAATCTTGTACAGAAATAATTACCACCTTAGTTCTTATAGAGTTACATCAGGATTCAATTTCCGTACAGTTAGAAGTAAGGCTTCAATTTCCATACAGTAAGAAGAAAAAGGTTTATTGAAATAAAATAAGAATCATCCCAAAGGGTTAACTAAATGAATGTTGCACTGTTCTTGGTGCATACCTAAACTTCTTTGTTTATCTAAACTTTAGTCATCTGCTAAAATGTATATACAGCAAAGACCTCCATGAGGATCAGCTCATTTAAGTGGATCATTATCATCTACAGGTATAATCTGAAAGGTCTGGCCTTGTATTCCATAGATTAAAGTACAGTCAGTGGTCTTGGGCTTTATCACAGTTTGTCTCCTGTCTCCATCAAAGAACACTGCTGTTGATTCTTGTAGTCACATGCCTGCTAAAGTGACACGCTCGTTGTTACTGCCCATTTCTCCGTTTGTCTCTGACACTAACAGAGCTGCTCCACAGTTGAAATTATTTCACCCACGATGAATTCAGAAGAAGAGTTAAGTGTCAAGCAGTGTACAGACAAGCTTTGTCTCTGCACACACAACCATTTCTTCTAGAAACAAGAAATGTTCAAAGACCTCGTGGGAAATTTGCATTCGTTTGCACACTATATGTAATGTGTATTGAGACAGGAGACCATTACCTTTTTTTCAAGTACTAATGCAAAGGAAACCCCGCTTGCATGTGCAGGGAAGTTGGACTAGATGATCTCTATGACTCTATGATAGAGTCATAGAATCATTAAGATTGGAGGGGACCTCTTATGATATTATCATAGAATGCCTAAGGTTGGGAAGGACCTCTAGAGGTCATCTAGTCCACCCCCCCTGCACACGTAGGGCCACGTGGCACAGGGCTGCATCCAAGCAGGTCTTGAAGATCTACAGAGAAGGAGACTCCACAGCCTCTCTTGGCAGCCTGTTCCAGTGCTCTGTCATCCTCACTGTCAGAAAATTTTTCCTTAAGTTCCTGTGGAACTTTTGGTGCTTCAGCTTGTGCCCATTTCTTCTAGTTCTAATACATCTGTGATTTATTCATTTTCCAGAAAGTTAGAGAAAGTAGAAAAGCTCACTGACCCTCTCACTGAGAGAAAGGTTACAAAAAGAGCTCTTAACTTGTTTGTCATCACAGATATTGTGTAAGAGTGAAACATTAATACCCAAATCCATAGGAATGCAGGTCTGAGTAGTGCTGTTGCCCATGAAACAAGCTAGTTCTTTGCTATGCTTTGCTGGTGATGATGTAGAAGCTCAGAAACCACTCAGATATAGCTTTTGAAGATATGACAAAGGATAGGCACCAACTCCTTAATGTCAAAGGCTTAAGAGAAATCTGTACCTTTATACACCTGTAGAAAAGGAAGAGCTTCCTCGCACATTCCTGCATGAGACTTATACACCTGTTCAAGTCAACCTGAACAGCAAACACAAATTGTGGTGTGTTATGTAGGTTCTGCATGACTATGGCTTGATCTGAGATAACCCTAAACCATTTTAGGAACATGATGATGATTTCTGAGTACTTGAATGTATCTTAAGTTGTTGCTCAGGATTTTAACAGGAAAATATATTCCCATTGGAAAAGCTGGAGTAAGAAGCAGAATAAAAGATGGCAGCTAATTGAATTTAGCAAATCATCCTTTTACATGAATATTGCCTCTTTTTTTTCTGTACTAGGACTACCCATAGAACATTACACAGTTTTATTATAAATTTATTATAAAATTATTTTCTGTTTATGTTATTTGAGCAATCTGTGTCCTGTAGTGGTTTGTTGTGGGTGTTAAACATTCAAAATTTAAACTGTATTCCTAGTTCTGTTATACAAGTGGGTCACATCCTTGTTCTCTTCCTTTGAGAAGGATCTCACTATAACAGCTGCTGAATGGATATATGTGGTTCTTAAGAAACTTTAAGAATTTTACTGCAATTGGAGCATATATATTTTTTATTTTTTTTTATCAAAGTATCACTCAACATTTGTTTAAAAGTAGCTGCTTTTAAGAACTTTCATGAATATTGGTGGGAAGAAAATCCCACACAAAGTGCAAGCACAGTAAAACAGTGGAAACTATCACTTTGGTAATAGATGAACATTTATAGATCTTTTTTTGCAGTAGCTCTGTCACATGATGTGTCTAAACAGCTTCTTAAAGCTCTTCTTCCCCTCCAATGATTTAACATGGGGACATAACATTTATTTAAGTTTTATTCATTTCGCTCAGTCTTGGATCCTTTTGATAGCTTTCTATTTCTCAGTCCCTCCATAGCTTTTGCTCCCATCTTTGTCAATGTCTTCCTCAATAACGCAAGCATCCTTTGATCCAAGGTTACACAATGGCAGGAGACACAAAAACTGTAGTGTTATGTGAAGATGTGTATTAGTTTTCCATTATAAAGTTTCCTCTCTTTGAAGTTCTGAGGAAGCTACAATTTCCTTTCTCCTGCTGTAAGATGTATATCCACTTATAGTTAAACACATACCCCATAACAATTCATTTCACAAGCCTCACCAATACTTATGCATAGTTCAAACAGCATGTTTGATCTGCAGACAGAGAAAGCTTTATTCTTCCATTCAAATGATGAGGAATCCTACCAGGAAACGACTGCTTGCATCTAACTGTATGAGCTCGCATAACACTTTAAGCAACACCATAGTAACATGCATTTGAAAAGTTCACATCAGTCATTTTTAGCACAGTGAAGAACGTTGTGCTTGGGTAGACAAGTAGAGAGGGCAGCATTAAAATCGTGAATCTGTTTTCAGTCCTGTGCTTCAGGTGAGCCTTTCTTGGCTTTCTTCTGCATCAGATTGTGCTACACTATAGCACTGGCTGCTCTTGGGGTCTGGATGTTTAACATGTTATAGACAAGGACCATTGAGGCCAGGGGATGATAGTAGCTCTATATAAAAAATATCCATATTTTTATGCCTTTGTTCAGCTTTGTGGCCAGGTGCCTCACTTCACAAGCATGAGGCTGTTCAAGCCATAGTGAGCATTTATATAAAGCATCCCACAGACTTTAGTGAGGCTGCTTCTGTACGCTCTCAAAAATGCACGTGAGGTTCATGCAGCGAAACCCTCAGCGTGTGCCTGGGACCGCATCGAGCTTGGGAAGCCGTGGTCCTACAACCTGCTGGCTGGGGCTTGAGGGGGGACAAACAAAAGGCAGTCAATAAGGCCGACGTAGAGCTGTGCCATTGTCACCAGCAACTGCCTATAAATTGTTTATTCTCCACCTTCATGCTGTAGCTATATTCTTTCATCTGCTAAATTTGACTGGCCTGCCTCCTTACCTCTGTCCCAGAGGTGTAGGGAGGCTCACTTACAGCTTGGTCACACACAAGGGGCAAAGCACTAGCTGTGTGTTGAATCTTGTAGCTTATCCTAATTCTGATTGCTTTTCCTTTGCCTTCTTTTGCCTATTTGATCAGATTGCAGGCAAACTTAGGTTAAGAGCAACAACAAATGTGTCAGGTCTGAAACCACCCCTTTCTCGAATCAGCTATGCAGAGCAGGGGCAGGTGGGAGCAGAGGCTTGTAACTCAGCTATAAACTATTCAGCTGACAGCAAGGGTTCTGTTTTGAATGCAGATGTATTTCTGGCTTGGTTTCAGCTGATATTTCTTAGTTGCCATCACTTCAATCACATATCTGGTACCCAGGGCTGCCACAGGTGCCACTGTGGCATCCCTGCCTCCACGTGAAGGTTTGACCTCATGCTCATGATGCTTGGATTGGCCTGAACCTATTGCTTGATTATCCAGGAAAAAAAAATGGGAATAAAAGAAAAATAATAACTTGTTCCTACAGATTTGCTTTCACTAATAGGCACAATGTGCTTTGCTGTTATTCTTAGTGTCACCTTTACAATCTGATGATCTAAGACGCAGGAAGAGCAGGCTTAGTCAGTGCTGTGAAGGGTTCATGGCAGAATTAAGGTCTATGTATCTTCACTAACAGTCCTCTGCTCTGACCGCTAGATGATGTTGACGACTTGATTCTTTGAGGTATACAAAAGCTCACTCTGACACATCTGTTTCCAGGCAATAGCACAGAGATATCTCTTTTCTCTAAATCTGACTGCAGATAATATTACAGTAAACTGCTTTTAATATATTACCAAGATGACATATATTTTCAAATAACTTTTAAGAGCAGAAATTCTTCTGTCACTGAGAAAGACCTGAAAAGGTCCCACTGTCTCACAGGGAATATAAACATCTGTCTTAAGACATCAAAGAACAAGGGTCAATGCACTCAACAAGAAGCATTGGGATTAGCAGAAGGAAAAAGTCTTCTAATAGGCTAATACAATTACAAGTAAAATTTATAATTTTCCCTAACAAGTTTCAAGCAAAAGAGGCAAACTGCATGAGGATTTGATGATATTTTCCACTACGATCCAGGACTCTGTACCAGAACCCCTCAGGGCTGCCCACAGTCATATCCCTATGCTTGCAAAGCACACTGACCCCTATTTCTGTCACAGATTATCACACCTCTGAGCTTTTTGCTTCCAACGATGAAGAAAGCGGTAGGTAGAGGAATGCTCGTCCTCCGGTGAAGCCGGACCTTTGTTTGCTGTGTTCTCATGAATAACTGATGGGGCCTTGGCATCACGAACAGCGGCGATGACACAGTTGACATGACAGCGCTATAGACTGAATCCCGATCTGCCCTCCCAGGATAAGACGGGATGTTTGCTCGTTTCACGTTTCACCACGGCGGGCTGCTCAACTATTTATAAGATGAATAGAAATTTCCACTACTTCAGCCGGTACTACCTGCCTTTACCTAGCAACTGCGCGGCCGAGGCAGAGGAGGCTTTGATGCCCTGGCGCAATATCCTCCTGGAGGGGAAAAGGCACTGCTTTGGCTGTGACTAAAACATATACGAGCTAGTTGGGTGGCACTTTCATGCCATTTCAGGCCAACAATTCATATCAAGAATCCCTGGCAAAGGTCTGAGACTCAGGCCAGGAGAAGTCAGGAGATTGACTTTTCAGTAATACTGAGTCAAATACTATCCAGACTGAAGCTCCATCATCCTGGGGACTTTGGACACACACACACACACACAAAAAAAGAGCGAAAAAGAGACTGTCCCTACTGCGACATCTCAGTCTGATTTAAGGCAAGATTTGACAAGTACATTTAACAGACAAAGAGGGGGTGGCAGCAAGAGAAACATGTGCCAGCAGAGATTCTGCATGTATGCTGTTGCCAGGACCAGTTCTATTAAAAAAAAAAATAGAAGATCCTGAATCAAGTCTACGTACCCTTAATAGCTGTCCTCTCCCTGCCATCCTCACAAGGAGAAGCATGAGCCTTGGGGCTGGGGAACTGAGACCCACACAGGTGCCAGGACTGGGCACTGGGGACTAGGACAAGTGGCAATACCACTGCCCACCCAGCCACAAAGCACTGCATGGCACTCTGCATCAGTATTATTGCATTTATAGCTTATATTTCTGTTTTCTGAGTTCTTCCACGGTAGGGAATGTTTTCTCTACTCTGGACGCTTCATTCATCCACCAGTTCTTGATTTTTTGTTGAGGGACCATAAATACATGCAAGGTCTTCTAGATTGTCCACAGTATCATACCATTGTGGCAGCTATACAAAATGGATGAAATTTAGTTAAATGGTTTCAATGTTGAGAAAGCAAAAAATGTAATGGCCAGAGGATTGTGAATGGTATTTGTAAAGTGAAGAGTTTATCTACCAGCAACCAGGGAAGAAGATAAAGCAGGGTACATTTTAGGGAGAAAATTAGATTGACCCGAGTCCAGGTCATAAAGGGTGAAAAAAGGTAAATGTGCTTTGGAAAGGGAAGGGAAGAGGTGCTTCCAGGAGGCATGCTTCAGTTTCAAAATACCCCGTGCTCTACACAAAGAAACAGCCTGTGCCCAAAATGCCCAGCATCTTTTCTCCCCTGTGCCTGACACATGCCTCTTGAACAAGATCAAATGCCGATACCAGGGAGGGCAGGGGAGAAGACTCCCAGCAGCAGGTGAAGCTGAATCAACAGAATCATGCTTTTTTGTTTCGGTAAACTCAACCGCGGACTGATGGTAATCTGAGGGCTATTTCTTCCATCCCTCTCCTCTCCCTCCCTTCTCGTCCCGATTCCCTCCCCCTCTCCAGCTTTGCAGTGAGCTGCTCAAGCTGCCTGCTTGAGCTCTGGCTGCTCTCTTTAAAAAAGAAAATCATCCTGCCATCATCCACCTTGCTTTAACACCCACCCACTTAGGAAGTCGGAAAGCTGTAGATCTCCTCAGAGGCTGCTAATGCTGCTAATTCTCTTACCTTAGCTGTCTCTCTGAAATGTGAATGCAGGCTTTCTGCACGTTCCTGAGCTGTAGCACATTCTGCTGCTTTTCCCATGCACACTTCAGTGTCTGCTGCCCTTGGTTAAAAATAAAGCCTGATCTGACACTCTCTTACTTCATTTTTACACAATCGGGATGCTGCTGTTTTTCACCTGCATAGCACCAGCCTGCAATCCCTAAACCTTACTGTGATTTTTTTGCCATTCCTTGGCAGACTGAATTATCCTCTCTAACAGCAACTGGACCATTTCCCAGACTTGAGCGGGCTGATTTAAAGATCACTCTGGATTGCAGTGTAGACTTGCTTGTATGAGAGGTGCGACCACTGCTAAATGTACCATCCGGTTGTCATTGTCTCACACAGCTGCCCGCCTAAACGCTGTTAATGATTTACCTATCAAATGAAAGTAATTGCTGAATAATCAGATACTCTAATTGCCTGCTAGTTCTAACTCCTTGCTACACTGGAAAGATATTTTTAAGATGCCAAGTTTACTTTCTGTCTCCCCACCCAGAATATCATCAAGAACATTAACTAGAAAACACCCCACGACCTATGATGCTTTTAAAAGGTTTTGTCTCAAAGTTTCATGTTTCCATACTGTTCCATCATCCCAAGAAAATATAGACAATTATGTACTGCTAACCTGCTGTCACTCAAGTGCCCTATTGCGGAACCCTAGGTTCAAAAAGAGCAAGGGAGCAAGTAAGGAGGCTCCTGATTTGCACTGAAAGCAGTTTCAGGCATCCTGGATCCTGCATAAAAGTCCTGGATAAAATTAGTAGGAGTAACCACAAAGATCCAAGGAAGAACTAGATAGAGGAAGCAGTCAAGGAACAGGAGAGAGTCTGCTCTGAACTGGAAACATTCTTAGCATCTCACAAGTTGAGTGGAGGCAGAGTATACTTAAAAGTAGAAAAACTCAGAATGTTTTAGGTTATTAATGAGATAAGCAGGCCTTGGCCTGCTTCAAACAGAACTTAAAATGACCTCCTGAACCCACCTACGCCTATATCTCTTCTGTGCCCATTCCTGACTGAAAGTGGAGCATCTTGTCTGAGGCTCAAACCATGGAGCCAATATGGTCCCTGCAGAGACAATATAGTATATGGACTCCACCACATTTACTATATGAAAAGTGATGAAAATATTGAAAGAATTTCAATGGGACAACTTCAGGATCCCTTTCAAATAACCTCATTATAAATGTCCTTGAAAAACTGCATTTAATAACAAGGGAGGCTATAGCAAGGCTATATCTAGAACCACATATGTGCTGTTCATGACATGACCACTGAATGTACTGCAGTGAGAAAGCAGAAGATAATTTGTTCAGGAGAGTTGTCTTTATGATTGCTGTGATCCAGTGAGAGACATGACAATATTGGTAAAAGTTGGTAAAATACAAAACGCTCTTTGAAACATTAAAATGACCACATGAAATACAACAACATGGGAATGGCTTCATCTTTCCAAAAGGTTTAGTTAATTCAAAACGTAACTAAGACTCAAGCCTCCCTCGGGAACCAACACTCTAATACTCCATTTAATTCCACACACTATGCCTGAGACAAGATCTAAGGAGGTCATGAACAGCATAATAGGAAAGATCCTATTTTAAACCTCAGCCACTGGTGGAAATAAAACTCATTCTTGTTTGGAAGGATGTTAAAAAGTAGGTTACAGCGTGCTTTTCTGTTTGTTTTACCTGATTTCCAGTAATACTCCCTTACTTTGTGTTATAACAGCATGGACCATTCTGACACTTTATGGCAACCTTTTTTAAACAATATTATTCAGTTCAGAGTAGCTTTAGGAATAACTTGGATGTGGTGGATCTTCTATTATTAAAAAAAAAAAAAAAAAAAGAATAAACTACTGTGTATACAGTCATGGAAACTGAATCAGCCTGGAGAGGAGAAGCATTACCTTATGAAGACGGAAGAAAGCCGTCAGTGAGTGGCCAAACAGTGAGTCTCATTTCAATGTTTTTGACATTCTGAATGTACCACAGAACTAATCAAATTCACAGCTGGCCAAAAAGCATGAAGAAGTCTCAGCAGATGGTATAAATGGCCACAGAGATGAGAAACAATTCCATGTTTCTGTCAGGCAGATCGGCGTCTTCTTTCCCTCCTTTATACAACTAACTTGTGAGGAGCTCTCTTGAAAGGAAAAAAGAAAAAAAAAAGTCTTTGGTAGCTACAGATTTCAAATCCATCCAGAAAACTCTTACCTGAATTTCAGCATTTGGAATAACATCTGAGGACACACACGACTTAATCGGAAAGTGAATCGAGGAGCTTGCTTTCTAGTCTCCCCAACATAGGCATGTAATCTAGCAGAGTCTATGCTAGCAGTACAGAGACAGCAATGCTGGACCTACAGCAGCCCTGGCGGTGTCTATTGTGACTGCCAGGAATGCCACAGCCACACAAAAACTTGACAGCAATGTGTCGTGTAGCGGAGGGGAAGAACAGCATGAGGGGGACACTCGCTCCTCTCACTTCCCACCTTCACTTGCCATCTGTGCTTGTATTAGCTGCGAGCAAGATGGTCTCAGGAGGATATTGCCTGCCTTCAGACACAAGCTGGCTACTGGGGATGGCACCTTATCGCGTGTGGATGTACCAGCCCCAGTCNGGCGGTGTCCATTGTGACTGCCAGCACACAAAAACTTGACAGCAATGTGTCGTGTAGCGGAGGGGAAGAACAGCGTGAGGGGGGACACTCGCTCCTCTCACTTCCCACCTTCACTTGCCATCTGTGCTTGTATTAGCTGCGAGCAAGATGGTCTCAGGAGGATATTGCCTGCCTTCAGACACAAGCTGGCTACTGGGGATGGCACCTTATCGCGTGTGGATGTACCAGCCCCAGTCTGCACTGGCTCAGGGGTCTCCTTGCCCCCTTGCACAAGGTATAGATACACCTTTATCTGCCGAGGCTTTGTACCTTCTCCTTAATGCCCAGTGCAGCCAGTGGAGCTACACTCACAAGAATAAATATTCAAAAGTTTGCAAGTAGGTACAAAGATGTCTAAGTCTCTAAGATAAAGATTATGGCTTTCTCTCAGGGTCACACACTTCCTGATGAGCACTAAGAACACGGTCAGGGCTGAGAGGAGATGCTTTTAATATGCTATTAGAAGTGCTATATGAAATGCTGACATATTAGAAATTGCCATAATTATCATTTAAATAGCAGAGTAAAACATGCATGCTATCAAACATCATCATGTTGTAAAAACTATCCTTTCAAGTAAGACCTCCTTGTCCCCAAAGTCTCTCCTTATTTTAACAGTATTTTGGAGGGCTGTGGGCTTTCCCTGTACCTAGCTGAAGCCCAACCACAGAACCATAGTGTTTGTTGTAGCCATATTTCTAAATTAAAAGTCCTCTAATCATTATCATCATCCCCATTATCACTGTACTTAAGTCTCTATCTGCTACACTGGGAGGAAATCATTCTACCTTCCCTGTGGGATATTGACTGGTTTTCTTTTTCTTCCTCCAGGGATCTAAAAAAATAAATCCACTCAAATGATATAGACTATTGTATTTCCAGAGTGTGACTTTCACAGCTGTATTCTTTTTTCTTTTCCTGGAGAGCACCCAGTGGTCCTCCAACTTATCCTCCCCTCACCCTGCTCCATATTACAAATATTCCAGAGTTTGTTTTGCCTATGTGCATTTACTAGTAGTGCTCTCCAAGGACAAAAGGATGGCTGCTACTTGAGCGTAAAGGTAGTTTAGCTCTACATGCAAGTGCAAAAGATGGAGATGGAAATGAGATCAGCTAAAGCACAGCAGCTCGATCTCCCTAATGAAGCAGAACTCTCACACCGAGCTGGTCTTACAGTGCTGTAATCAAGCACACTTCTCACAATGCTTGGGTTTTACAGAGCCCTGTACAGATCAAGGTAATTATCAGCTGCCACAGCTCAGAAGGGCTCCTTTCCCCTCTACTTTATGGTAGTTGTCAGCTGATAGTCAGCAATAAAATCAAATTAAAAAAGAGTGCCTTATTAGAAACACCTGTAGAAGGGAAAACAATAGTGTTCAACAGAACATTCTTAAAAGATGTTCTTAAAACACATGAAGTCCCTCTTCCCACCCCATCAAAAAAGAAAAAAAGAAAGAAAGAAAAAAAAGACAGAAAGAGGAAAAGAGTGAGCAGAAGAAGCAATATTTTTTCATTGGTCACCTTTATGAAACATTTTTTTGCAAGAATAAGGTAAGCCAAGGTCCCAGTCCCATTTCTGAAGGACTACATTGAAGAAATGATTTCATAAGTGACCTTAACTCTGAGTAACTTGAAGTATGTTTTTCCCAATATTGAGAGGCTGATAGACAGCTGAGACAAGGGTGAAACCAATGGGTAGATACAGTGAGGCAAAGTAAGCAAAACCCTTGTATCCAGAAAGCTTTGGAAATTTTACCATTCACAAGATTTTACCTCTGCTGTTTAGGAAGTTTGTGTTTCCACTGATTTTGTTAACATATATTTCTTTTTTAGCTGATAAGCTGATAAAGGTTTATCTCTGGGGAATAAAGAAGTAAAACCCACATGTTCCAGAAGGAGCTGAGATTTGGACCCCACTGCAAAATTGACTTTCCTACATGGAACAAACATTCCTAGAAATGCAGGGATGTTGTTCTAACGACTTTTAGGTTATGCAAGCAATACAGTTATTTTGTCCTATCCAAATGTGTGGAATGTGATCAGTGAAGAGTTCATGGGAAACTTCTGTGAGACTGCAGGGACTGTGATAAAATAAAAAAAATCTGTTTGTATACAACTTTCTAGGTATTGCATGCCATAAACCCCACCCATGCAATATATACAAGTGAAAAGAAATGTCAGTGAGAAGTAAAACTCAGAAAACTGCACTGAGCAAATTGTTCTAGAAAAATGATATACACACAGTCCAAGAACTCACCAGAAGGCTTGATCGGAAATAATTTAATGTTTATTTAAAAGCATAAGTAGATGTGACAGAAAGAAGAGCACTAGGCAAACTGTTCACAATATGTGACCTGTGCCAGAATAAAAGACCTATTCCAAATCACACTGATGTAAGCACAAGTAGCTGAAATGGACACTTCAGGCTCTTCAGTTGCAGTGCCTTCAGAGAATAAGACCATGAAGGCATACAAAATGAGAAAAAATTAAGATTTTATAGGAATATGGGGGAGAATTTCAGAATGACGGACTGACAGAAGTGCTGGGGTTGGCAAAGATCCCTGGAGATCAACTTGTCTAACCCACCCTGCTCAAGCAGAGTCAGCTACAGCAAGTTGCTCAGGGCTGGGCCAGGTTTTGAACATCTCCACGGATGAAGACTCCACAACATCTCTAGGCTTGATCTAGGTTGATCTAGTGTTCACTCGCCCATTCTCAAATTACTCTTTTTCCTTATATTTAAGCATGGGACACAGCATTTCAGCTATGGCCTCACAAGGGCCGTAGCTGAGAGAGACAGAGAGCAGGAGAAGCCAGTGTGCTGACTCAAAGGGAGTAAGTCCCTGAAAAAGTATATAGGAATTTGATATTAGGGTTAATGCAAAAAAAAAAAAAAAAGACACCAGAGTGCTACAAAAGCCAAATAGCCCCAAAGATATTGAAATTAGGTGGTTCCTAAAGTATTCTACTCAATGAGATCAAAAGAAGAACTCAAGATTAATGTGTTCGTATTTAAAGAAATACACACACATACCAAAAAAAAAAAAAGAAATAAATAAATGAAGCCAAACACTTTCTGAACTTTTTGAGTGTGGATCGCTCAAAATAAGGGTAAAGAAGTTTGGAGTCATTAATTACAAAGTCAAAATTTTACAGGTTCTAATCAGGTAAAAATTGCCAACGAGTAATTTCAGAGCAATTTGAAAACCAGAATATATGCATTTATATAAATTGAAGCAAAATACATTAAAGCACTGAAAAGAAACTGAAATGAAGTAACTCACTACACGAGCTTTTCCAGTGCATCTGGAAAGCATGCTCTCAAAAAGCGTTTTGCCTGATGAGGCCAATGTTGTCAATGCTTACTTCTTCTTTGGAAATATGAGCAAGAGAGATTTTCATTAAGCTCTGAAGCATACATCTAATGATACATCTAATATTTAAGAAAGTGATCTCGCAAACATGTCAACGTATCACTGCTAATCTCACACCAGAGAATACACATATGTCATGATTTGAGAGTGCTGTAAGACATTAACAAAATATGTAATTGGTTCCATATGGAAATTAAACTACTTTCAGCAAGAAAGTATTTGCTAGTCATGGTCCAGATCCTAAAACATAAATTTTCATATCTGAAGAGTGAGCAAAAGTGAAGAGACAAGAAGAGAAGTTAGAACATTTACCTCAAGTCTCCTCTTTTGAGATACTAGCTGGAGTTTTGCAACTGTGAGTTACACTAATTGTGCTGCAATAAATGTATTCACAGTCCCAATTTTTCTCTTATGTTCTTAACCCATCTGCCTGTTTCTGTTCTCCCATGCTTTCTTATAGTAGCCTCATTCTAAAGCTATTTCTTAGAAACTTCCCTGCACCAGCAACTGTGTAGCTCAATTTTTGCTTTGAAAAGGAATATTTTATTGCTCTTCATTGAAAAAGAATTGCCTAGAGAATACGAAACATTTGCCAGCAATGAGGACTTGGTAATGGGTGGAGGAAATTAGCAGAGGTTTGGGAACATGGGATGCTGGAGGTTTGAAGAAGGATCCTGCAGCGAACAGTTTCAACACACAGGAGTTTGCAAGTCAAATGCAGCTCCAGATCTGAATCATAATTTAGAGCTCTGATGAAAGTCTAACTCCCAATATCTGAACTGGGCAGCGAGCACAGCTGAATATGAATAACGATGCCTTAATACATCCCTCACCAAAGCAGGACTAGGTGGCCAGTAATACTGAAGGAACAAACATTTTATTGGGCTCAAATAACTGACGTTGTGACTTGACCCAAACCACCTGAACAGAATGTAGCTAGGCCAAATCATCCTATACCTTCTTGATCCATCATAGAAGAATTTATTCTCCAGGTATATATATATTCGTCAAGAAAAGGATTTCTATTTTTTTACAGAAAACAATGTATGGCAAGAGGCCAACAATTGAACAGAAATATGGGTCTCTGCCAAAGAGTGGTTTGGTAAACACTAAATCTTTTTTCAAGTTTTCAAGAAGCTGCTATATATATAATTCAACAGTTCTCACTAATGAGACACACCAATAAGAAAAATCAGGCATAGCAATGAGTGGCAAGAAGCCCAAACTAAGAAACCCTGCTAGCGTATCTGCGTTGGTGGAAGTGGGCTGAGAAGGAGCTTGCAGCAACCGAGGAGAACGACAGAAGATGGCAAGAAGGCGGGAGAGGCAATGAGGCAGAGGCACGTGCTTGTGGTCAGCAGAATACCCAAGCATCAAGGGAGAAGGAAAGAATTGCAGTAAAGCAGGGAAAGGAAGAGGAAGAAGTAGTGAATATGTGAGGATGCAGAAGGTGAAAGGATGGGAGATGTAAGAAGGAAGAGGAAAAAGCAGTTTCAGTCGTATCTAGCAATAAAAGGCTGGCTATCACTCATATAGCTAACAGAAGAATACAGCATTGATTTTAAAGCCTTAGGGATTAAAATATAATACTTCTAGTTCAAATAAAGTTCTTCTACACCTCTCGCAAATCTCCAAATCATGTGAAATCCAAAAAAGCACCCTGTTAATAGCAGGGTATCCAAGAGGAATAGTAGTTTTGTAAAATGTAGCAAATGGTTACTAAGAGCAGCTGTGGAATGGTTTTGAAATGAAAGGTAAATGCACTTACATTTCTTCCCAACAAGCCACTAATTAGACCCAATCTGGACCTCAAATAACTTCTTTCCTTTTTTATAAATTTTATTTCCCCATAACAACTAGGGGGATGCATTATTTCCATCAATGTGTAAGTTCGGATGTTGAAGCATATGGAATCACAGCTTTGTGGGTTGGGAGAAGCGGTATTTTGCTATGATAATAACACCATTTCTGCATAACTAGCCACTGACCTTTGTTCTTCTCATCAGTAAATAGACCATCTTTGTAACAAAAGTAAAGCTGAGGGATTTGAAAATGTCAAAATAGCAGAGCAACAAAGAGCCCTTGGCCCATATAAATATTTACATTTGAAACATCCATTTGCCGAATGGGATATTTCAGCTGTTGAGGGCAGCCTGAATCTCATTACATCAGCTCTGCAGCCTATTGGTGCTCTTGCTTTGAACACAGACAAGAGCAGCACATTTATTGTGTGATATGCACATTCCAAGCACCCAGCACACTTATAAAGGAGGTTGTATTCCAGCAATGACATGTCTCTGCTATTCAGCTTTTATGACAGCATCCAGGCTCCACAGCTGTGTAGCTTTCCAATATTGAATACAGACCCCTCACAAGACAGCTGTCTTGTTATTTATTTATTTATTTATATTATTGAGGGAAAAAAAATCCTTTAAAAAAAATGGCCTGAGTAATATGTTGCCTAGTGGAAAATCCATTCTAATTCACTAATTATTCTGATTTGCAGCTACAGTAAGTAAAATGCTGTCTAGTCCTTTTCAACTCAGGAAGATTACGGCATGCAGTCCTTCATCCAAATCCAGCCAGCTCAGCCCGCCCTGAGCCCGGCTTTCTCACAACCAGTGCATACCAAGAAGCTGCTCTATACGGACCTGGTCTTCTCTCCTGCTAGACATCCCTCTGCCTTGTGCTCCTGTGAACTGCCAGGTCTTGGCAGTAAGACTAGAGGAGAGCAAAGGAGTATGCTCCCTTCTGACCTTGGAAATACAGGCAAAAGGTATCCCAGCCCCACTCTGGGAATTTCAATGGAAGTGGACCACAGGGATATCTGTCAGGTCAAAATCACAGCTTCTGCTTCACAGGAGAAGGAATAGGGGCTATAGGTGACAGATGTAACATTATGGGCAAAGGGTCTCCAGCAGAATCATCCTGGCCCCCATAGACATTGTCAGCCTNCTGCCAGGTATTTGCAGTAAAACTAGAGGAGAGCAAAGGAGTATGCGGGAGGTATGTCATCTCCCTTCTGACCTTGGAAATACAGGCAAAAGGTATCCCAGCCCCACTCTGGGAATTTCAATGGAAGTGGACCACAGGGACATCTGTCAGGTCAAAATCACAGCTTCTGCTTCACAGGAGAAGGAATAGGGGCTATAGGTGACAGATGTAACATTATGGGCAAAGGGTCTCCAGCAGAATCATCCTGGCCCCCATAGACATTGTCAGCCTTGGCCCTTCCATTAGAGTCAGCTTCTCCCACAAAGTAAAACACTAATAGCCCTGCAGGAGAAATTCCATGGATTTTTTCTTCATTATGTGTGCCTATTGGAAAGAGAGAACCAAGCTGTCATTTGAAATGTAATACACTATGGTTGTTCTACAGTCCTTACAACTTTATTGTATAGTCGGCATCGAATACTCTCAGCTATCTATATCTTCATCACGTCAACTCATTTGAAAGTGTTTTATACAGGTTGCTGTATTACTTCTGTAGATCTCAATATGCCAAACAAATAGGTGAGGTGGTGCTGCGGCCCCATTCAGAGTATCTGTTTCCACAAACATGATAAATTTCTTTGCTGTTTTGCTTTCACTCTGGGAAAGGCTCTAAACCAGGCATTACTGATTTGAGTAACCTGATTCCTCAAAAGTCCTGTAGTTTCATTTATTTCTAATAGATTTCACTAAATTGTTCCTGAGTAAAAGATGGAGCTGGAAAAGTTTTCCAGTTTTCAAATTGATATTCCAGTTTGTTTTTATTTCATCTTAGTTTCCAGCACTTCTATGACAAATAAATTCTACTTTTCCTATTAATATTTTATAAACCAACAAGCAGCTGTAAAATGAATCTAACCTAAGTTTAGTGAGTCTATAAATGATAAATTGGCAATATATATAAAATTTGGCTTAACAGAGATATTTCCATCTTTTTGTAAGGTTCTTTGTAACCAGCATGATCACTGAATACACCTGAAGGGAGCTCTGTGATAACATAATGATCCCCAGAGACCTGTGGTTGCACTGATGTGCCAGAGCACTGCATACGTTTATGATGAAAGCATCATTTTGGCTTGGAGAATGCACCTCAAAGCTGTGCAAGTGTGCTTTGCCTGGAATGTAATGGACTACAAATAATTGCCTCTTGTGTGCTTTTGCTTTTTCCAAGTTCTGTGAAAACACTCTCCTCCTCTAACTGAACTGATTTTTCCCATTACTCTTTTTTTTTTTTCTCACCACTACCTAACTGATTGAAAGGAAAGACACTCTCAGATGGAAAAATGCAGAGGCTGTGATTAAGACTAAAACGCAATCTCCAGCTCACTCGAGTCACTCTAGCCACCAATATATGACAAATATAATAAGGTTTACTGCTGTTTCTGAGGACTTTTCTATTAAGTCATTACTTGATTGTCAATGTATAAAAATGTAGGGTTATATAATGGAAAATCCTTCAATAACAGAGTTCAAACAGACAAAAAGTTCCTTTTTTTGAGGCAATTAATAAGTTTTATTACTCACACAACATGCATGATGTGTGAGAGCTGAAGAAGAGTTGGTAATAATAAAAATGTATAGAGGACTGTGGGTGAGTACCATAAATCATTTTTAGCCAAATAAAGGAACAAGCACATAAACACATGTACACACACAGACCAGCACACATGGGGCTGCTTATATACCATAAGACAATAAATTTTACAATTCAAAGGCTGATATTTCTGCATCTGCAAGCAACTATTCGAAAGGCATATGTCACACCTGTAAAACCTGCCTGCGTTTCACACCATTGCAAAGGCAGGCGCAGAAGAGTGCTCATTCGCATGTAACTTTACAGTCCTACAGTGGAGGTCAGGTAACGACTTGAATGAAACTTCTGGTTCTGCTGTACGCCGCAGTAACAGCCACAGCTTCACGTGGGCCACAGAAGGCACAGCTTTTACAGCTCATTGCCGTTGGGGTATGTTGTTCTTGACCTTTTTGTCTGTGAAGGGGGGGCTGAGGGCATAATGAGCTTCTTGTCCCATCCCCTCTGGTGCTTTTTCCTTCCAGACTGGGATTTTTTTGTGGCTGAATGATGGCTACTGACAACTCCTGGCCACCTGGTGGAGGAACCACAGAGTGTAATGGCTTCCAGCCTTTGCATGAGCCCCGGGAGGCTACAGCAGCACCATCTCAAGGCACACCTCTGCCCTGTGGATGGGGTTGGACCTCTTGAGAGCCTCAAGCGATGACCTGAGGGGTGGGAGCTGCACACTAGTAATAAACTAGATTGAAGACTCTCCTGTCGAAACAATGAAAGACACTTTCAAGTCAGCTACAACAGGATATCCCCATTTATTGTCTGGAACATTCCCTTCGCAAGAACTGACCCAGCCTAACTCTGATTAGCCGGAGAGATCTGGTGTCGCATGTGTACATGAAAAGCATCTAGGCACTTATTAAATATGCATTCCTCTTCCTACTAACATCGTTCCATCAATATTTTAATGCCATGTTGCCTGTTAGATTGTGTTCTTTCTGTAACATGAGGTCCCTGCTGGGGCAGACAGATACCAGAGAAATGGATGTGTTTATGAATAACATTTGCTTTTATATGGAGAGTGGTCATCAGTGGTAAGTTTCTGCAGAAAATACCTACAGTCAAGAAATACCGTCTGTAACAACTTCTACCAGTAAAACCAAAGGGGGCAGAGTAAAGGTGTACAAGATAGGACTGAAAGTACTAGAACAGGAAAACAAACAAACAAACAAACATACAAACTTGTTGTCAAATAAATATTTTGTTATCAAGATCATTAGATCAAAGTTAACCCTGTGTAAACCTGTTGACTTAACCAGGCTTCTGTGAGGAGTAAATTTGGATCATTGACTACTTCTGGAGTGAAACCTATGTCTGCAGGAAGTTTGTAGTTTTTAATGTCCATTTTCTAAAGTCCCTCATTTTGCTTTCTGTTTTTTTCCTCTCCTCTGCTTATACACTAATCATTGCCAAGTTTTAGTCATCTGCTGAAAAACAAAAGCCCGCAGCTATTGTGCTCCACAGCCTGTTTTGCTGTCCCTACCACCATCGAGGGCTCTAAGCTATGGCTCTTGAGAGACACCATTAAGGTTTCCATGTTGTTAGTCACTTTCCTGATCTTTCATGTTTCTTCTGCTCAGGAAGTAGCTTTTCCTGAAAACATTCAGGCAGGATTGAACCTGATGACAGACAGCACCTTGGGGTAATGGTTTCTAAGATCTAAATCCAACACTTAAAAAAAAAAAGGGTTGATAATGCCAATTATAAACGTGAAAGACCAGATCATGCCACTCGTTCACACGCTAAGAAGTCTACAGAACCAGATATGACAGAAAAACAGTAATGTGTATAATGCAGTCTAAGATTTTATAGAACATTGTATTGCCTTGCTGAGAGTAGAGTAATTGGACATTAGGCTGACATAAACCTGCTCATCTCAAATGCCATAAGATTATTTTACAACCAGCCACAAAAATTCAGCGATGGTGCTGGGGGCTGTCTGAATACTCTCAAATGACTACAAAGCAGTGCTTTAGGGACTAATGTGTAGCCACCACACAGTGAAGGAGATCTTCTCTTTTACAGGGTGAAAGTTTTCTTTTTCACATTGCTCTCCAGAAGGCTTCTGCATTCCTTCTATCAGAAGAGAGAGCAGTATGAATGGACTTGGTGGCCAACCAAGGTACAACATCATCCTCCTTTACACCAAGCCAACCCAAGGGCCCAGGTACACATTGGAAGCCATGTGTATATTGCTTAAAATTGTTATTTAAATTCAAATCTGGAACCTGGAAACTAATTTAGTTTGCCAAATCAGCTCAAATCTAAACTGACTTCAGTACCCAACCGTGATGCCCTCTTTTTGGTGGGAATGTGGTAAGTGAAAGGAAAGTCATTTTTGTCAGAAGAAAAAGGTTTGGGCTCCCAGGAAGGTAGATTTGCATTCATATCACGTCAACAAGCATATTCTCTCAAAAAGAAAACAGGCTTTTACTGTCAAAAGAGAAAGGGTTCTTGGATTATCTTATACTGCATCATCTCAAAGATTTGCACACAATAAACTGGATATAGCTTGACGAACATGAATAAGGATTCAGACTAAAGTCCTTCTGCTATCTTAGTAGGAGCAGTATGTTCTTCATCAGAAAAGGATCACGATTTCAGTTAGTCTTTTTGAAGATGCAGGCTGAAGATTGTAGTCTGAAAGGAGAAATTCCAGACAGTTGAGATTAGTTCTTACCTCATATGTATTTATTTTTATGAATTTACAAAGCACAGGAATGATTTAGGGAGATTACAAATGTATGGACGAAACATCTTGGGCAAAAAGACCTTTTCATTGATAGTGCAATAGTGACATATAAAGGATTATATTTCTGTTACAGTTTATATCCCCAAAAACAGTGGGATACCAAGTATTGTATTAGCAAGCACTGTATACTTGTAACATATCCAATCCTCCTCTACTGTTAACACTCAAAAAAAGATCATATTGCTGTAATTTTTCCTGCACAGTTTTCCTAGGATGTTACATTTTAGGAAGGTTTGGGGAAAATCCATGTCATAATTTTTGAACTGGGCAAGACTATGAAAGAAAGAAAAAAATTTCTGAGGTGAAAAAGTACTTTTCTTCTTCAAGGCAGAGATTCTTTCCAAAATGACATAACTGTGAAACTGAAAGCTCAAGACAGAAACAGTTTCTAGACGCCTCCTGCATATGCATATATTTAGTACACGTACAGTTAGGGACATACTTACGGATAGAGATGTATATGCAGGAAAGTCATCATCAGCTGAACCAGTAATTTTGGAGAAAGCGAAATACTTCCCCTACAGAGGGATATTGTGAAGGGAATGTGCAGGCCTACTGGCCTTCCCCAGAGATGTTTTACTGAAAGAAGTCAATGTAAGGGGGCAACTGAGCAAGGTCTGTATTTCATCAGGAGGAGGTGAGTGTGCGGTGTGGCTTTTGAATAATCATAATCCTACAGGCTAGGAAATATTCCTCCAGCTCCTCACTGGTTAAGCCTCTTTGATCTAAGTGTAAATCATCATCCTTTCTTTGGGGGAGAGAAGGGAGAACTTACGTTCAGATTTCTCCTTGAAAATCTGCCAATGCATTTGCTGTTAGGAAATGACTAAAATAAGCTGCCGCACATATGTCCTTAAAAACACTTTGACTGTATTCCCCTGTAATTATTAAGCTTCTTCAGAGTACATAAGCCAGTGAGAAAGGGATTAGAGGGGTTACTTTGTGCCTCTGTGCCCAGAAAAATCCCTTTGCTGCTGCAGCTCACTGCTCGGAGTGTCCTGAAAGCTTCCGCATAATCCCTGCCTCCCAGACGCCACCACCGCGGCATCCCCTTTATTTAGACACATTCATATTTCATGCTGTAATCCAAAAGCACTCCAACACGGAAACAGGATCCACACTATAAATCATACTGAAAAACTAACCTGCTGGTTAGTGTAGGGAAGCAAGGCAACTGCACGATAAAGCTGCCCTCAGTTTTATGACGAAAGGAAAACCAGAGGATGTAAATTGGCGGGCAGCGTGTGCTGACATTTCCTATTCTCTTGGCAGCTCAGGGGAGGGATCGCTTTTTATACCTGTGCAAGCAGGAGAGGTCACAACAGGACACTGATCCTTGACTGGAGTGTCATGGGAGTATAAATAGAGGATAACTATAGGGAAGGAAGATCGGCTGCCTGACACCATTTATGGGATTTTCATGACAGAAAAGCACTTGCTAAGATCAGTGTTGCTGCACTGGAAATAAGCCATCGTATCATAGGAAGCAACACGGGGCTGCAAGCAACCTGCTGGGTCAAAGGGGCTGTTTCTATTGCACACACACAGTTATATAATCCCTTTCACTAACTCGTCTTTAAGAACCCTATTTTTTTTTCAACGGCAACATTTCCCTGCAATGAAATTCAGCAAGGAATTCTGAGCTGCAAAAAGGCTTGAAAGAAACAGTCCTGTTAAAAACAACAACAGCTGTAAACACCCGAAGTGAACAGCTCCCGGATCCTGATGTTACAGCAGAGAAGCAACTGTCAAATGTGCATTTACACAACATCTGCATGACAGAATCTAGAAAAAAAAATCTCCTTTGTGGAGGCATCCAATCGCAAACACTTCCCGGGGTAACAGGAACCTACAGAAATCAAGCGCAAGGACGAAAGCAAGGCTGGAGCAAGGAGGGAGACCTGCAGGCTATTGGGTCTGCAGCGGGGAAGCGTGATCCATCGCCAGGGCATTGCCCTGGCTCGCTCCCTCCCTGCCCGCTGTCATGTTTGTGTATATCCCCTTGGCACATCACATCCGCATCGCTTGGTCACCATCTGGGAAGTGGAGATAATAACACCTCTTGTGCCACATCTATTTAGGTTGCACATGCCTCGCAACAAAGACCGTCTCTGACTTTGTTTACCAACAGTATGTAGTGCGTGGACCCCGTTCTTGTACACGGCTCCTGCTCACTAATAATCACTGCAATAATCGATACAATAATTGTTATAATAGCGGCAATAACCATAATAATTAACCAATATGAATCTAGCAGTAATAACAAACTGATTTGTTTTTGTTTTTATCAGAATTGTTATCCTGGACGCGTGAGGCCACCAGAGTCAGAATCACAGAACAGATTTTCCTGTTATGGAGTGGCTACATCATCAGATCGCCGGCTGCTCATGAGATGTATCGGAGGATGCCGTACAAACACACGCAGGGAATCTGCAAGCATTCACACACTGATCACTCCTGACTACTCCAGCGCATTATCTTCTATGCACTACTTTCAGAGTGACCAGGGAATTCATTTCACGTCAAGCTTATCACAGCAGGAATTATAAAATATTATTTTAAGATAACCTCAAAGGACAAATAAGCAAAGAATATCATCACAAACGGAATATATTTTCCTGATAATTCACTCACCTCTTTCACTTTAACAATAGCAATTGATGAGGAATAGCAATTCTTCCTTATCCCGAGTAAAGGGTTTGTTAGATCCAATGACACAGAGAAGAAATTAGAATAGTAGTTGAGAACTGCAGCCTGATATTAAGCCCTCTGGGGTTTGAACAAACTCTGCTGACAGTGCTTGGCTAATTTTAAAAATTGTTACAATTAATTTTTTAAATAAATGAGCTCCCAAAGTGACATATTTCAAACATAAAACCTTAATATTCCTTTCTACTAAACTATGTACCATTGTTCATGGAGAAAGAGAAGGAAGCTCTGAGCTAATTTGTGAACCCAAGGGAGTATCAACAGACAGACAGCTGCTAAGGCTTTTTGCTTGATCCCTTGCAAATTCCCTTCAGCTATTCATGGCCAAAATGTGTCATGTGCCACTCTGAAATCGTGTTGGAAGAACTGGTGGATAGGGTCTCCCTTTCATACCCCTGGCAGGCTTATGTCAGAAGGCTGCAAGGGATAACCATTACTATTTATAGGTAATCCCTTTTTGAAAGGTGACCCTTCATTGTACGTTTCTTTTGACCAAAACTATCCCCAAAATATTCTCTTGCAGTTCATCCCTAATGGGTATTTTTAAGCAGATAAAAATAAAATAAGCCATGTAATAATGTGAAAGATAGCTTCTGTTCTACAGCTGACAGCCTATGGAATGCATAGCACTCATATGTTTTCAATAACAACATGTGCACTTAAAAAAAAAAAAAACTTCACTATCTTTGGCCAAGAGCAGGCACTTACTTTACATGCTGTATGCTCTTGATAATAGGACATTTGGCCTCTGAATCATTCCCTTTATCATGAACTAATCAAGTGCAAGCACAGAGCTGTTTATCAGTCCACCAAACTGGAGCTCTCAGTGAGCTGAGGGGCAGGATGGTGCCTGCTCTGTGTTTCTCAGCACTTTTGACTCTGAAAAGAGGAACCAAAATAATTCCCATATTATAAAACTAAGCTTGTGCTTCGTGTTTGAATGGTCATCTTAATCTAAAAGCTAACTGCTTCTCTCACTTTCTACTGGGCTGTGAGTTAGAAGAAACAAGTAAAGTGATGACAGCCCCGAGTACTAAAATAACTGCAGTGTTGAATGGAAGAAAGAGAAAAACTTATATCTGTGAAAAGTGGTGCACAGAATTACACCAGTTTAGAGAGGCTTCCTGGATTTCAGCATCATCAAAGTTCAATTAATGGAATCAAAAGTCTTGTCACTGTATCAAGAGGTCGAGCATGATGCAGAAAAGAAGGAATACAGGAAGGGAAAGGAGATAAAACAGGATAAGGCTTTGTGAAAGGAGGTTCGGATCCCTTGACAAGAGATGGGCAGTTTTAAGAAGATACGACTTAAAAGCACAGAGATAATGCATAATATTCCTTTCAAGTAAACTCTCTCATACTGCTATCTTCCCTTAGAGATAAAGGCAATGTGTGAAGCTTTCTCATCACACTTCTAAGAGTGGGTAGGCAGGGATGTGGGTTGATTTTCCTCAGAATCAAGCGCTGCCTTTTGCTGAGCTTTAGCATTGTGATGAGCAAAACTGCTTGAGCAGAGTACTGCAAGGAAGGCGAAATAGCTCAGGTTATGCAGGGCTGAACCAGAAGTTGTTCTCACTGCCATGAATGTGACTTTTGTCCTGATTAAGTTTTGAGTAGAGATGGCAGATTTTGCTCTGTGAAAAATAATGACTTAACTGTAGAGGTCGAGGACAGAATTGGTAACTGCACCAAGGCCACACGATGAAGTTAATTCTGCCTAACACACTGCAGCATTTTTGTTCTTGCTGTTCATTAAAGAGGCCTCGCTTTAAAGGCAGCTTTTACATTTTCAGACTGTTTGAAAAATTAAATCATTAATCAAATCAGCAATTGCGTTAAAGAAAACAGAAAGCACTGAAGTAGTTCCTCAAAAAAAATTGAAAGGATTACAGCTTACATTAGGTAAACTGGCATTTCTGAAATTTCCTTATGGATCTCTGCATCCAAATCCCAGGTTACTTCAGTAGACATGGGCGTTTAACTCCCTTTAACTCCCTTAAGCTATTTGAAAATCTCAGTTACGTTTGTGTTTTAAAATGATCTTCTAGATAACATGTGGATGGAACTTAAGTTTAGGTAGGATTAGCCTCACCTCACTGCAGCCCTGTAAAATTAAAGCATCTAGTCTGAGATTGTCATCTAGGTTACTTGAACAGACAGTGCAAAGAAAATTCTTTCTCCAGAGGGTTCATCCCATCTATTCCAGAAACTTAATTTTTGATGAGATGAATCATCCTCTGGAAATGCCTGTACCTCTTGATTAGCTACAGAAGGACACTTTGGAATAGACACTTGGAATAGCCCTGTTGGAGGACAGAAATCCTTCACCTCTTGTGACCATAATTAAACTAAAACATCTAAATCAGTGTTGCCTGCACTGTGAGTCCAAAAAGAGAGGTGAAATGGAAGCCTCATGCCCACTTTCCCATGCCTGTTAGGACAAGTTGGGGTATGAAGGAGGTTGACAAATGCTTTTTCCTGCTAACTGCCTGCAGGAACCAGAAGGAAGGATATACGGTCTGCTGCACTCACCTTATCTCACCTTATCTCACCTCCCTGAAAGCAGGAGGAAGCAGGAAAGAAACTAGGAATTTCTGAACAAAGTTTTCATTTTGCACTTGAATTAGCCTTGATTTTAGACAGTTCATTGTCAGGGCCATTCCTCAGTGCTGAGGGAACAGTATGAGTTGGAGAGTGTCACAAAATATGTTAATGACCCAGTAAGAGCCCATGGGATTAGCAACAGGGCATTGTTCTTCTACTTGCCAATGAAAAGCTCATTGAGGATTTAAAAAACATTTTCAGCAGTCAAAAAAGCCAGTTAAGTGGCATCCAGTCAAGTTAATGTGGGCACAGTGAAGCTTCTCCTCTTATTGTCCTCTCTGTCTGTCTCTCATTCTGGAAACTCTTTTTCCAAGATGGATTCTAAGCATGACCTCAGGAATTAAGTCTGCATCTTTCCTTCCTCCTCTATCAGGAGCTTCTTGCCAAAAAAAAAAAAAGGAAACTTTATTGACAATAAACTCTAAATATTCGTGTTCGATGTTCTCCCCCAGGGATGAGATTGAGTTAGCCAAAAAACTACTACATTGCTTTTTTTTCCTGTGTTCCATGGATCAGCAGTAGATGCTTCCTTCCACTGAAGTACTGAAATGGTGTAATACTGGTAGTGTGTTTCAGATTCTTACACAGTTCTTAGCACATACTCCATTATTTTTGCATCAACTTGCATCCAACTTTTACTATCAGGTCAGGAGAACTCTTCTTTTTTATACTACTTCCATGTGCCCACAGCAACCTCATTTAGAAGGAAGCTGTATTACTGTAGGATTTCAGTTTGTCTTTACCTGGGAGAAGAGAACTGAGTCAGAGACATGCAGATGGTAGATAGCTTTGAACCATTAAAGTGCCTGACAGGGAGTCTTTCTCATCAAGAATATAATTTTGGTTTCCTGGCATGTGGTAGAGCAAAGTCTGCCTTCACTTCAAAATGAAGCTCATTTTTCTCCCTTCTCCTAGCAAATTGAAAGGAGTATTTAACTGAGAGCATCACAATTTCTGGGTAACACATGAATATTTTAAATGACCAAGAGATTTCTATAAAGCTGTCCTCCTCAACAGATAGACAAAGCATCTGTCACTCTTCCATGACTGTCAGTTTAAGCTAGAATCATCAGTGCACTTCTAAAAGTAATATCAAAATACAGTAATGATTACCAAATTGAGAAGTCACCTGTAATAAATGTCAGTTAATTGTGTTTGCTACTTTTCAGAAGATTGCTTTTTATTCTATATGCTTTGCTGCAAGCAGACTCAATTGTTTTTGGGCAGCCGCCTGGTTAGTGTCTCCTTGGTTCTCCCCTCTACTGCATGTGCAGGCTTCAGGGAAAATGAATCAGTTACAGTCTCAGGTGTAGAGTTTAGTTTCTTAACACATTCTTCAGGGATGAAGCATTGGCTTAGTCTTTTCAATTGGACAAAACAAGACTCTTTGGCAAGAGTCTGTTGTTCTTTTCAACCCTTTCTCCAATTAGGGTACCTTGTATATTTGCTACCATCCTACCTTATATGGGACGATTTGCAAGATACCATTTTCAACTCATTAAATTTGTGATAGGTACTATGATTATGCCATAATATGAGGTTGGCTTTACCTGTCAGAGTTACCAATGGCTGGATAACTAGTACCAGAAAATTCCTGTTAGAGAAATTTCAGATCATAGTCATTGTATCATGAGAATGATTTCTATTTAAGGAGAGGATTACATTACTTTAGATCCTAGACCATTTTAATTTTTAATTTCATGAAACAAACTTTAATCATTCACTGTGCTGTCCAGTGCTGAAAAAAGCAGGTTTTCAGTTCTCTTTGGTTCCAAATATTTTCTTTTTTTCTTTAATGGATGGAGAATTTTTAAACAGATCTCCAACAAAAAAAAAAAATATATATATATATATATATATTCTTAATTTTGCCTGTTCTGTACCTCATAAATGAGGAGAGTCTCCCTCATCTCACTTAATTCTCTTCATAATTCCTGTTAATACTCTCTTGCATTCCCTACTAGGGAAATTCTTGATGCCACTTTTGATTTCCAAATTATGGCTCAGAATGCTTTCAGAATGCTGGAAATGTACTGCTGATTCCTCTAAGTCTTTACAGGTCTTCTTGGAACGTTTTCAGAAAATATGCTGGGGCTTGGAGGATGATTCAGTTTTCTAAGTGCATTTTTTTCATTTTAAATGCATAACCTTGTACCTGTACAAGGCTGAACACAGCCCATGTTTCATCCAGTGACTACAGCCACAAGTAGCACAGAGCCAGATTTGGAAACCCTGCCTCATTACAAACAGTAATGGACAGAATTCCTACTTTTTGAGATACCACCATGCTGAAGTTGACATAGACTAGCCTTCATGTTTTGCACAACAGGTGTGATTAGAGCCTTCTAGTAAGATTGATTTTAGAATTCTTTGTGATTTTTTTAATCCAGGTTTTCCACACAACACTAAGCAATTCTATAGCAAAGTTGCACTGCTACAGAGACTAGCTGCATTCAGCCTCTGTGTGCCGTGGATGCCATCAACCAGTTAAATGTGCATCTGTACTGTCATTCATAGCTCTCTGAATGTTTGAAAAAAATCACTGAGTTCAAGCTTACACTGCCATTATTAATACTGACAAGTCCAATTTTTAACCATCAGCTCATCGGAGGATACTATTTTTGTCCATTGCCCTACAGAACCACAATCCCCGGCAATGATGAAGTGCAGTATTGCTAAATTCAGGCTTTTTTTTCCGGTAACATGACCACAGCAAACCCAGAGGAATAAGTAAGTGGACCATTCATAATCTCCATGTAGATATACACAGTCACACCACTCTGTACCTCTGCTTCTCTTCTTTGCTCCTGTGCGCAGGCAAGGTATTGAGATATGCAAGAATCTCCCTCCCTGGAGCTCTCTCGGACTGTGACTCTGATAATGTGTATTTCAGTGCATGCCTGCTTACAAGAATTGCGAGGACAGGCAGAACAGAGAGGATGTATGACCAGCAAATATATATTCACAAGCAAACCAAAAAAGACAGCTGATGGCTCTAATTTTAGGCTTACCAGCAATCTCTCTTTATGGTAAGATGAACAAAAAGATGTTCAGCTCACCACTAAATGGAATATTAGCTATACTAGGAACAGACATTTTTAATGCATCTGGCTCAGTAATGGGGCAAAGAAGATGCTGTTTATGAACCACACAGCACAAAATGTGAGACTTAATGAGTATCTAGCCCAGGTCATAGACACAGTTATCCATTGGCTTAGTCATGTTAGCAACAATTGTCATGATCTGGAAACATGTTAAATCCAATGATAAACCAAAAAACACAACACTTAAGAATAAGTCTCCATCAGTGGCTGTCTCCTAAGGCTATATATCCACTAGTGGGCTGAAGCATGTGAGTATTTACATGTGCAGCTGCCTGTAAAGAAACAGAGACAAATTCATCTGTCTTGCCTGTTTCAGATGTCTGCTCTGGGAGCAGATGAAACAAACCCTAAAAATGTGTGTGTTCCCCCATTTGCTATAAAGGGAGTCCTGGACTTGTCAGTCTAGGTCTGACGAGTAGCGTACAGCTACAGGGAAATTCTATCTATCCTCTGCATCAAGGGTCAGAGCTCCCTTGGGAGTATTGGTCTCTAAAGTAAAGTACTATAGAGTTCCAAAATAGAGAGCATCAGAAAAGAAAATAAAGATACGTAAAAGGAAACTAAGCAGAAATAAACAAATAATTGAACATAAATATATCTGGGGAAAAGTACCCCAAACCATAATATAATTGCTACTAACTCTGTGCATCTAGCATTAGGACTGTATAAGAGCCACTGGAAAACTTGTCTTGAAGTCCTTGACAGCATTTTCCCATAAAACCATGAAGGGATGGAATCAGCTTCCTGCTATAGGAATCTAAATTCCATACCTAAAAGATAAATGATTATCTCATTGATTTTTAATAACACTTAAGTGTACGAGTGCCTGACAGCATACCTGTGTCAAGGGGACTCCTCTGAGCAGCACGACGCAGATTGCTAACTCTCCACAGAATAGCACATTGCTGCATGAAGATGCTGGCTCAGGTCCCAAACACAGTATTGCTACTTCCCTGGTTGTCAAGGACACAGGATGCCACAGCACAGAATAGGCATGTCCCAACTCACATCAAAACAAACTTCACGATTCCTAAGTCACAGAGGTCGTTTTGAAAATGATATCTCTTGTCTTCACATAGCAAATTGCATGAAAACAGAAATGAAATTTTACTCCTTACTATGGATGCCTAAATGACTTTGGGGTTTTTTTCAAGTTTTCTTTGAGAGTCAGTCATACAGTCAGGTTCTTCCCACATATATGAGCTCTTTTTGCTGTCCAAGGGGAGAGAGATTCACTCTCTTCCTGGGACAAACAGTGATAAATCAAGTTAAGTGGTTAATTGCTACTGTAGATAGATTTAATCAACAGGAGAAAGCTAAGAGTAAGCTACACACAGTTGTCACCATTTAAACAGTTCACATTTTGTCATCACTCAAGAATTACTTCTGATCCTGCTAGAGGATACTATTTTTCCTGTTTGGAAAAGATGATATTTTGAATGCTGCAGTTAGCTGCAGTTATAATAAAGTATAACTGTAATATAAAATAAATATTTAAATACACATACAATGTAAATATAATATAAATAATTATATAAATATAATATATCTGCGAATAAAATTCTGTAACATAAAATGGAATGTCTGCTATTACAGAAATACTGTGTCCAATCTGTGGAGATATGGTTGTAATTTAATATGTATTTTAATTCACATCAATAACAAGGGACAAGCTAGAGCAATATTCACACATTACAGATTAAAAACAACAACAACAAAAAACTTTTCATGTGGAAGAGATGCTCTGATGCTGCAAAATATAGGCAGGAAAGGTGGAAGACACATTATCAGAGGCTTCCTCTGAGAAATTCAATCCACATAATACAGATGCAGCCATGGCACAGTCATTGCTGTGGGATGCCAGATCTATTGCTTTTGCTTCCAACAGTCTTCAGGATTGCACAGCATTGGTTTGCAGCAACATGCATTTGCTCAGGTATCTACACTGTGTCCTGTCAGCTCTGTAACTACAGTATACACAAATCTACAGCAGGGAAAAACAATAACAACCAAACAAACATCGCAGACATATGACATGAGAGTGTCGTGAGAGGGGATTTTTGGATTTCTCTCTCTTTTTTTTTTTCTTTCTAACATGTTACCTAATTTTGCTGTAGACTTTTTACAAGCTTTAAACCAGACTTGTTACGAAAGAAAAGAAAATACGTCACATACATGGTCTTGGAGCTGCAAAGCTTTTCTGGAATATTTGTGCATTATCACTTCAGCGGCTCATAGACGCTAACACTTGACTGAACTCGCAATGGAAAAGAACCCGATTCAAGGAATTTGCAGCCACTCTCTTGCTTTGAACTTACTGAACTTTCAGGCAGGTTCTACACCTCCTCTTTACTGTAAAATGGTAAAGAGTGGGTATATCAGGACATACTTGAGTAGACGGCTGCAGGAAGCAGCGGCCTCAGCAGCATCCTGGGATGGACCAGGTCTCAGACCTGCCATGGGAAGGGCTGGATGTCTGGTGTTCTCTTGGGAGCCCCTCTAGACCTCTAAGGTCTGCACCAGGGCTCACAGCTAGAGCTGCCCTGGGGTGGAAACACCAGCGTAGGAGGTTGGGAGGAACCTCACGCAGGGTCACCAGTGCCGTGATCTTTGCCTCCTCCCTTATGAACTTACAGGTGCGACACAAGGTGCCACCGTCCCACTGGTGAGCTAAACTGCAGTGGAAAGCAATAAAAAAGGACAGCGGGGCTAGTCACACCGATAAGGAACAGATAACCAACTACCTGCTATTATTATCTGAGTGGGAATGATAACTTGGTGGTAATGAGGCAAATAAAAGCCTCTGCACTTGAGACTGTGTTTTCATGCCATCAGTCTGGTAATCAGGAAATCACAGATTACAGTCAATAGGAATTATGTACTCACAATATTTTCCAAAGGTGTAATCCCAAATCAGTGAGATTTATTTCCAAGAAACAGATAAGAAATAACCTTATGTCAGCTTCTGTATCAAGAGCATAAGCTAGGTTATGAAGTATGCTCTGACTATGCTCTGTGTAAGTGCGTGTCCTACATTGAATATAAAAATACGGGCAACTCTAAGCCACTAAATATTGTCCTAAAAGACAATTGCTGCAGGACTGCAGAGGATGGTAGAGCTGGGAAGTCTAGAGCTGAATTTCACCACTGAAGCTGTCTCAGCAAACCCTCCTTTTCTTGGCCCCATTCTCTCTGTGGTGACTGTACTTGTGTTGTACCTATGATTTTGTTCAGTAGCTATGTGAGAAGACAAAGAATAGAAATTGCCTCTAGTTTATCAGAGGAAATAATAATGAGTACTTGAATATATCATTGGGGAGGTAGAGTCTTGTATTTTTCTATATTTTGCAATTTATATGCTGTTAGACAGTAGGAGTTTTGAAATTGTATTAAATGAGATTTAGAGCAGGTAAAATGCTCTACATGAATTAGATTTTTTATCTATGAATCCTAATTAGTTACACTTTTTGACTGTTGTCAGTCAGGTAGCTGTGGTACACTTTTACTTTTATACTTGCCCTCCATTTGGCTCTCTCCATGTGCTTAATGGCCCAACATACTTCTTTCCAAGATTCAACAGTTTCCTCTGAATGTTTAAAAAAAAAAAAACATTTCTTCGACACTCCTAATTTAGATCTAAGGAGACGAATTCCCACCACCTTTGATAGGGTTGTTCCAACCTGTTCCCACCAAACACTGTCACTATATATAATAAGGGTCTGCGTGGGGAAAAGGGCAGAGGGACAGTAAAGAAAGTTTGGGAAAAGTTTGTTCTTATTGGACAAACAAGAGCTCCCTTGCTATAGTAACAAAGAAGAAAAGTAAACACCAGAATAATATTGTACCCAAAAGGTTTGAAATGTATCAGGGAACCCGAGGACTGGTTAAATGTAATCCACCAAGAAAGCCTTTAAATCTCTGACCAGTGTTGCCTTCTTGAGGTCTATCCCTTGAGGTCATGTGCCACAAGGTCAGAAGCATCCAGCCTACATCAGCGGAACTGATCTGCGAAGCCCTTACTGAATAAGTCAAAGAGTTTCCTAGGTTTCTAAACAGCTTTAAACTTGCTTACCCTCATTTTAAATGCAAGATAATGTATATGACTGCTTAAAGGTCTTATTGTCAAGATATAAAACTTTTTTCCAAATTATTGTCTTTTATTTTCTAGGTTGTAAAGTGTTCAAATGAGCAAATCTGATTTGATTTTACCCTATTCTATTGCTCCATGACTAATTTACTTTTATTGCTTCATAAATGAACTCCATGGACATTTTACTCTTAGTTCTGAGTGCGTTTTTTATGAAAGTATGCTATAAAGTTCTGTTTGTGGAATGATAATACTGAACAAGTTGGCAAAAGCTACAAAGCCCTAAATGGTCTGGGTCCTGTTTTATTTTTTTTTCCCTTCCATTATCTCATAAGCCAATGAGTTCACCTGAAGCGTTTCTATTGTCTGTTCCAGTCTCAGTAATGGAAGGAAAAACATTTCAAGTGAAGAATTTCCAGCTCTAGACCTTGCTTCACAGCTGGGCTGCTAGTCCTGTGAGCCTTGGGGGCAAAGCACAAAGCTTATCTGCTTACCTGTACTGTTCCTTAAGCAAATCCTTGAGGCCTATTATTTTAGCAGACTTAGTGGGGAAACTGGTCAGGCCTAGAGTTTCTAGAGGGCTTTTGTGCTCACAGATACTAATTAGCTTGGGGATTCTCTTTTCCCTAGCAGTTGTTAGTAATAAGCTGTGAATTATTTATTAGGCTTTTTGTGAATGTAAATCCACCCAGATGCTTGGGCAGTGGGCACATGTTTTATAGATATGAATGTCAATCAATAAATAAATAGCTGTGAGTGCTTCTCTAGCAAGCAGAGACAGGAAATAATCAGAGGAACAAGAATAAAAATTGAAGGGGTATTTTGACAGAGAGCCTTTTTTTGGGTAGTGTCATAGATTTTTTTTTCTCAATATTCGCTGCCTTATAATGGTATTTCCTAGCAGATTATGTCAGCACTCTAAGAGGCAGGTGCCACAGTGCCTTTTGCAGAAGAGCTTCAAATGGTTTGCGTTTTGCGTTGCAGTATGAACGTACTGATTACAAGGATGCAAGCAACAAGAGTCACCTCCCTTCAAAAGGGTTTTACCTTCAAAGACCAGGTACAAAGCCTTGAGCTTAATAAAGAATATTTCATAGCATAGACAGATGCTGCGATAGATCTGTGCAAATAACCAAGAGCAGATATGGATAGTTTTAGTCATCATTTACAGCTGTCCAACAAATATTCTGTGCAAATGCATTTCAGACTACAGGTGGTACATGAACTATTCAACTGCTCTTGACGGAACGCTTCTTCTATGGCTGACTCCCATTCACTGAGCAGGCAGCTGTGGTGGCTTAACCTTACTGCCTCTTCTCCCCCCATCCCAGCTGTTTGTTACTGACCCCTTGCCAGAAATTCTTGCTCCTACTCCAGCGACAACAAAACCTGCTGCACCTCAGCTGCTTCACTTCATAATCTGGCATCCTACTGCAAAGCAACTTCCACCGCTAAGTTAAGCTCATGTGCAGGACTGCAAAATGGAACAGCTGAAGTGTGGTGAAATATTCTGCCAGCTCTGCAATGGGGGCTCTGTCTTCTTGTAGATGGGTCTGGCAACAGCCGAAGGAAATTCAGGAATATCAACCAGAACTTGTCGGTCAGTGTTCCCCTCACCACATATTTGCCACTGCATTGTTTTTAGGTATTTTCAAAAGTTATAAACAAGGCTGCAAGCTTTTGATGAATGTAGTAACACCAATTACAGTAAAATCACTACAGTATTTGTCACTACAACCTTTGTCATCTGCAGGGTGAGTGTTACATATCTGAGTATTAAGATAAGAATTAAGAATTCCCCTGTCTGCAAAGAAACAAAGACCCCAAATCAATGGACAGACAAACAAAAGTGTTTGATTTTAGGAACATAAGATAGGGAAGATGAATCAGAACATGTGAAACTATTTTCAGATAATGTTTTCCACATCTATCTTAGTCTCAGCTAAAATACAGTCTAAAACTGGCTGAGGGAAAACCAGAAAGTTAAAAGAATACTGTAGAATCAGAAATGGCACTAGGCCTTGCTATAGACTATGAATAATGTTAAACAATGCATTTCTTCATACCATATTTTAAATTAGTTTGCTAATTTAAAATAATGACGTATATAGAAATACTTTCTTATTTACATTGTTCATACTTACAGTGTAGGTAAAAAGGATAAAGGGTAAAGGATATTTGTGCAAAATATAGCCACTCTTATGCAACTATTATGATTAGAAAATATTTTCACAGATATTCCTTTCTGGTTTGCCTTAGAGCTTCTTGTACACAAGGGAAAGCCATTGCTTTTTGCAACATATATTGCTCTGTTCCCTAAACTGGATCGCACAAGGAATAAAGCAATAAAGAATTTCATCTGATATGTATGTTTCCATGGGAAGAAAACATCTTCTACTCCAAGTGAAGTCAACCTCAATATTTCAGAAAGTGAAGAATATCCGGACAGAGAAGTCCCGGGTTGGGAATTGGTTGCTATTTATAAGAATGACAGCAAATTGCAGCATTATGTCAATTTAACACTCACAAGGCAAACAGGACAATCACTGAAAAACAGCACAATTCGCATAGTTTTACAAACATCACATGGTTTGAAGTAAACTAAAGTAACTCTGACTTAGACTCAAACTGAAGGGAATTTCAGATCATTTATACTGTTAGACCATTATCCATTAACAGACATTTAAAACTCTTTACCCTGAGGGAACATATAGGCAGATTTTACAATATAAAAAGCACAATACATTGGACTTCAATTATTAGAAATGATAAAGTTTTTAACAAGGAGGGATTAAGACAGATTCTTTCCTGTGAGGATGACAGAGCCCTGGAACAGGCTGCCCAGAGAGGCTGTGGAGTCTCCTTCTCCGGAGATCTTCCAAACCTACCTGGATGCCACCCTGTGCCCTGCTGGAGCAGGGGGTTGGACTGGATGATCTCTAGAGGTCCCTTCTAAACTCTGTGATTCTGTGATACAGATTAATGAGATTTTCGTGAAAACAAATTACTTTTTCTATCACTCATGTCCACAGCTTGGGATGTCGGCATGGTGTGGATATAATTATTCTAATTACAGGGAAATTTGAAAGATTTTGACCATAATTGGCCATTTGCTACCCCTCCTGAACATGACAGTCTCCATACCTATTTTTTGCAACAGCAGATTTCCAAAGGGCAGTACAGTACTGGTGACTGCCCATTCTGGTGCATGATTATTGACTATGCTTCCAGCTCTGATGAATTAGAGCTTTCTGGATGTAGTCCAGTGCTCCAGCATTCACTTTGATGACATTCCTTTTAATTTGTTAGGAGATATTCTCAAAGAAGAAACAAAAAGATGTACCCAGCTTTGTTATTTGCCTTCAACACTTTCTCTGTGATGTGTCATTGCTGTGCTTTTTATACTTAAACATGAGCAACCTTCCATGCAAAAAGCCCACAAAGCAAAAACTATGCTTTTATTTGCTCTTGGAGCAAGCTGGAGGCTTTAAAATATGAATTTTCTCTCTTCTTAAACATTTCCTTTTGGACCCTGAAATTACGCATACGCTGGGCAAATCCATGGCGAATGCAGGTCCATGAAAGCACATATACTCCTAACTACTGTCTAAGAGAGTAATCTTCCTGTCGACTTTCATTTATGTATCCGTATGGCGTATGGATTCAACGCTTAGTCTTCTAAACATTGCTACCTTCATTTATACCTTTCTGTGGATGGGGTTACCTCTATTCAAACCAACTGTCAGTCTTGCATTTTATTCAGTGGGAGTAGTGGGAGTAAGATTTTGTGCCAGAGAAATAACCCCAGAGGAACTATTCTGTTTTTACTCTAAATGTAGAATTTGTATCTCCTATCTCAACTGAAACATTCTTCAATTACTATCACTTTCTTAGTGTCAAAATGTGATATGATTCATGGGAAAAAATAGGCAACAACTAGCAAATATACCTGACTACAATAAGTTATGGATCCTCTTGAGATCAGTTTGGGGAAAAATATGATATAATAATGCATGTATTTCTGTAAGGAACTATCTAATTTCCTGGTTAAGTTTTCAAGTCACTGAAACAATCCCTTAAGGAAATTCTGTCTAATACAAAACCTTGATTACAGTGTAGCTATAGCACCAGACAATGTAGACCAAAAACAAAATCAGAGAAGTAGAAATGCGAAAAAACTCATCTCAGTTATATTAGATTTCCACTGGAAGGGAGAATTTGGACTCTAGAACTCATTATCCACCTTGCAGCATGTACCACATGCATCCTCAATAGGAGGACCTTGGGCTAGGACAAGCCTGTGAAAGCCCCCCAGGAGCTCAGAAGAGACGACGTTCAGTTTCTTGCAAGGAGGGGCTGGAGGAACAAATGCTCTTGTACCTCCCTAGAGCCAGGACCCACCATTATCACTTCCATGTGGCTCAGAAGGGATCTGACATTTACCATGAAAAAAAGGCTGGATAAGATATTGTTTTTTGTTTATTTACAACAACAAACCTGGAGTGAGATTCATCCACTATCATAGCGCATCTGCACTTTTCAAGGATTTTCATGGGAGTGAAGTCCAAGTACAAGAATACCTAACTCTTGATTCACTGTCTGCTAAAACCTGGACTTCTTAGACAGCTACAACTTGCAATACATTACAAAAATATTTTAGATTTTTTTTGCACCTCACAGTGATCAGAAGGACAGATTGATCCAGTCAGACTGACCGCAGAGATCCACGTTGTCTTTCATTTCTCTAATGTGGACTGCTCTCAGACAGAGGCATGGATTTTTGCACACCTGCATTTCCGCTGATGTAGGCTGCATTTAAGGGCAGCACACCAGGGGCGTAGAAAGGTTAGGATACAAAGTGGCACTTGATGCATGCTGACTGCCGTTGTTTAGAGACCCAAGAACTCATATTACTCAAAAGAAAGGGAAGCATGAAGAGTATACATATTTATATAGCACAAGCAAGCAGAGAAGCCAGTTGGCAGCTGTACCCGCATGTCTTGTCCCAGGGAGAGCACAACCAGATAGACATCCACAGGGGTCTGGCAAGGTGCTCCCTCTTCTGCCTCCCATTCAACACCATTTACATAGAAAAGAAGTGGGAAGGAAGGAAAATTGAAAGTAGTTCCCTCTATAGAGGTGTCCTCTGAGCAAAGGGATGATGATTTCTTTCTCCCGAAGGCCAGTTTTAGGGGCCGTGCCTACTTTATCCACACCCAAGCCCTTTCTTCATAGCCTTCCTGAAGGCTGCTCTGAGGCTATGCGTTTTTAAGCTAGTGCTTTCTCTCACCTTCCACCTCCCCTTTTTTAATGCCCAAAGAGCTACAACACAGATGTTTGTTCAGACACTTAGTTTACTGTTATAAACACACAAGAAATCTTTAGAGCTTATAGCAGAATGACTCACTTGGACACTAGGACACTTGAACACCAGGTTTCATGCCCAGGACAACAGCTGGTTGTGGAGATCCATTTTGCATGGGCTCTGAGGAGTTTCCCAGCGATTGTCCTGTAGGAGGATGGTGTGGGAGAAAGTAATTACAGCCCACACATGCAGGCATCCTCTTGCCCCGTCAGACTTCTGCAGAAGACTTTTTCTGAAATTTCCATGCTTCTGCAGATGGCAAAGTCTGGGGATTTATAGCGCTCATCAGGAGAGGAGGGGGTGGAGGGTTTGGAGACATAAGGGCAGATTCTTCTCTTAAGCCCACGTGGTGGAGCAAAGAGGAGAACTCAGCCACAGGAAATAAAGCCAGGTACTGTGACTCTTGCTCGTAGGTAGATATTTCTTTAATTTTTTTTCTAAGGGTTATTCCTTGGTATATCCAGCTGTGGCCTGTAGCAGAAAGGAATATCTCATAATGAGCTCTGTTATAAATGGCTCTGAAACACAGAGTGTTGGAATGCCACTAAAAATATTTTGTCTGTGGCTTTCGCTAAGGCTCAGCTCCTCAGGAAATGCTTTCATTGTTTAATGCTGTCATTTTGTACATATCCAATATTTTCTTAATCTGTCACTGGGAATAGTTTATTTATAACGAACTTATTTTCCAATTGCATGCTGTAAATATGTCTTAACAGCCTTGCCAAATACACCAACTATTCACTATAACTACTCAGTTATAAAGATTTAACCAGTTTATTAGCTTTTAAAAATACTAGAAGTATGTGTCAAATCCTTCCTTATCCCCTCCCCCTTCCCCTTTTTGTTTTCCATTGAAATAGTGGACATAAAAGTTTGGGTCAGGAGTCAAATTTGTTGATTAAACAGTTATAAAAATGAAGGGTAGATTGTGTCCCTAGATTTAGCCTCTGCATTTGTCTCTGTATTTGTAATTTACATCTCTCTGGAAGTAATTCCAAGAAGCAGTGGGACTTAGAAGCACCTCTGTTTGTTCCTTCCCTGTTCCCAAAGGTTTGTCACCAGCCTGTAATAGCAGCAACTTACGGCAACCATAACACAAGATCAGGGTGCTCTGGCTGAAGAATTTTTGGGATTCTCCAGTGCTGTCATTAGGGCACCTTGCGTTCTCCCCTGGTATATGAGAAGGGAGAGAAAGAGGTCTTCTGTTTCTTATTTCTCATGGCTATTACATGTAGACATAGATCACCTGCCGAATTTTATAGACAGCAACCAGGTAAGGCTTATAAAATGTGTTTCATATGCAGCACATCTCACGGCACAGGCACTATAATGGGATCCTGTTTGTTTGGAGGAATGAACTGATCAAAATTAGCTCTTTTAAGAGTCTTGTACTCTTTAAATGTTATTAAGTCTCTGTGTGAGTGTGTGTGCCTGTGTATGTGTGTACCTATGTAAAAATAAAAATGAAGCTGTGTGGAATACAGAGAACTTGTTGAAACATTCATACATCTGCCAGCAAGCTTGCTGACAGTTTGGGTTTTTTAATATATTTACACAGCTGTAATATATATACTTTTATAGGGAACATTTTCCGTCATTAACTTTCCAACAGGTTAAGAGGGTTATTCATAGATATATCTGCACACAATGAGCCAAATTCTGGTCTCAGCTGTAATGGTGTAAATCCAGAGTCACTCCATTAAAATGTTTTTCTTTTCTTTTTTTTCTTTTCTTTTCTTTTCTTTTCTTTTCTTTTCTTTTCTTTTCTTTTCTTTTCTTTTCTTTTCTTTTCTTTTCTTTTCTTTTCTTTTCTTTTCTTTTCTTTTCTTTTCTTTTCTTTTCTTTTCTTTTC